>CM042011.1:136530628-137033128 GCA_023525715.1 Cichorium intybus | reverse complement strand
TTTTTAATTAACCTTGTAATTTTGGGGAAGTTTCTCGTTTTTAATCACAAGTCATGGTGATTAGTGAATGAACCTTCTATGGTTTGATGTTTTTCCAGGTTAAGTCACATCATGAAACTTAGAACTTCTTTTGTTGATATATTAATGATTGAAAGCTGTACTCCAGCATTTGGGGTCCAAGTTGCTTAGCATTTCGGTGGGGAAATTTTATCCGCACTAAAAAAATTTATATATACGAATAATGATTAGATAATAATAGGTTTGATTTGATTATGTGAGCAGATTTAATTTTAATCAGATTTAATTTATTTATTAACGGCATATCAGTTTTTGGATGCTATGTATTGTCTATATACTTTTTTTTTCTTTATTACTTTTTGTAAATGGAGTTGTGTTTTTTTTTTTTTAATTCTATTATAGATAAGTTTTTATATGTATTTTGTTATTTTTTAATTATTTGATTATTGGATAATTGATAAAAAAAATTAAAATATAATTTGTCTTTATTAAGTAATAGGTAAATCAAAATTTGACATAATACAATTATAACATGTTTCATTTGATGAAATGTAAAAATTTAGTCAACGTTATAGATAGTTTTTTAATTATCAGAAGGTTGTGATTTGTAATTACATCAAAATAAAAAAATAATAGGCATTGTAAATCGACATTCACATAATGACAACTATAAATGTACACGATAACAATAATTGCATGATTTTTGACGCCTTACGTACCATGTCAGTTCGAAAAAATGCAACGTTTAACCGTGTTAACTTAGATGATAAGCGACACTATAAATGTTAGCGATGACAAATCTAGTGTACAACATAGTAGTCTTCACGTCAAAATAGAAAGGAGAAGATTAAAGCTCTTTATATACAAAACATTGAAAGCATAGTTTCATTCGGTCACATATTTTTTCTTGTTGCTCCAGCGTTGCCGGTGCGTTAGCATTTTAATCACCAATATCGCCGCCGCCGCCATCACCACTGCCGCCGCCACTGCCATCTTTACCACCACTGCCACCGCCGTTGCTACTTCCGCTACATCATCCACCACCAGCGCCGCCATCACCGCCACCTTGCCACCGCAACAACCTCTGACACCGCCACCTCTGCCACCACCACTACTACCACCCCACACTGTCATCGCCACCACCACTACTACCACCACCACCTCCGCCACAAACCGACACCACCGTCAAACATTAAAAACCGTCACCACCGTCAAACATTAAAACTAGAATGATAATAATTGTTATACGATACAGTTTTTCCTGTTGTGCGGTGTTGCATTTTTTTTACGGTTCGGCTTTATGCGGTTGCATTGAGCAGACCGGGGAGGAACAGAGGAACGCATGCAACCTAAATCCCTAATGACCGAGATTGAAATACTAAAATCGACAAAAACTTCAAACTTACGTTGAATCGCTGCCTTATTTGCTTCTTCCAACTTTCTCATAATTTTTATTTTACTTTTAATATAATATTAATTAGAAGCGGTGCGGTGCAGTTCGATTAGTAAATCGGTTTGCCATTCGGTTCTTAAAAGTGTTGCGGTTAAGTTTTTTTTTTAAATTAAGAACTGTACCGTACAAAAAAATTTCGATTTTTTCAAAATAACAACCAAATGTTCGGTTTTCGTTTCGGTTTTGATTATTACGTTTTTTTTTGGGTTTTTATGCGGTTTTTGTTTATCCCTAAATCATATATATATATATATATATATATATATATATATATATATATATATATATATATATATATATATATATATATATATATATATATATATATATATATATATATATATATATATATATATATATATATATATGAGTAAATTACACGAATGGTCCCTGTGGTTTGGGGTAACTTGCGCGTTTGGTCCCTAACTTTTTTTTAACTCGGACGGTCCCTATTATTTTGTTTTGTTACCCGCTTGGTCCCTGACTGACTTAAAATGACTATATTGCCCTCTCTATTTCCTTTTTAATTAATTTATTATTTATTTATTATTTTTAGATTAAAGTTTATTATTTATTTATTTATTTATTATTTTTAAATTTAAAATCCCAATTACCCTCACATACATCTCTCGCGCTCTCTCTCTCTCAATTACCCCATTCATACGAACTGCAAAGCCTGTTCAGGATCATCATTCTCAACAAAAAATCAGAGAACGTTTCCCACCCAGATTTACCCTTTGCTCCACCCAAAGTCGATCGTCGTATTCTCTGCCTTCCGTTGTTGGTCGCCCTGCTGCAGCCTCACCGCATGCCTGGTAGCGAAGAGGAAGATGGTTGATTTCTGCCCTCTATGTTTGATTTCGATTTGTTTTCTGCAAATCTGGTGGGATTTCTTCATTGGGCTGACGAATCTGTTTCCGTTTCTGATTTATACTCATTTGTTCTTGAATCTGTAATCTTCGTGTCTTTACTTTGATCATTTGAATCTTCAATCGATCCTAATTTTTTTTGGACGTGTTTTGTTGTCTGTGGGTTTACAATTGCTCCAGTTTTGCAAAAATCAAACCCAAAAATCAAACTGAACATGAAATTACGCTAGTTTTGCAGAAATCGAACCCCAAATCAAACACATAAGTTGAACCAGAAATCGAACCCGAAATCTCACTCTCATTCTCGGACTGTGTTGAACCGTAGGTTTGATTTTCGTTTTGGTTTTTCTGTGGTACTGTATCTATGGCTTGGTTAGAGATGATGACCGAAGAGGGGTGGGGTGGTATCCGACAGGAAGGAGGAGAAGAGGGGCGGTGCAGGAGAGGGAGGGATGTCGACAAAAATACAGATGGGTAGGAATGTCGGATAGCAGGATAAAGGCGGTCGGTGACCTTAGAGGAGGGGTGGCCGGAGTAACAGGGGTGACGGCGATGAAGTTCAAATAGAATTGAGGGAGACGATACGATGAAGTTCAAATAGGGTTTTGTAAGACCCATTTTCATTTTGAGGTGCTTACTAAGGTAAGTAGAGTTATTACCTTATAATTAGTATGGTTCTAGCTTTGAGTTATTAAGAGTTGTGTGGCAATCTTTTATGATTACCTTTGAGTGATGAGTTGTTTGATTTGGGAGAAGAGGTTAAAACCTTTCTTATGTACTAATCTTGGTGTGATTAAGATTAGTTAAGTTGATGTATGAGTTTGGGTGATTAGAAACCCATTTGGAAGAAGTTTGAGCCTTAAAAATGCCAAAAATGGCTTACACGGGTCGTGTAAATGTTACACGGGTCGTGTAACACACGATAATTTTGTGTTTGCTGGTTACTGTAGCAAAACACGGGCGTGTTAAATTTTACACGGGCACTGTAGCATAACACGGGCGTGTTAAATTTTACACGGCCGTGTTACGCGTGCAGACCTCTTTAAAGTGCAGAAAAACCTCATTTCGAGCAAAAACAAACCCAAATCGATTTCAGAGCATTTTTGGGCGATTTTGGGTCAAATTAAAGCTGGATATTCGTAGGGAAGCATAGAGAGACTCGAATCTACCCCGCAAACGCGCTCTTGATTCCTAATTCGTCGAGGTGAGTAATTTCTTGATTTTGGGGTTTTGAAACCCTAACTTTGATTTCGTGATTCTGTTATATATTGTTATATATGTTGATAGTAGATTGTTAGTGGATGCCTTTAGAGTTATTTGTGAGAGTATTGTCGAGTTTCTTCGGTTGAATGAGTAGAACCGTGGAAATTGGGGGTTTCGGTAAATATAGAGTTGATATTTACCGTTTATACTCCTTTTTCCTCTTTTGATTTGTACATCTTCGAGATAGATGTTATTGAAATGATTGTGGATGTTGGAGAATTGATTTGGACTATGGTGATGTAACCAAGTCTAGCGAACAGGAGCCCGATACGCGTAAATTGGGGATTCCACATAGTAAACTGATATCAAGTTAGTACTTTTGAATACTTGAGTAAGAATTATACCTTGATATATATATATATATATATATATATATATATATATATATATATATATATATATATATATATATATATATATATATATATATATATATATATATATATATATATGTTGTTAATATATGTGTGTTATACATATATGTGTGTATTATATTGATATTGTGTTAGCTTAGAGTTAGAGTGGTTCTGTTATCTATGGACAACAAGAGATGAGTTATAATCTATACTGAGTATAAAAGTAGAGTATATGCTAAAATGAGTGAGTTAAAGAGTCTTTGAGTTTGATTGCTACAATCATGATGGTTGTTATAATTGAGTATATTGATTGTCAAATGAGTATATACGAGTATGTTTGATTGAGTTATGAGTAGTGTCAGTTGTGATACTTATTATCGAGTTGATAATACTAACAGTTAGCTGGTATTTGTTAAGTTAATATGTTTGCAGGTTTCCGAGTTAAGAGAAGATGAATGTTGTTAATGAGATTAGCAAAAGAGAATGACGAGGATGTTAATTGAGAGAGAGTTATGGAGTGATAATGAAATTTACTCACTAAGCTTTATAAGCTTACACTTGAGTGTTATGTTGTTTTGCAGGTATCTGTAGCAGTGATAGGGGAAGGCTTGTGATAAAGAGAGAGACAACTTAGAGCATGTACTTTAGTTGTGTTAGGTTTATTTGTAATGACTGGTCAAATTGTAAGGACCTGTTGTGTAATTAATTTATGATAACATCTTGTTTTTCCTGGGTTGAGTGCAAGTATACCCATTTTAATGTGTTATTGTTTTAAAATTTTTGGGTGTACTTTGTATGAGAAACCGGGTGTTACAGGTTTGTTTCTACGTTAAAAATAACTTAACAAATAAAAAAATTGAAAAAGATATTATTAAGGGTAAAAATGTCTTTTTATGTATGGCAGGGACCAAATGCGTAAGAAAATCGACAATCAGGGACTGTCCGAGTTAAAAAAACGTTTTAGGGACCAAACGTGCAAGTTACCACAAACCACAAGGACCATTCATGTAATTTACTATATATATATATATATATATATATATATATATATATATATATATATATATATATATATATATATATATATATATATATATATATATATATAACTACTATTTAATACAAAAATATAAATAATAAAAGGTTTGTTTTGAAGTTTAATTTAAGTTGAAGGGGATAAAGTGATTAACTAGAAATTCTGGAAAGTTAGATAAATATATGATGAGACAGTTTACATTCCCTATAAAACCATCAGTAATATATACATGATTAATCGTGTATATCGTTGGACTACTTTTCTATTTTTCAGAACACGTAATAATTATATAATCATGAGTTAGTGCAAATAACAGGACCTATTTCGGTGCACTAATATTCAAGAATGAATTATTGTTGATTATTGTCCAAAAGGTGCAAGAGTTTGGGAGTTTCATTTCAATCTCAATGTAAAACACTTTTATATTAGTTATATTTAGTTTTTCACTCAGTTTATTTTGAGTTTAATTTTCATATATGTGTCTTGTTTCCTCACATCCCACAATAATTAATGCAATTAATCATCATGCCTTCTATAATTAGAAAAAAATTCCTACACATGTTGGTAGATCGCTTATTTATTTTATTATTATACATTTGATACATTATAAATGTGTAGGTTGGAAACACATATTCAATGGATAAGTCATGGATTTCCTATAAGATATTAATAAATGTATATGGAGAAGGTGTGCAGGCTTTTCCAGATTTTGCAAAAATCAATATCAGAACATCTGATGTTATTTCATGTCATTGCATGAATTGTATCAATTTGTGTCATCACTCAATTGGGACTGTACGTTATCATTTGTTTTCCAACAGCTTTGATGAGAATTATAAGGTCTAGTCTTTCCATTGAGAAAACAACCCTGACTTGATTCTTTCCAAAATCATGAAATATGTGTAACGCCAAGATACTCTTTTTATAATTATAATAAAAAGGGTAAAATGGTCATTTTACCTTGGAAGGGTAAATTGGTCTTTTGGACAGAAAAGTATTTGGTTTGAAATAATATTTTGAGTTTTGGACTTAAAATGTTATAAAAAACTGAATTCGGGTCGTTTTACCGAAAAAGGGTATTTTGGTCATTTGACCATGTGAAAGACCAAAAATGAAAAATATTGTTGGTTGTGGCAAAAATGTAAGAAATGAAAGTTTTATTGTAATAAAACTTGATTCTGTGGTCAAAGTTCAAGAAATGGAACTTAGGGACCAAAAATGTAAGAAATTGTAGTATAAATAGAGAGTTTGACTCTCTTCTTTGACTAGACATTGTATAGCAACGGGAGGAGCAAGGAGGGCACGATTTCAGCAAGTCTTGAAGGAATTGAGGCAAGGAATTGGAATCAAGGCTTGGAATTGGTGATTCCTAAGCTAATTAAGGTTAGTAACTTGATTTCTAGCCAAGCTCTTGTGTGTTCTTGGTGAGTCTTCATGGAGTGGACGGAAATCTGTGATTTCAGCCATAATCCATGATGTTTATATGATTTCTAGGCTTAAACATGTTCAAGTAGTAAGAACATATGTTAAAAATAGCAAAGTAGATTGCTATTGTTGATAAATTAAATTGTTGCTCAAGAACCCTAAATCATAAATTGGTGTGATTAAGGTGTTTGTAATGGTTTAAAACTTGTTATTAGTCAAGGGTTTTGGTCCTAGAACAAACCCCAATCGATTAAGGACCGGATTAAGGACTTAATGGACCAAAACTGCTTGCTACAGTGCATAAATCGCGGCTGGACAGGAGACATCTGCAGGCGATAGGCGCGGTGCGCCCAAACCCCTGGCGGGGTGCGCCCAGGCGCAGTGCGCCCATGTCTGGGCGGGGTGCGCCCCTCAGGCAGGGACTTTAAAATGCTAACTTTTGCTTGGCTTGTCCGTTTTAACTCAAATTTGGACCATAGGCTCGTTATGGTCTGAAAAGTTTGGGAAAATTTTTAGATTGAGTTTCCGACCCCTCGGGGGCATTGTAGACCGATCCGAATGCCTCGGTGAATAGTAAAATTCATATAAAGTTAGTAAACGGAAAGTTTATTAACTAGGCATTATTTATAACGATATTGTATTGAACTCTAGTGTATTAGAGTCAATGTAGATGATTATTAACCTATTATCATTTGGTATATAAATGGATAAATAGGTATGGGACAAAATGGTTGTGGTGCACGCAAAGGCAAGAAACAACCGAAATTTAAACGCAGCTAGCATCCAGGTGAGTAATCTCACTGATATCATATGTGATATATGATGATTGTATTATTACAGGTTGAAAGGGCTGCGAGGGACGAAAATGACAAGTGTAAAAATATATGTAAAAGACAAGACCAGATAAGCCGTGAGTCATTGCGATGACAAGAACGGAACTGTGAGTCAATAAAATGAAATGACAAGACCGGAACCAGCCGTGAGTCAATAAAATGAAATGACAAGACCGGAACCAGCCGTGAGTCAATAAAATGAAATGACAAGACCGGAATCAGCCGTGAGTCTAGGCAACAGCAGGCTAACCCGTGAGCCATGGTTTATTTTGATGTGCTAAACTTATATAGACAAGACCGGATAAAGCCGTGAGTCTAGGCAACAGCGGGCTAACCCGTGAGCCAAGGCAACAGCGGGCTAACCCGTGAGCCATAACTAATTCTGGATGCTATATCCAATGGGTGCGGCCTTGTTGGCTATGATTCCGGTGCGGCCTTTGGGCTATGTCTCCGATGCGGCCTTGTTGGCTATGATTCCGGTGCGGCCTTCGGGCTATGTCTCCGATGCGGCTTTCGGACTATGATTTGGTGCGGCCTTTTTGGCTATGATATTGTTACAGGTACATGGTGCGGCCTTTTGGCTATGATATCGGGTTATTGAACCCAACTGGTGCGGCCTGCGGGCTATGAATTAGATATTGATAATGTTTTGGTGCAGCTTATATAGCTATGACACAAAGTGCGGCTTAAATAGCCAGGATATACGGTGCGGTCCGATGTGACTAAGAGATATGGGACAGAAATTGTTGTATATGATTATGTGTGCAAATAACTGACGTGGCTTGATAATTGCAGGTTATCATGTTAAAGTCTGTAAGACTATAATTTAGGATGTGAAATCCTAAGAGATATTTGGCCAGCCAGTAAGGCTAGGAGTTTGGATTCGATGTCCAGACAAATACATGATTGTATTTTATACGAGTTATTTGCAGGAATGATTACTCACTGAGCTTTGTAGCTCATACCGTTTATTACTGTCCCTGCAGGTTAGCATGATACTGGTAGGGGACTCATAGATGCAGTCAGTAGCAGCCCGGCTTTAAAGGAGTTATGGTATTTTATACTCTCCTTGATACACTTGTACCCGTTTTTATTAAAATATACCCCTTGTTATGGTTTTATGTATTGAAACCTGTGTTTTAAATGAAAAATTTTTCAGGGGTGTTTTTGTTTTAAAAGCCGGGTGTTACAAGTTGGTATCAGAGCCGTGGTTTAAGTGAACTAGGTGTCTATAGAGTAGATTCCTGGACTTAAACCCTGAGACAGTAGTTATGATGAACTGTTAGGTGTATATAGTTGTTATTATACATATATAACCTAACTATTGCTGACTTCTAACGTATAAGAAGTACGATCAGCGAGTATTACTTGGAGAAATTTAGGGCGCGAAGCTCTAGGAAATGAAACAACCCTTTGTCAAAGCTCCGTAATACATGGAGGAAAAGGGGACAGAAAGCAGAAAGATACACATGACAAGCAGTAGTAGCTGATGTGGTTAGATAAAGAAATCGGTTGCTTACCTTGGTTGATATTCAAGCTGAAAGAACAGTAGTTGAAACTACAAGAAAAGCAGAAAACGATTAGTGGACGCTTCAGGAGAAGTTGCCACAGACTGGTCCAACCTAAAAAGGAAGGGACCAAAACCGAGCAGTTATGTATTGTGATCAGTGCAGGAAAGGCACTAAGGAAAATTGTAGAGTTGAAACTCTACCGTTGACATGCTGAAATTGCAGATGATAGGAGCAAATTGCTCGAGCTTGTTGTATGGGACGGAAGTGGTTCCAGCGAGGAACTATAGATCACCTCCTTATGACATACTCACATGCTATATGTGGAGTAACGGGTGGTGAACCCAGGAAAGAAAGAAGAAATGGATGGTTAACAAGGACCAGTGGTGCCTTGATCTTTCCAGCAGATTATGGAAGAAACTCGTGAGGAGACAGATATGATCTCCGATGTAAATGTTTTGAATATAACTTCGTGTATGTTATATTTGATCCATGAAGCTATGCTTTGGATTGATGACACTGATGTCTTGTTAGAATATTTCATCAATGATTATGGATGAAATTTTGAAAGTAGCTATAGCAGATAGCAAGTATGTTCTAGATATTGAACACCTGGAAGGTAGTTTTCCTAGGATTTACGGGACCCTTTTCCCTATGAATCTGAAGCCAATGACTACCAGTGAATTTGAAGCAGTTGTGCTTATGAATTGGTTAGCAATGAATTATGCTAACGTGAATTGTAGAAATAAGAACAGTATAGTTCTTGAAACAGAAATGAAACGGGTGAAAATCCATGATGAATGACCGTTGTTGAGAATACCGGTTAGTTTCTTTGCTTAAACTCGGAAAAGAGTTAGTAAAGGAATGATGTTGTAGTTGGCATACGTGGTATGAGCCAAGCTTAATAAAGTGGTGATACTAGTGTACTACTTTAAATAAATTTTCGGATGATTCTTTCGAAAAGAACTTCCAAGATTTCTGCTAGATTGGCAAGAAGAGCTTATGATTAAGCTGGTCTTGGGAGCCGTTCCTGTTATTAGGCTCTATATTGATTAGCCACTGCAGAGATGGCAGAGTGGTAAAACAATTGAAAGAAATTGTTTTGAATTGGGGCTCATATGGCCGAATGTGTCATCGTGTGGGGCCCTATCTGTTTGAAAAGAAGAAAGATAAGTTAATGTGTATGTACATTGACTACTGAGAATATGATATTCTCGAAACCAGATTGAATATGAGGTACATTGTACCAGATACTGGAGTTACTTCACTGAGTTAAGTGATATGTTAAATTCTCCAAGTATGAAAAATTTGGCTAAAAGAAGTTTCAACTCTTTGGGCACGATAATAGTGCCAAAGATGATAAAATAAATCTAGTGGGATAGATGATGTGATAAAACTGGAACCGCCTGAGGAATCTGACTGAAATTGTAGTTCCTTGAATTTGGCGGGTTACCATAGGAGAGTTGTAGAAAACTGCTCCTTGATTGCTGGTCAGTTGACTAAGGTTGACTAATAAAAGTGTAAAGTTTGGGTGGTAGAAAGACCACAGATATGTTGTAAAGGTTTGGAATAAACCTTGTGTGAACCTCTAACGTTAGCAATGATGCTAAGCAGAGAAGATGGATTGGATCGTTGAAATGTATCCAACTTTGATTGAGGATGCATGATGTTGCAATAGCAACTATGATTTTGGTATTAAGCTTTTGAGACACTATCTATATGGTGTAAGGCTTACCGTGTATAAGAATCATAAAAGTTTGAAAGACTTAATTGATCAAAAAGAAGTTATATATGAAATAGCAAAGATAGATGGGTTACTTAGAGATTTCGGGTATGAAATCTTGTACCATCTCAGAAAGGCGTATGTGATTACAGATGCCTTGAATTAGAAAGAGTAACCTTTGGAGGTTACATCCACGTGTATGAACGTGGCAAATTGATTACCTGAGTTGATTCGGGTAGCACAGAAAGATGTGTGCAAGTCTGAAAACGTGAAAATTGAAAAAAAAAATGATTAAATAGTAGCGGAAGTTAGTTGGAATATCACAGTGATTTAAAACCCTTGGCGGTTGTGAATGTGAATTCCAAAGTCAAACGAAACATAAAAATCATCTTGAAAAGATGCATTTTGTATCAGATATGCAGCATACCGGGGCAATACCAAACTGTATAGGTCGATAAAACCTATGTGTTGGTAGCCGGGGCTGAAGAAAGACATTGAAAGATATGTGAAAAGTGTTTGACTTGTGGGTAACTACAGTCAAATCATTAGAAACATAGGGTTGTAAGTCCTAAAGAAGAAATGGGACGAAAAATATCATAGACTTTGTAGTAAAGTCTTTGCAAGTACCGTATGGGTATGACACCACATGGGTGAATTGCAGGTTGATTGATGAAATCAGTGTAGAATTATACCGACTAAGAAGAATTTAAGAGTGAAAAGGTAGTGAAAAACTACAAAGATAAAGAAAGTTGTTGACGTGCACTACAGGTGGCGACTGTATCGGATCGAGATACTAGAATTATTTGCTGAATTTAGCATTAATTCTTAGAATTATTAGCTCAAAAGTACTAGTAAGTACTGTGTGCGAATCGCAGATGGATTGACGAGGTGAGATAATGATGCAGACCTTAGGAGTTATGTTTGAAACTTGCATAGTAGACCCTAGTGGAAAACAAGATGACCGTCTATCCTTGGTAGAAGTTGTAGATAAGTATAGGTATTATACTAGTGTCTTATTGACTCGTAGGAAGTATTGTATAGACTACCGTGTTGCACGCCGATTTGCTAGACAGAAGTTGGGGAGAAGCCGTTGATTAAAACCTGAGATTGTATCTCAAACAGAAGAAAAGATTTGGCAAATTCGAGAAAGCTTGGAAATAGATCAAAAATCGACAAGAGTAGTATGCGGATTGTCGAGTAAAACCATTGAAACCCCAAGTAAGGGAAGATAGTGGAACTTAAAGTGACCCTCCGGAAGAACTAGAAATTGATGTGGGACAAAAAGGAAAGCTGAGTCCTTGTTTAGTGGACCTTTCCGTATATCCCAAAAGCAAGAATTGCGGTGTATTGATTGAATATCCTTGATGAACTTCAAGATGATTGTAAAGTTTTCTATGGGTCTCATAGTTTTGAGAACATAGATTGATAAATTCTAACGAATCCCTCATGTTGAAATGAGGAAGATAAGTGATTAAGGTGCCCGAGACAACCGGAGGAGTGATATGCGAGTGGTGATATAACCACGAGATACGAAGATTAGTATGGTTAAGAGCTTTGGCAAAACCATGAATGTTTCCATACGATATGGGAAACCGAAATTGTAACGAGAAAGAATTACCCTCGTTTGTTTGTATGATTTCGGGGACGAAATCTTTTGAAGGAGGGGAGAATTTGTAACGCCAAGATACTCTTTTTATAATTATAATAAAAAGGGTAAAATGGTCATTTTACCTTGGAAGGGTAAATTGGTCTTTTGGACAGAAAAGTATTTGGTTTGAAATAATATTTTGAGTTTTGGACTTAAAATGTTATAAAAAACTGAATTCGGGTCGTTTTACCGAAAAAGGGTATTTTGGTCATTTGACCATGTGAAAGACCAAAAATGAAAAATATTGTTGGTTGTGGCAAAAATGTAAGAAATGAAAGTTTTATTGTAATAAAACTTGATTTTGTGGTCAAAGTTCAAGAAATGGAACTTAGGGACCAAAAATGTAAGAAATTGTAGTATAAATAGAGAGTTTGACTCTCTTCTTTGACTAGACATTGTGCAGCAACGGGAGGAGCAAGGAGCGCACGATTTCAGCAAGTCTTGAAGGAATTGAGGCAAGGAATTGGAATCAAGGCTTGGAATTGGTGATTCCTAAGCTAATTAAGGTTAGTAACTTGATTTCTAGCCAAGCTCTTGTGTGTTCTTGGTGAGTCTTCATGGAGTGGACGGAAATCTGTGATTTCAGCCATAATCCATGATGTTTATATGATTTCTAGGCTTAAACATGTTCAAGTAGTAAGAACATATGTTAAAAATAGCAAAGTAGATTGCTATTGTTGATAAATTAAATTGTTGCTCAAGAACCCTAAATCATAAATTGGTGTGATTAAGGTGTTTGTAATGGTTTAAAACTTGTTATTAGTCAAGGGTTTTGGTCCTAGAACAAACCCCAATCGATTAAGGACCGGATTAAGGACTTAATGGACCAAAACTGCTTGCTACAGTGCATAAATCGCGGCTGGACAGGAGACATCTGCAGGCGATAGGCGCGGTGCGCCCAAACCCCTGGCGGGGTGCGCCCAGGCGCAGTGCGCCCATGTCTGGGCGGGGTGCGCCCCTCAGGCAGGGACTTTAAAATGCTAACTTTTGCTTGGCTTGTCCGTTTTAACTCAAATTTGGACCATAGGCTCGTTATGGTCTGAAAAGTTTGGGAAAATTTTTAGATTGAGTTTCCGACCCCTCGGGGGCATTGTAGACCGATCCGAATGCCTCGGTGAATAGTAAAATTCATATAAAGTTAGTAAACGGAAAGTTTATTAACTAGGCATTATTTATAACGATATTGTATTGAACTCTAGTGTATTAGAGTCAATGTAGATGATTATTAACCTATTATCATTTGGTATATAAATGGATAAATAGGTATGGGACAAAATGGTTGTGGTGCACGCAAAGGCAAGAAACAACCGAAATTTAAACGCAGCTAGCATCCAGGTGAGTAATCTCACTGATATCATATGTGATATATGATGATTGTATTATTACAGGTTGAAAGGGCTGCGAGGGACGAAAATGACAAGTGTAAAAATATATGTAAAAGACAAGACCAGATAAGCCGTGAGTCATTGCGATGACAAGAACGGAACTGTGAGTCAATAAAATGAAATGACAAGACCGGAACCAGCCGTGAGTCAATAAAATGAAATGACAAGACCGGAACCAGCCGTGAGTCAATAAAATGAAATGACAAGACCGGAATCAGCCGTGAGTCTAGGCAACAGCAGGCTAACCCGTGAGCCATGGTTTATTTTGATGTGCTAAACTTATATAGACAAGACCGGATAAAGCCGTGAGTCTAGGCAACAGCGGGCTAACCCGTGAGCCAAGGCAACAGCGGGCTAACCCGTGAGCCATAACTAATTCTGGATGCTATATCCAATGGGTGCGGCCTTGTTGGCTATGATTCCGGTGCGGCCTTTGGGCTATGTCTCCGATGCGGCCTTGTTGGCTATGATTCCGGTGCGGCCTTCGGGCTATGTCTCCGATGCGGCTTTCGGACTATGATTTGGTGCGGCCTTTTTGGCTATGATATTGTTACAGGTACATGGTGCGGCCTTTTGGCTATGATATCGGGTTATTGAACCCAACTGGTGCGGCCTGCGGGCTATGAATTAGATATTGATAATGTTTTGGTGCAGCTTATATAGCTATGACACAAAGTGCGGCTTAAATAGCCAGGATATACGGTGCGGTCCGATGTGACTAAGAGATATGGGACAGAAATTGTTGTATATGATTATGTGTGCAAATAACTGACGTGGCTTGATAATTGCAGGTTATCATGTTAAAGTCTGTAAGACTATAATTTAGGATGTGAAATCCTAAGAGATATTTGGCCAGCCAGTAAGGCTAGGAGTTTGGATTCGATGTCCAGACAAATACATGATTGTATTTTATACGAGTTATTTGCAGGAATGATTACTCACTGAGCTTTGTAGCTCATACCGTTTATTACTGTCCCTGCAGGTTAGCATGATACTGGTAGGGGACTCATAGATGCAGTCAGTAGCAGCCCGGCTTTAAAGGAGTTATGGTATTTTATACTCTCCTTGATACACTTGTACCCGTTTTTATTAAAATATACCCCTTGTTATGGTTTTATGTATTGAAACCTGTGTTTTAAATGAAAAATTTTTTAGGGGTGTTTTTGTTTTAAAAGCTGGGTGTTACAATATGTCATAATGAAGTGCTTAATTTTGATCAATATACTATATTTTGTGCATTTAACCAATTTACCTTTTGTATCTTAACATGTACTTACACGAAGAAATCAACAATGGAGGAAAAAGAGATGTTTCGTTAGTCCGAGTTCAATCTCTAAATATGGGCTTCTAGAAAAGTTCATAAAAGGTGATCAAGCAAGTAGGAACATAGCACGTCGGTTGTCTACAAGAAAGGACAACCAAATCATGTAATGCCTTACAATCTTGGGTTAGATTTTCCATGTGATTGTGAATACGAAAGTACAATCTATTTTAGTACTAGATTCGAATTACTATACTTGTATGTTCCTGTTTAACTTAATATGGATGGAATGTCTTAATGGGTTAAGTAAGAAAACACGGTTTAATTCATTAAGGCATGCTTAATTTGCACATATGTCTTACTTTTGTAACTAAATCTAGACAACTATACTTGGGTATTCCCATTGATCTAATCTAGACAGTTATTTGTCTTAGTTTTAATTTGGTTTTTCTGGTTTACAGTGACCATTGGGTGCTAACACTACTAGACATGCAAACAACAACTTGTTATTATGTTGATTCTTTGAGGCCTACCAATGTTAATGCATATTTGAAGCAATACATTGAAGCGTAAGTTATATAAAATATCAAATATTGTTTTACTCTCTTTGATATATATTTCGTCCATAATAAATTTTATCATAGAGCATTGTCTTTGTATGCAACACAAAGTAAATCTATGAAAAGGGTTAATATCAAGTGGATAAATGTCTTGGTGAGCACAAGTTGTAACTTTAACTTCAACCGGTTCTGGCTAATGAATTTTATTTTTTGGTTAATCATTTATTATGTATGTATAGTATTCATGTCACGATGGTGGCACGGAATGCGGGTATTATGTTTTAAAATTCATGAAACCAGTTGTTGGCGAAGGACTTCAAGTGTTGTATAACAACGTACGTCAAATTGTTTAACATTGACCAATTTTCATATAATTATTTAAAGTTGTTTTTATGACAAATATATCAATTTATGTCTCAATTTTGGGGAAGAATGAATATATGGATGTTGAGCTTGATAATGTGCGTGAAGACTAGGCTACGTACGTCACAACCTTTATTTATCGGTGATATTGTATTTGTCAATTATTTTTGGATAAACTTGGAAAGGTACTTTGTATTTATCAATCACTTTTGGATAAACTTGGAAAGATACTTTTTGTTTGACATAATCTAATTTGAGCAGTGGATTAGCTTTTTGTATATTGATATCTTATTTTATATTATGATATATTAAATGTGATTTAGTTTGATTAATATTGGTACAATTTAAGGATATATATATATATATATATATATATATATATATATATATATATATATATATATATATATATATATATATATATATATATATATATATATATATATATATATTAAAAAAAAGTAAAACCATGACTGACAAATGTATGTCGTAATTGTATGATATAAAGGTCTGTCATAAATTTACGACAGGCATTGTTCGTCATAAATGTATGTCATAAATGTCTGTCGTAAATTTATGACAAACAAATGTTCGTCATCTTTAATTTATGACTATGCTTACAATGAAAGACATTTGTCTGTCATCTATGATCATTTACGACAGACATTGTCTATCATAAAAAGACACTTTTCTACCGGTGAGACACTCTCCAATTTAGGAATTTAGATCGATCCTAGGACCCAGCTTACACCAACATAAATTTGCGTCCACATTTATATAACATGTTCTTCCTTATATATATATATATATATATATATATATATATATATATACATACATACATACATACATACATACATACATACATACATACATACATACATACATACATACATATATATATATATATATATATATATATATATATATATATATATATATATATATATATATGTATATATATACATACATACATACATACATACATACATACATACATATACATATATATATATATATATATATATATATATATATATATATATATATATATATATATATATATATATATATATATATATATATATATATATATATATATATATATATATATATATATATATATATATATATATATATATATATATATTAAAGTTCAATTGAGAACCTAAAAAAGCCTAGCAACCTAAGAACCCATTTTATGGTTTTTCTTTTCTATACAATATTTTTCAAAAAAAATACCAAAATTTTTTATATCATGCGATTAGATGATTTAAAAAAAATAAAAAAAATGATTTTTGTATTTTTCTTTCATATGCATATGCATATGAATAGGAATATGAAAAAAATGATTTTTTTTAAATCTCTTAGGCGTTCTATATACGTCACTTTGAAAAAAAGTTTATATATGCATATGAAAAAATGATTTTTTAAAAAAAAAATTTAGACGTTCTATATACGTCACTTTGGAAAAACAATTTTGAAAAAAAAGTTCATATAGTTTATATATGCATATATATATATATATATATATATATATATATATATATATATATATATATATATATATATATATATATATATATATATATATATATATATATATATATATATATATATATATATATATATATATATATATATATATATATATATATATATATATATATATATATATATATATATATATATATATATATATATATATATATATATATATATATATATATATATATATATATATATATATGTGAATTTTATATGCATATACATATAAATATAAAACAAATTGATTTTTTTGAATTTTTTTAAAACCTCTTAGACGCACATAAAAAAATTGGGTGCAATTTTTTTTGAAAAATATTGTGTAGAAAAAAAATTCTTAGGTTCTCTCATGATCTCGACTCATATATATATATATATATATATATATACATATATATACATACATATATATATATATATATATATATATATATATATATATATATATATATATATATATATATATATATATATATATATATATATATATATATATATATATATATATATATATATATATATATATATATATATATATATATATATATATATATGCGAACTGGTCTTCTGATGACACTTTACTCGGGAGATCTGGCTTGGACCTGGGTTCACGATCAAGGAGACCGTTAGTCGCACTCTGGGAAGCGATCCCGGGAGGGCGCTCCCACGGTTAAGTTAGTTCGGTGATCGAAGTAAGCTTAGAAATGAATAATGCGTAAGAGAGAGTGAGAGCTCGATATTCGATGATGATCTCCCCAATGGGTCCGATCATCATATATCGATGTACCTGCGCGAGGACGTTTCCTTTTGGGGACCAATGTGTCAGCTCGGTAGCAGACCCTTGTACTTATTGGACTATCTTTTGTGGTCGTCTGTGATTGGTTTATCAGACTGACCAATTAGTGGCCCGTGCACCAACATCCTACCCTACCCCTACCCACCCCACCCTACACTACCCCTCCCCCCCCTCCCGACCAAAATTTTTTTTAATTTTTTTACCACCCACTTCCGCTCCGCCCCACCCACCAGCACCCACCCCGACCGCACCCCACCTACCCTTACCCCCCACCTGCCCAACAAAAACGAATTTACCATAAAAATTTTCTTTTACCATGCACACCCGCTCAACCCGACCCACCAGCACCCGCCCCACCCTACAATACCCCCTACATCCTGCCTACCAAAAAAATTTTACCATAAAATTTTTGTTTTACCACCCACACGCGCTCCACCCCATCCCACCCTACCCTACCATAAAATTTTTGATTGTCATATGTGATCAACAATTTTAATCACATGTGATTAAATACATATAATAAGAAATTTTATTTAAAAATAAAAATTCATTAGGCATATATTTACATATGAATAACATGTTTTAATCACATGTAATTGAATACATATAATAAGAAAGTTTATTAAAAATAAAAATAAAAATTCTATTTGAGCATATTCACATGAAAATAACAAGTTATAATCATATGTGAATAGCATCATCTAATTACATATGAGTAACATGTTTTAATCATACGTGAATAAATTATTAAGAAATAAAAAATTTGTTATGCGCATATTCACATGTGAAAAACAGGTTTTAATCACATGTGAATAATAGGGTTTTATCACATATGAGTAGCTTAATCATATGTGATCAACAATGTTTAGTCACATGTGATTAAATACTTATAATAAGAAATTTTATTTGAACATAAAAAATTCATTATGTACATATTTGCATATAAATAACATGTTATAATCACATGTGAATATGTGAATAACAAGGTTTAATCACATATGATTGAAGAAAAAACATATCACATGTGATTGAAGAAAAAACATATCACATGTGATTGAAGAAATTTTGGTTAAGACATTTCATCGAACAACTTATGTGGATCCTTCTTTTTCAGCTTATGTGCACCTCTAAGGTTCACCAAATTCAGCAAGTTTCAAAGTTTCAGCAAGAAATTAAACATATTCAGCAAGAAATGGAATCCTAACTACGAACTGAAATCACGAACTCAAATGTGCTGAGCCATTACAAATTGAAATTAGAATTGAAGGAATCGAACTCAAAGCTACAACTGAAATCACGAACTCAAATCTGCAACCAATCGAGCCGTTTAATCCAATCCTAAGTTGAAGCCGTTGCAATCCAATTGAACTTCACATTTGAACTGATGTGATGAAATCGAAGTCGAGCCGTTCAATCCAATCCCGAGTTGAGTCATTAAATTGAAAATCGGAACTCGCTAACAACTTCATCAATCTCCCATGAATCGAAGTGTAACGCCCCCAATTTCAAAATTTTAAAATTTATTTATTACCAAGGTTCCAATAAAATATTTATTCCAAAAACATAAAATTGTTCAATATATTACTTAAACCAACAGCGGAAACATTTGAAAATACTAATATAGTTCATTAACATAAATCTCTTGTATGTGATGCGCTGCCGTCAAGCCTTGCCCTTCCCTTTGTCATTTGAAATACATGAAATGTTATAAAATCAACGGGTAAGCTTAGAGCTTAGTGAGTCCACAAATTACCATACATGCCCACACATTAAACAACCCGTCCTCGAGAACGACCCGACCCTTCCCGCCATACAACAGCTACGGGCGTCCATCATACAACAGCTATGGACACGGGAAGGTTCTACCCATCATACAACAGCTATGGGTTCCCGGTTATGGCCCAGCCCATCATACAACAACTATGGGACAAGGCAATAGTCCAACTCGACATACAACAGCTACGAGGGGACACGCATCAGTACTGAGCCCAACAACAAATAACCACAGATATAGAGCAAATCATATAACTGTAAACAACACACAAGATGCCTAACATGCAACATCATATAGTAAGGTGAGGATATGTAACACCCGGTTTTTAATAAAACATCTTCATTTAAATAAATATCAATTTATTCAATAATTAACATTTTAAAAATATTTAGAAGTCATTTTAAACATCAATTCACCGCATGAATCCCCAATTAAGCAGCATCAGTGTGTACACGTCATGCCTGTCCGTCATTTCCACCTGTACAACCTGAAATGGTAATTTAAAAGGGAAAGGATAAGCACACGGCTTAGTGAGTTCCAACAACTACACAGCATATCAGCTACACATACTTTACCCCTAACAGGAAAAATACAACTACACGTCACATAATCTGCTCTACCCAGTATATTGGATTATAACCTCCTATACGTATCTGCTCAGTAAATCTAATTCCCCTGCTCAGCACTTAGAGCCGCGCATACCCTGTACATCGAGTCATGCGTATCTGCTCAGTGTCTTGTGCTCGTATCTCTATATTACTCAATACGTCGAGCCCACACACACCATAACCCAACCCATACAATTATAACAGAAAGATATATATATATCAATAATATACACACAACTTGGTACTATTTACCAACATCTTATAAACATCTTATAAGCACACAAAATACAGTAAAGGACATATAACGTCCACACAATGTAGTGAGAAACTCACCTAGTTGTTGACTAAAGCTTTTGTCTTTTTCTGCCTTGTACCCTCTTCCAACCATGACTGTTATCACAGTACAAAATCTATCATTTATAAATCTTCCATTCACCCTTTTTAATAGTTCTAAAATAACACTTCATGATTTATCAAGTAAAGAACAGCCAGGTAGAAGATTAGATGGGGTGGCAGGATCTTTTCAGCATTTTAGCCTTTCGGAAAATCCAACAACCATATCCCATGTAACCGGCCTAGGCACCGTTCTCGTAAGTAAATCAATTAGCATTATTTCGGAACAAAGTCTCCATAGCCTGGGTTATCTCCCGACTCGAACTTGGTTATTTGATATAAGTCAAAATGACTAGCAATCGTTCCCTTCATATTATATGCAAAATACTATTATAATTGTACTAAAGGTTTGGAACTTACTTTCCGTATGTCGAGATGACGATCGCTACCCGAACCTATTGATTTCCCTCTCTTATAGCACCTCTTCCTTACTAACACACTCCTCTATAGTATATAAGTGTTTTGTATTTGTTTTGCCCAAAAATGAGGCTTGGAGCTCCTATTTATAGGCCTCTGGACCCTCTTCGCGTCGCGACGGACCCCCTGTCGCGTCGTGACCATTACGTAAGCACTTACCTCATCGCGCACTTCTCGAGAAGCTTCTGCCAGGCCTCGCGTCGCGAGCACTATTCACGTCGCGTCGCGAGCACTATTCACGCCGCCGGAGTTACTATTCATTTTTTTTTTTGAAAAACGGTCGTTACAAGTTCTCCCCCCTTTATAAGATACCGTCCCCGGAATCTCCAACGTTGACATACACTTACTCTTCCACTCAATCATTCTCTATTTCAACACAATACAGTTGTATTAGTAAACCCAAAGGGTATTACAATACTGACACATTAACCACCTCTAATCAACTAGGCCAACCTATTGAGACTAATAAGTATTCGTTATGTAATCTCATATACTCACAATACTGACCTCATGGATGCAAGGTACTTGTTATGCATCGTATAATCATAATCACATGTTCTCCACATCATATTACCTGCTATTCACAACCTCAACAGCTCAGCTATTCACCAGACACCCGACTGTATGTGTGTTAGAACTGCCAGCCAATAAAGCCATCACAACACTTGTATGTGGTCCCACCACAATTACTGCTCATAAGATCCACAACACATATGTGGTCTTACCAAATGTGGCCCCACTAAATAAGTGGTCACAACCACAAGTACTATTAACCCCCAGAATAAATGGTCACAACTACAAGTTACCAGTGGCCCCACGGAATAAGTGGTCTCAACCACAAGTACAAGTAGCCCCATAGCAGAAGTGGTCCGAACCACAATACTAGTAGCCCCACCTAATAAGTGGTCCCAACTACAAGTATAAGTGGCCCCACAGAATAAACAGCTTTTCGCTCTAAAGGCTTAACGGTTAACACACATACGACTACACAGCTCTGCAACCAACCATATGACACCAAGAATCCTCATATCAGCTCAGCTTCTACAAAATCTCCACCCACCATAGGATACCATATCCATGGTTATCACCACTTAATACTCACGTATTCGTCCGTACAGCTAATATCAACTAGATATTCAACCAGCTACCGACACAGTTTATCCACGGTTACTTGCCTACGAGTTACCTACTTAAGAGGTATTCACTTAGTCATTTACCCAACACACATATGCTAACAAGATAGTTATCTTGGTCAGTTAGCAATATTTTCTCAACTCATTATTTTCATATACTAACAGATTTTAAGTACATGATACACTGATAGGCCACATCTAGCCTATTATGATACATTCGTTCATAGTATTCACTACCTACATGAATACCCTTACGCCACACCACTATGTCATCTGCACTCTCACGAATTGTTATTATATGTCCATCCCGTATACATGTACTTCTCTTGTACGGGAATGGATAAAACTCTAATTCTGCAAACATACGACACCACGTATAAAACCTTATGTTTCTAGCATGTACACGTATATCTGTACGTATATTTTTCACATCTATATACTGCTTTAGTTCACGTATGTCTTCTTCCAAATTATGCCATCCAGTTACTGGATCCTAATTTCTGTTGATACGCTCACATACATCCTCAGCCTTCATCATTATCGTACTACAGTCATCTGACACTCTTCGTATATAAAACTTGTTAACCAGCAACTGTAGATGACCTGGAAGCCTCACATATATTTCCATATCTGGAAATGAAATTTGCGACTTATGCTCTTCTCTAAATAACATTCCGTTTATTTATAGTCAATCAAAATCGACTATTCTAGCAATCAACATCTTCTTTTTATCATCCACTATCTGTGCTTTTCTTAGTAACGAAGAGACTTAACGTGTCACTTTGGCACAGCTCATCTACTATAGTCACATCAACTATTCATTACTTAATTATTAAGAAATGAAATGTCACTAGATTCTCAATCTCCAGCGTCCTAATTGATCCCAATAAACTCTATGATTGCCAACCAATAGAATGGACAAATACAGTTTATCAGCATATAAACTAATTAGTTATACCCTCAGTGTATTGGATTCCTTACGACCAACTCCCGATTCGAACGCGGATCCTGTGCTTTCAATAGTAGGAGATCTACTACTATCTTCCACACCTACCCTCGTTCGTTTCAGAACTTGTCCAGAAGTCCCCAATTCACTTCTCACGATAATTTTACCACCTATACCCCAGGTTGTTTTACGAACATAGTCGTAGAAATTTTTTCACATAAAAGGATTTACGTTATGGATATCACTTATCAAGGAACATGCAACTTGGCCAACTCAAAAATTCTAGGACTATTTAGTTCCTACTGCCTACACTTTAATGGCATTTAAGCACACATATATTACAGAAATAGCAACAAAGACTAAGCACTTAACCTTTTCCCCACTGACGTCGGCTGACGGTACACACTGCGTTTTTGCAACAACATTCATTTAACCCCTTATTCGAAAAACAACTTATAATTTCTTGTAAAAATATTTCCAAAGAAAACTTTTAAGTCTCAAGCTTGAGATCAAAACCCATCAAGTGAGTCTGATTCACTCAAGCCTTGGCTCTGATACCAACTTGTAACACCCGGTTTTTAATAAAACATCTTCATTTAAATAAATATCAATTTATTCAATAATTAACATTTTGAAGATATTTAGAAGTCATTTTAAACATCAATTCACCGCATGAATCCCCAATTAAGCAGCATCAGTGTGTACACGTCATGTCTGTCCGTCATTTCCACCTGTACAACCTGAAATGGTAATTTAAAAGGGAAAGGATAAGCACACGGCTTAGTGAGTTCCAACAACTACACAGCATATCAGCTACACATACTTTACCCCTAACAGGAAAAATACAACTACACGTCACATAATCTGCTCTACCCAGTATATTGGATTATAACCTCCTATACGTATCTGCTCAGTAAATCTAATTCCCCTGCTCAGCACTTAGAGCCGCGCATACCCTGTACGTCGAGTCATGCGTATCTGCTCAGTGTCTTGTGCTCGTATCTCTATATTACTCAATACGTCGAGCCCACACACACCATAACCCAACCCATACAATTATAACAGAAAGATATATATCAATAATATACACAAAACTTGGTACTATTTACCAAAATCTTATAAACATCTTATAAGCACACAAAATACAGTAAAGGACATATAACGTCCACACAATGTAGTGAGAAACTCACCTGGTTGTTGACTAAAGCTTTTGTCTTTTTCTGCCTTGTACCCTCTTCCAACCTTGACTGTTATCGCAGTACAAAATCTATCATTTATAAATCTTCCATTCACCCTTTTTAATAGTTCTAAAATAATACTTCATGATTTATCAAGTAAAGAACAGCCAGGTAGAAGATTAGATGGGGTGGCAGGATCCTTTCAGCATTTTAGCCTTTCGGAAAATCCAACAACCAGATCCCATGTAACCGGCCTAGGCACCGTTCTCGTAAGTAAATCAATTAGCATTATTTCGGAACAAAGTCTCCATAGCCTGGGTTATCTCCCGGCTCGAACTTGGTTATTTGATATAAGTCAAAATGACTAGCAATCGTTCCCTTCATATTATATGAAAAATACTATTGTAATTGTACTAAAGGTTTGGAACTTACTTTCCGTATGTCGAGATGACGATCGCTACCCGAACCTATTGATTTCCCGCTCTTATAGCACCTCTTCCTTACTAACACACTCCTCTATAGTATATAAGTGTTTAGTATTTGTTTTGCCCAAAAATGAGGCTTGGAGCTCCTATTTATAGGCCTCTGGACCCTCTTCGCGTCACGACAGACCCCCTGTCGCGTCGTGACCATTACGTAAGCACTTACCTCATCGCGCACTTCTCGAGAAGCTTCTGCCAGGCCTCGCGTCGCGAGCACTATTCACGTCGCGTCGCGAGCACTATTCACGCCGCCGGAGTTACTATTCATTTTTTTTTTAAAAACGGTCGTTACAAGATACTCACCTGATTCAAAACCGTGTAGATATTCTCTAATATTCCCACTTAGCACGTCCACACACCTAAATCCCACACACACACAACATATCAATTACTGACCAGGCTTTTACAGACCTGCCTAAAGGTTAGACCCAATATTTGCCATCAAACCGAGGTCAAAACTAAATTCCTGGTCAAACAGTCGCTCGCCGCGGCGTGGCTCCTCATCCTACGTGCCGCGGCTATCATCGAATAAACACGGGGATTCAGCCGAGTCCGCGCCGCTGACATAGCCAGTCCACGTCGCGGCTCGTAACATTCCAAAATATTTTTAGCGTTTAACAGTACATCAATCGGCTAGGGTTTCACTCCAAACCCTTCCTGAGATCAGAAACTACCCTAAGATCACTTCCTTAGGGACATGCAAGTCTATTCATGTCCTTGGTCCAAACCTTAAGTGCTACAAATCGTCTAAAGCTACAAACCAACTGGTAACACCATATGACGAGATAAAAAGGAAAGTCAGAAGAGTAAATCTTCTTACCTTACTTCTGAAGGACGGAGTGATGCCCACGATCCGTCCCAAACCTTCTCCCGCGTTGGATCTCCTTCTTCTAATCTCCCAAAGCCTTCAAAGCCTCGGGACCAAAGAGTATCTGCCGAAACCAGACGCCTCTGCTCCAGAAAACTCCCAAAAACACGAACCCTAGGGCTGGGTCCCTTTATATAGGCGTTTAAATCCGAATTAGGGTTTTTTCACCTTAGAGGCACACCGCGCCACGCGTACAAATCCTACGCGTTTCAGGATTCTTCCTAAAGCCGCGCTGCGGATTACTCCGAGCCGCGACTCGGCGGAACGGGTCTTACAATTCTCCCCCACTTAACTGGATTTCGTCCCCGAAATCCGCACCGGTAAATAATTCTGGATAATGCCTCCGCATTTCCTCCTCCGATTCCCAAGTCCACTCGGACCCTTTACGATGTTGCCACTTTACCTTAACTAATCCTATTGTTTTATTTCGTAAAGTCTTTATCTTCCTTTCAATGATGGCAATTGGTCGCTCCACATAATTTGGGCGTTCATCTAATTGAATATCCTCCAAAGGTACTATTGTAGATTCCTCCGTAATGCACTTCCTGAGTTGCGAAACGTGGAATGTGTCGTGAATCTGACTAAGCTGATAGCTCCAACAGGTAAGCTACCTTACCTACTCGAGCGGTAATTCGGTAAGGTCCAATGTACCTAGGACCAAGCTTCCCTCACTTCCTAAAACGAATAACTCCCTTCCAAGGTGAAACCTTAAGAAGAACATAATCCCCAACTTGAAACTCGAGATCGGACCGTCGTCTATCTGCATAACTTTCTGTCGACTCTGAGCCGTTAACAACCTTTCCCGAACCTTCTGAATTAATTCAGTTGTCTTGATTACCACCTCAGTACTACCCAATACCCGCTGGCCAACCTCGCCTAGCAAATAGGTGTCCGACATTTCCTTCCACACAACATTTCAAAGGGAGCCCTGCCAATGCTCGCGTGATAACTGTTATTATAGGAAAACTCAGCTAGAAGGAGATGGGAATCCCAACTCCCGCCAAAATCGATAACGCATGCCCTAAGCATATCTTCCAATGTTTGAATCGTCCTTTCACTCTGCCCATCAGTCTGAGGGTGATATGACGTGCTGAAATGAAGACGAGTGCCTAATTCCTCATGAAACTTCTTCCAAAACCTAGACGTAAATCGAACATCCCGGTCGGATATCACCGAGACCGGTATACCATGCCGAGAGATAATCTCGTCTACATAGACCTTAGCCAATTCCTTTGCAGAGGAGGTCTCTTGAATGGGGAGGAAATAAGCACTTTTAGTCAACCTATCCACGATAACCCAAATAGTGTCCTTCTGTCGAGGGGTTCTAGGCAACTTCGTGACGAAATCCATCGTGATATGCTCCCATTTCCATTTTGGGATCTCGAGAGGCTGCAATCTACCATGAGGCCGTTGGTGCTCGGCCTTGACCCTACGATAGGTCATGCATCTTTCGACAAACCAAGCTACTTCCCTTTTCCTGCCTGGCCACCAATAATATTCGCGCAGATCCCTATACATTTTAGTTTCTCCAGGGTGGATTGAGAACTTGGATTTATGTGCCTCCTCCAATAGGGTTTGACGAACCCCGCCCAGCTTCGGTACCCAAATTCTCTCCTGGCAAGTTAACAAATCTCTACTATCTTTGACCATAGCTGCCAACTGACCCACAATTCTCTCACCTTTCTGATTCTCGCTCTTGCTTGCTTCCACCTGAGCCTTCTTTATCAACTCAAGCAGCGGTGTTACAATTGTCATCCTTAGACAAACACCCCGAAGGGGTGTACCTGAAGTCTTACGGCTTAACGCATCCGCTACCATATTGGCCTTTCCAGGATGATAGTGTATCTCACAATCATAGTCTTTCAATATATCCAGCCATCTTCTCTGTCTCATATTGAAATTGGCCTGATCCATCAGATACTTCAAACTCTTATGGTCGGTATAGATGGTACACTTCACTCCATACAAATAGTGTCTCCAAATCTTGAGAGCGAAGACCGCCGCTCCCAATTCCAAATCATGAGTAGGATAGTTAGCCTCATGGGGCTTCAACTGTCGCGAGGTGTAAGCAATCACCCTGCCTCGTTGCATTAAGACTGCCCCCAATCCCGAGGTAGATGCATCGCAATAAACTACCATATCGTCCATGCCTTCAGGCAAGGTTAAAAATGGAGCTTCACACAATTTCTGCCGCAAAGTCTCAAAAGCCTACTGCTGCTCCTCACCCCACCGAAAAGCAGCGTTTTTCTTAGTTAGCCGAGTCAAAGGTACCGCAACCTTTGAGAAGTCTTGGATGAAACGGCAATAATAACCAGCCAGACCCAAGAAACTTCTAATTTCAGAGGGAGTCTTCGGAACCTCCCACCGCATCACGGCCTCCACCTTAGCCGGGTCTACCATGATTCCTTGCTCGTTGACAATGTGACCCAAAAACTGGACCTCCCGAAGCCAAAAGTCACACTTGGATAATTTTGCATAAAGCTTCTCCTTCCTTAAGGTCTCCAATACCTCTCTTAAATGCTGTTCATGTTGCTCCCTGCTCCGAGAGTAAACTAAGATATCGTCAATGAAAACTATAACCGACCGATCCAACATCGGTCGACACACCCGATTTATTAAGTCCATAAAAGCTGCAGGGGCATTGGTCAGTCCAAACGGCATCACTACAAACTCGAAGTGGCCGTACCTCGTCCGAAAAGCCATTTTCGGGATGTCTTCCTCCCGTACTCGCATTTGATGGTATCCTGACCGCAAATCAATCTTTGAAAACCATGAAGCGCCCAACAGTTGATCGAATAAGTCGTCGATGCGAGGTAATGGATATCGATTCTTCACCGTAAGCTTGTTCAACTCACGATAATCTATGAACATCCTATTGGAACCATCCTTCTTCTTAACAAATAGAATAGGCGCTCCCCACGGTGAGCAACTGGGCCGAATAAATCCCTTGTCCAATAGTTCCCTAAGTTGAATAGACAATTCTAGCATTTCTGGAGGCGCAAGACGATACGGTGCTTTAGCTATTGGAGCCGCACCGGGAGTTAAGTCAATATTAAATTCCACCTGTCTCTCTGGCGGTACGCCAGACAGGTCCTCGGGAAAAACATCAGGAAAATCCCGAACCACCGGTATATCTCATGCTTTCTGCTGTGGCTTCTTTTCTCGTACGTCTTAAACATAAGCCACAAATCCCGATCCTCCATGTTGAAAATGTCTGCTTGCTCTAGCAGCTGAACAGAAAGCTGCACCCTTATTCCTCCTCTCACCCTGCACAACCAGCTCTCCCCCACTTGGGGTTTGAATCCACACTCGTTTGTTCTTACAATCAATCCATGATTCATGCCGACCCAACTAATCCATACCGATGATGACTCGAGAGTCACTCAACGGTATAGGGATGAGATTGATCGGAAACTTTATTCCTTGAATCACTACTTCACATCCCCGATAAACACTAGTTGCTTGCACGGTTTTATCATCCGCAATTTCTACTTCTAACGGGCGATGAAGAGTTCCTAAAGCAATACCGAAACTCTTTCCCAGAACGGCAGACACAAAAGAATGACTAGCACCCGAATCAAACAGTACAAAGGTAGGGGTAGAGTTGACTAAGAATGTTCCTAATCAAAGCATAATAGACACATTAATTACACACACCACAAACACGAGGCAAGTAAAGAAAGAGTACCCGTGACGACGTCGGGCGCATCCTGTGCCTCCTCGGCGGTCATGACGAATGCTCGACCCTTGGTCTTAGGGGCTTCTCCTTTCCCCTGCCTACCATCGGTAATCCAGAGTGTAGTGGGTGCCGGATTCTGAACCACTCCCTGAGTCAGACGGGGACACTGGGCCTTGAAGTGGCCTACCTGATTACAATTAAAACAAATCTTGACCTCTTGTCGACAATCTTTAGCATAGTGGCCCTCCTTCCCACACTTATGGCATATTAACACCCAGCAACGCCCCTCATGATTCCTTCTACATTTACCGCATTTACCATGGCTCCTTTGCCCTTGCTTTCCCTGATCTGCCCCTCGAAATTTCTTCGACACCTGCTGAGTCTGAGTAGGCGCCGGACGCTTTTGCTTTTGTTGGGTTTCCAGTTCCAACTCTCGGCCCCGAGCGGCCGCGATCATATCAGTAAGAGTCTGGTGTCTAGCAGCAGACACAAATTCCCGAATGTCAGTGCGAAGCAACGCCAAGTATCGTGTCATCCTCATTCGCTCGGTCGCCGCAAACTCTGGACAGAAGAGTGCTCGTTCATTAAAATTTTTGGTGATCTCCGTCACCGTTTCAGTGGTCTGGGTCAAATTCAGGTATTCCTGCGCCAAGCATTCCATTTCCACCTGTGGAACATACTCCAGTTTGAACTGTTCCTTAAACTGCGGCCACGTAATGGCATCCAACTGAGCAGGGGTGAGATCTTTCGTTCGTATCTCCCACCAATCCTTCACACCATCTCTTAAAATATTCGCCGCAAACGTTACCTTGGAGTTCTCAGGACAGGAACATGTGCGGAAAGCACCCTCCACCGCGGAAATCCACCGCATGCTAACAATCGGATCCCTGTCCCCATCGAACATCGGAGGCGAATAAGCCGAAAAGTCCTTATAACTTGCATCCCTAGCACGTGATGTGCCCTGAGTAGCCAGTCGCGCCTCGAGCATTGCCCATAGCTCAGCCTTAATCGTACCAAAGAACTGAGGTATCGCAGCCAACACTTCTCGCGAAACCTCCTCCGCTATCAGGTTGCGGAGATTTTCATCAGTCGGTCCTCCCCCACTCGAGGCACCCGCATCTGGTCCACCGTTACTTCGAGTGACTGCCATTCTGAAATGCGTAACAGTTTCAATATCAATACCCGGGTCACTCCTATCTACCCAACTACTTGACTTTCTAGGACTTTGGTTGACTACCCTTGACTCAAGCATGAATCTTGTGCTTTCGGTAATACTGGCCTGGTACTACCTTCCACACCTATTCGCCCTTGTTCCAAGTTCGTCAATCATCCTCCTAAAATGTCACACGCACTAAACCATTTCCTATGACTCATGTGGTCATGCACCGTGGTTCCTAATCTTTTGATCTATCTCTCCATCTCACACATGCCTAAGACAACTTTTGCTAATGTCGTCGAGTCGCCTCACAGACGCACAGCCGTACACAATCGGAATAAGATAGACGTTTGAATAACTGGTCTACCCTAAAGTCACAACCAAACAAGGAACAGCCAGTAAGGCCAGACCAAGAATTCTCAGGCTATCTTACCCTAATTGTATATAACCTACCAGCATTCACTAAGCAACCTAACCACAGTAGCATAAAATTCCAAAGCAGCACATATGGCACAAAACAGTCTACAGAGTATATTATCCAGGTAACTTTACATCCTAGCACAATACATTTTATCACATAACACAAACTTGGCATCGGTAATTGGGAATCACAAAACTTACTTGAGCTCGGCTGACGGTTCGCATCACATCTTCTTTTACTTTAATTTAACTTTCTAAAAACATTTTCTTAACAAAATCGCTCAGTCCTAAGTTTGAGTTTGGATTCCCAATACAGTTCATCCAAATCCCTCAAACCAATGCTCTGATACCAATTTGTAACGCCCCAAATTTTAAAATATTTATTACCAAGAGCCAGATGATGCCTGGAGATTTTTGGAGCAGCTGAGTTTAGAATCAAAAGTCAGTGGATCAATGAAAGATAAGAATGTATATGTAGCGAATATCGAAGCAGAGAACAAATGGAAAGCTGAAATTCAGAAAGAGCTCACTGCTGTTACAAAAAGGTTCAATCAGATGCTCGAGAGGTTTCAACAAGAAAAGGGGGCATACGTGTTGCATGGGCAGAATATCTGCAATACATGTGGAAAAATAGGACACAATTATAATGAGTGCTCAATGACTCATGAGGAAATAAGTCAAGTACATGGATATGGTCAATTTCACAACGCACCAAGGCCATTCCGAAGTAATCAGCAACGAGAATCGAGACAACCACCCATAAAGCAGCAGCAGGTGCAACCTCCATATCCATCAGGAAGTACGAACATTGGTTTGCAAGAAATTTTTGGATTGTTAGTACAACTCCAGGAAGTAGAGAAATCTAATTCAGAAGCAATTCTGAGATTAGGAGAATCACTTGTCAAAATGGAAGAAAAAGAAGTGAGGAAGGTAAGGAAGGAGGAGTTCCTGTTGAGAATGGCACTCAACCAGAAACAGATAAAGAGGTACAAAAGGAAGAACAATCAACGATAGCAGGGATCAAGCAGAAAAAGAAGAATAGGAAAGAGAAGAAGAAGTAGGAAGCACCCAGATCAACGGGGCCTTTAATGAACCAGCCCCTGTGGGATAAGCTTAAGGATGCCCCTGAAGACACCAGAATTCTGCAAGAAATGTGTGAACAAAATGGGAAGAGCAAAGCACCTACACCAAAAACTGTGAGATTGACTATGAAAGCAAACGAGGCGTTATTGGGAACACTGCCCAAATTGGAAAAGGACCCCGGATCACCACTGATCACTACAACTGTAGGGGACGTGGTTATTCGAAACACCCTGTTAGATTTGGGAGCAAGTGTCAACATATTGCCAGGATACCTGTACGACAAGTACAAAAATGAAGAAATTGAGCCAGCAGAAGTTGTATTGCAGCTGGCTGATCAATCAACTAAGGTATCTCGGGGAAAGCTAACAAATGTCATAGTCAAAGTTGGGGACTTTTTCTATCCCGTGGATTTTCTGGTTATGGAATATGAAAGTCTGGATGATGCGCCTGCACTCATCTTAGGGCGTCCATTCTTAGCTACTGCTGGTTCGGTAATCGATTGCAAGACTGGAGACATGGACATTTTCTTCAGGACCAGGAAAAGAAGATTGAATATGTTTGGGAACCCAATATCATTACCTTCAGAAGAAAATGGCAAACAAGTAGACAGGAAAACATTAATGGAGTCAGGAATCAGGAGTAAGGAAAAGATCTGGACATGAACGGGGGAAGGAGGAAAAGAAGAGATTTTAAAGGAGACCAAGGACCACCCGTTGTCCACCATCGACAAGGAACAACTGCTGGACATAATAGAGATGATGGAAGCAAGGCACCAGCAATATGAAAAGGAATCCAGAGAACGAGAGGCGAATGTTTTTAAGCTATTGAAATCTCAACAACAATGGATCAGCGGTGTGAGCGATCGAATGACCCAACTCACATCTCTCATGACAATGATGGCCAACAATTTCATGCCAGAATACCAGCAAATGCCATCAAGGGGTCAAGAAGAAGAAGAAGATGCAGCTTAGGAGTAGTACGTCTGGCTGAAGACGTTAAACTTAGCACTTGTTGGGAGGCAACCCATCGTGTCATAAGTTAGGATATATTTCTTTGAATAAAATACAAAAACACATCAATCTTTTTGCAGGTACTACTATTTTGAAATAAGTGTGGGGTCATTTGAGAAGTTTTGAAATTTTTGAAGTCCGCGCCGCGGGTATTTGAATTACGCGATGCGAGATCGTAAACCAGCCCGATACGCAGGGGTTGATTTGGTGACACGCGCGACGCGCAAAGCGTAAACCCGCGATGCGGTAAACGATCAGTCGGTTTTCTCCTTTATATGGTAAGCCGCGGCTCACATAACCCACACACGACTCGGAGCTCTGGTTATCGAAATTCTCTTGCAATTTTTCTTGCTCATTTTGTTTCCACTGTCAAGGTACGCCATTCTAACTATCTATTGCTCGTTAAAACTAGTGATTAGGTAGTTAATTTTAGTGATTTGCTTGAAATAGTTCAAAACTTAGAATCGCTAATGCTAGCTCATAGGGCGTTTGTTTTGCCAAATGGAGACCCTAGATGAGCTAGTCGGCACCTAGGCTACCTTGTGGTGTGATTAGATTGAGTTGTAGTAGGTTAAATTGAGATTTTGGATCGGGGTTTGGAAACAGCCGCACGCCGTGCCGCGCCCTTGCTCTTGGGCCGCTCCGCGGTGCGGCAGGGAAGATAAGGACTGATTTTGCAAAATTTTTGTTTTGTGGCTATATTTTCTTTTTGCAGATGATGTTCAGATTGGAGCATGCCTTCCTCCAGTTCCCCGAGGGATTGGCCAGTTCTGCAGAGTATACTTCACGGAGAGACGCATTGAGGAGTCGCCGGGTTCTAGAGGCGACGGTTATTGACAGAGACATATTGAGAGACGCAGGGCTCTGGGGTGCGATCGAGCCGTTCTTGCATCGCACCTGGACCCATGAGGAGGCATCATTTACTTGCCGTGGATGGGACCGGATCATGGCCACTGACGAGGATGTGGTCTATACGGAGCTTCTCCTGGAGTTCCTGTCTACCATCCATTTCGCTCCCAGGGCGTCGGATCCACGATCCAGGCTCATCTGCTTTCGTTTGGGAGGTACACAGAGGGAGTGCAACCTCAGGGAGTTCGGGAGGCGCACAGGCATCTACACTCCGGCGGATTTGCAGCACCGTTACTTCACGCAGTTCTTTGGTGCGTGCATCCAGGGGCAGCCAGAGCGGGCTCCCAACATGGAGATTTGGACACCACTGTCCAACGTCATGTATGAGGCAGGGACCTCGAGGGAGAGCCACCTACGCGATCCACTTCACCGCCTCATGCACCGTATCGTCTCCACCTCCATCATGCAGCGGGAGGGAGGCGAGAAGGTGTCTGGGGAGGACATGACATTTTTATGGGCTCTCCTCGACCCGTCCCGATTCCTCCATCTCCCCTTCGCACTCGCGGTTGCTCTCTCCACCCACTCGACTGGCGCCTCCACCAGCAGCCCACTAGCCAGGGGGTATTTTATTACCCGCCTGGCCCGTTCCTATGGGATCCTTACTGCCTCCGTGGCAGCTTCCTTGACCGCTCTTCCTCCATCGCGCACTACAGCACGCACTTTGGAGAGGATGCGGCTCATTGAGCAGCAGCTCCCGGGGCAGTTCATCCGGGCACTGACCGAGCCTCCTCAGGTACCCCAGCCCGCGTACGCCCAGCCTGGCAGGAGACGCCGGAGGCCAGAGCCAGCGCCAGAGCCCGCAGCCCCGATAGAGCCACAGCAGGAGGACCTAGCAGCCAGGGTTGCCAGGATTGAGGATCAGTTGGCATGGATCGGGGAGGTACTTTTGGATTTGGCCACACAGCAGGGCCGACACCCCCGACCATTCCCAGCCAGGGCCCACAATCATGAGGCCGGACCCTCCAGGCCACCTGGCAGTGATTGATGTACTTTTTCTTTTTCTTTCCTTTTTATATTTTTTGGGATATATGTACAAACTTATGACACTTCTATCTGTATATTTTGTTCATATTTTATTTGTCATGTTTGTTTTTAATTTGTTTGTTAAGTTATGCATGATATACCAATTTGAGAAGGAGTTGTCTCAGACAAGTGTGGGGTCACCGTGCCCCCTCCACTTGTCTCGACCAGCGGCGTGATCACTGTAGCGCTACAACTCCGGAATACGAAATCGAGGATCCATCTGTACGCAATTATACCTGTGATATTGAGCACCAAGCAGTCTATCGTATAAAAAGGGGTAACTCTTTCTCCCTTTTTTTGAAATAATTTTGTACAACAGGGACGTTGTACGGCTTTAAGTGTGGGGTGTGGACGGTCGAAAGAGATTTTTTTGAAATTTTTTGCAGAAATGATCAATTTTTCAATTTTTAGCAATATTTCTCAAAATTTTTAATAAATTGCAATTTTGAAATGAATGGTTTGTGATTGTGATAGCATTAGTATTTTTCAAGAAATACTGTTTATTTGTGATCATGCTATTTGTTAGTCAAATAAGTTGAGTTTTACGGGTTTAGAAGATTGAGATGTTTTAGGATTGAAATTTAGGAAGGAAAAGTCAATCTGTGGCCTTTGTTGTTCGAGCCGGTAGGTCTAAAATAGGTGGGCCTTATGCACCTTACCACCTAAGATCGTCTGGTCTGGGATGGTATTTCTGAAAGCTCGCTACACGGACAACATCGAAAGTCATGGACAATTCCTTAATGGCCTTTAGAATCTGAATGAGTAAGTACACTTCATTGTGGACAGAAAGTTTGTAATCAAGGGTTCTCTAGAAAGCCATGAATTCCAAAGAACAATTCAATTATGTTTTCGTGAACTATTCCACTCTTACTCGAAGAGCAATAAACTTTGAAACTGAACACAGTCAAAAATTGTTTGATTTTTTATTATAATTTGTTAAAAACTCTCTTGCTTGGGGACAAGCAAGGCACAAGTGTGGGGTGTTTGACAACGCCTAGTGATATCAAGTATTTTAGGCGTTGTTGAGCCCTGTTCTTGATAAAATTATATCAAATATGTCTGGGTATTCTCACTTTTCGTGCCAGGACTTGTTTGGAGAAAAAGAATGGAAACAGGGACTAAAAGCGTGCAAAAGGAAGAAGTTTGGAAAGAATGAAAAATCAAGGAAACTCGTACGCGCGCCGCGGATACATCATCTGCGCGACGCGGGCTTAAGGCGGTGGAACACATTCAAATGCCAAAGAAACGGGAAAAGATTAGTACGCGCGCCGCGGATTTCACTTCTACGCGTCGCGGCTGCGGGAAATTTGCAAGTATAAATAGATGCATTTCCAGCCGAAAACCCTAGCAAAGACCGGGTGTAAAATCGACCTTGAAGCTCTTTGACTCCAAGATTTCATTCCAGAAGACTCTCATTTGGTATTGGTTAGTTTTAGATTTTATTTGTAATTAAATAGTTGGATTTAAGCTTGGTTTTGTATCTTTGGGTGTGACAACCATTAATATTAAGCTTTGGCTTCTGTTTTTGGATCATTTGGTTACTGTTTTTATGTTTGGATTCAGATTTGGTGAATGAGAAGCATTTGGTTACATTTAATGTTAGCTTTTCGATGTTTTTATACTTGTGTTGGTTTTGGATGTTTGATTTATGTTTGGATATTGTTTTGATCTTATTGGGACTGTTTTCCTTTGCTAAAATCAGTAACTAATTAGGTTAGTTGTAGGCATTAAACCTTGGCTAGTAACTGTTCAGTAGAACTTTAGTTAGTGGCTAGTTTATGCTTTGCTTGGTTTTGCTAGTTTGGATGTCTTTGATTGCTTCTGATTCAGAGATGTACTTCTGATTTCAGAAAGTGACTAGGTCATTTGAGCTTAGCTTAGCTTGGCTTGAGTGTGTTTGATCATTGCTTTTGTTTGCTAGTGATTAGGAAGGTAGAAACTAGATCCTCCGACTGTAGCTGTGACACTACTAGTTGGTAATCTCTCATCTAGTCTAACCACGAAGCTCCTGTGGATCGACCCTGACTACCGCTATACTAGTGTGTGTTAGGTTTTCTCTTATTTTTGACCGCACGACGACCTCTGCGCGTGTCAAGACCCAATATTTGCCATCAAACCGAGGTCAAAACTAAATTCCTGGTCAAACAGTCGCTCGCTGCGGCATGGCTCCTCATCCTACGCGTCGCGGCTATCATCGAATAAACATGGGGGTTCAGCCGAGTCCGCGCCGCTAACATAGCCAGTCCACGTCGCGGCTCGTAACATTCCAAAATATTTTTAGCGTTTAACAGTACATCAATCGGCTAGGGTTTCACTCCAAACCCTTCCTGAGATCAGAAACTACCCTAAGATCACTTCCTTAGGGACATGCAAGTCTATTCATGTCCTTGGTCCAAACCCTAAGTGCTACAAATCGTCTAAAGCTACAAACCAACTGGTAACACCATATGACGAGATAAAAAGGAAAGTCAGAAGAGTAAATCTTCTTACCTTACTTCTGAAGGACGGAGTGATGCCCACGATCCGTCCCAAACCTTCTCCCGCGTTGGATCTCCTTCTTCTAATCTCCCAAAGCCTTCAAAGCCTCGGGACCAAAGAGTATCTGCCGAAACCAGACGCCTCTGCTCCAGAAAACTCCCAAAAACACGAACCCTAGGGCTGGGTCCCTTTATATAGGCGTTTAAATCCGAATTAGGGTTTTTTCACCTTAGAGGCACACCGCGCCGCGGGTTCTTTAGAACCGCGCCGCGCGTACAAATCCTACGCGTTTCAGGATTCTTCCTAAAGCCGTGCCGCGGATTAGTCCGAGCCGCGACTCGGCGGAACGGGTCTTACACGAAGGGATGAACTGATAGGTTAAAATCGAAACTGAAATCCGACTCTAAACACTAATATGAACTGATTGGATGAAATCGAGACCCGTTAAACTAGAATCAGAACCTGCAATTGAAAGTTGCGATAAAAGACGAGCTCATATGGTTGTTACTGTAGAGGGGACGGATGGGGGGGGTTAAAATTGTGTGGTCCAAATTTGTTCTCGTGTTCTCAATCCAATAAATGTTTTCATTTGATCCTTCCCCCATATATATATATATATATATATATATATATATATATATATATATATATATATATATATATATATATATATATATATATATATATATATATATATATATATATATATATATATATATATATATATAAGTAAAAGAGACTTTTATTTGAAGGACACGTCACGAATTCCACTAAACAAAGATATACAAAAAAAATTCATTTGTTAACGTGTTAAAATCTAAATTTGCCGAGTCACGAGACCACCACTTCTCTATTCTCTCATGCCCGATTTCTTACAGAGGCGCCCCAACAATTTTCCCCATTACACCTCCACCGTTCTATTTCATGTCTCTGTATTCTGTAACGCCCAGTTTCAAGTTTCAATACAGAGTATACCCAGAAAATGTTTCGCATTATAACATAAATAGTATAATTGGGTACTCGTGTGCTCTGGAATCTACAAGAAGTTACCATTGAGAATCGTCCCACGATCCGAGCCGGGCGCTACAACTGCTAACCTGTACACAATATAACACACACACGTAAGCTACAAAGCTTAGTGAGTAACAAAACAACGACATGAATAACTTATTTAAATGTAATACATCAGCCAGCACGTGGGTGTAGTTATTTCCTGCAACAACTCATAAGTACCGGTTAATATAAACATATCAAACCAGCTATACTCCGTTATTAATAATTACAAGTATTCTTTCTGTAGTTACACTGGTATCTACCGATATCTAAGCTACAAATAAATAAGCACGGTGTAATACAAGTAACACATGTATACACCTAACCGACAACTCGGTACCACTATTCGAGATTACTACACAGTATTTCATCACATGATTTCCAACATGCAATCATCTACTCTACGACCTTTCTTATCGTAAGTCACAAGGAATTTATATCTATCTCCTCTTTAACTTCTACAAAGTTTCGAGTCATTAAGACTCACCACTACCCTTTTTGTAGTATGAGCACAAAAACCCTAATCACTTATGTTAGGCATTTAAGCCCCTTCTCTTAGCCACATAGGCCAATATGTGTTTCACAAAGGTTCTTACCATATGTTAGGTAGTTAAACCCAACCGCATAGCTAAAAAGGCGTTATGAACCATAAAGGTTCCTGTAGTGTATTGGGTATTTAAACCCAACCATTTAGCCTTAAAGGCTATATATTTGGACACTGAGTCCAATCTCCTAGCCACATAGGCCGTATATTTGGATATTAAATCCAATCTCCTAGCCACAGAGGCCGTATATTTGGATATCAAATCCAATCTCCTAGCCACAGAGGCCGTATATTTGGATATCAAATCCAATCTCCTAGCCACAGAGGCCGTATATTTTTGCTCTTCATATAGATATCATCTCATAACACATAGTCACATATGGCTCACGAGTTTGCCCCGCTTTTGCCTAGACTCACGGCTTATCCGGTATTGTCTTTTTCAATGACTCACAGCTCCGTGCTTATCTTTACATTGACTCACGGCTTATCCGGTATTGTCTTTTCATTGACTCACGGCTCCGTTCTTGTCTTTGCATTGACTCACGGCTTATCTGGTATTGTCTATGCCAAGCTTAAATCTGTCAAATTCGTCCCCCAAAACTGATTCAATCTACAACAGGTCAATCAATACATATCACATCGGATATAAGTGAGATTACTCACCTGTAATAACAAGTTATCTCCAATACTCGGTATTCTCGGATTACATAGTATTCATACACTGTAATCTCTTCATACCTATGCATCGATGAACATCATGTTTGCACAATATCATACTACACATGTATATATCATCATGTATATTCATCATATACACTCCTCTTTAACTACTAAGTACTTGCTAAGCAAATTGCTAGCATCACAATTATACCTATTCACAAGGTACTCATCTGGTGACATTTATAAACCTCACTGCCAGTGACTATACATCGTAACCACAAACTTCTAACACATGTAATCCCAAAGGATTCTCTGTGTATCTACATAGTTTACACCTAATCTACTATATGTATTATCAGCAATTAAGCACATTAACACATATAACATGTTACAACTAACATGTAGCTAGAGTTACTCACCTGGATATAGTAGCTTTACCCCATTCCAAATAGTACAATTGGTAGGCTAAAGTGTATTCTCATCACTTTCATCACCTACTCCATACCACATAAACACCAACGGTAGATACAAGGGATCCTTCAACATATTGCAGCTCCTACATAACCAAATACATACCAAGTGAAGGTGAACACCATGTATTTCCACCCTTTAAGCGTAAAGCTTGCTCACAAGATTTAGGACTCGGGATTATAAGCGTTTCAAGACATCCAAACAAGTCCTATATACTCAAATTTCGACTAATTACGGTTGGTTCATCATAACCACTCGAAACCAACCCAATTCAACCAAATCAATCGCTCAATCGAGCTAGAACAGTAAACCTTACCTTCGAGAAGTGAAATACCAAATATTACTTCAATCCGTTGAGTTCTAGCCTTCCGATTTGGTTCAAAGGTGATTAGGAAACGATCTCTAGGGTTTTGGGGGGTTTTAAATCGAGAGAAATCCCTAAAATGGCTGAAAATCGCGTTAAAAAGGGGGTGGATCTGCGTACAGCACGACCCGGGTTCAAAAACTCGACCCGGGTTACGCTGCTGCTGCTGTTTGCTGAATTTCGTCAACCGGAACCCGACCCGGGTTGGCCAACACGACTCGGGTTCATCTAAAAAGCCTTTGAATGTTGTTTTAAGCCTTTCAACTCGACCCGGTTTAATCCACACGACCCGGGTTGTCCGTTTTTAGCGTTTTTCGCACGAAAACTCTATCTTAAAGGCGTTCTAACCATCCAAACACTTACAACATTATTTTATATCGTAATCACACCATGATTAACGTAAAATTACTTATCAAAAGTAACGTGGTGTTACAAATTCTTCCCTCCTTCAAAAGATTCCGTCCTCGGAATCTCATAGCAACTTATCAAATTGCTTAAGGTTTCTGTACAAACCTTCATTCTCATTTAGATTCGTATTCTCATTACATGATAGGAATTCTAACTTCTATTCATCTCTCGTCTTGGTGGTGATGGGTTTGATTGCTAAGGAAATGGTCCCATCAATCACAACCGAGATCACATTCATATAGTTCTATACATACTATAATAATCTACTTTCCTTGCTGTATATGTACATCTATCTTACATCATACAGTATAATCATTCAACATCTCTACGATGTATATTCATTTACACATATACACAGTCATAACCTGCTACATGGTTGCAAGGTATTTGATATGTAACTACCACATATCCTTACTACTACATACGATCACAAAATAGTCGTAATGTGATTGCCATATACTATATATGATCACCACATATTCGTTAAGTGATCACCATTCGCATAACATATGTTATACAAAACATCTATTACACGTTCATTTTGTTCTCAAACAACACATTAGACGTAGTAACGATATTCTCGTCTCATTACTAATATTTTATCTCACTATCACAATAGTGAATTGGGCTATGTTCCTTTGCTCAGCACTACAAGCCGCACATACTCAGTTTATCGAACCATGAGTATCCGCTTAGTGCATCTTGCCAGGCACAACAGTTCTGCATTCATTTTACTTTGTACATCAAATTACAACATCTGCATACTAAACTTAAACGTGTCTTGTATTAGCTACACATTAACATATTACATATCGTATACTACAACACAAAATCGATTTGTATGCATTCAGTATACACAATTCCAACCAGTTACTACTTAACTCATAGCTTTTATATCGTATATAACATTGTACTATCACTTTACTTCATTACATAGTACCCTGGTACTATACATTATATGGTATCTTCGTACCAATTATCACAAAGTATCACCAACTGGTAATTCATACCAATCATTATACATTATCAAATCACGATACCTCGTACCGTCTACTACTATTACCAATCAATACCCGTTCACGATACTTTGTACCATTCTCCAACCAAATCGTGGCACCTCGTACCATTCTCTGATCTTAGATGCATTCATTCATGAATGATCTTTGAGGAGATAACTACTTTCTTCATAGTTAAAACATGCCCCTTCTATCTAAGTATCATCATACTTTAACTATTATGCAATTTATACCACTTATATGGATTTTTTTTTGTTACTTAGCTAACCAATTAAATTTCCCATTCAAAAGAAATACAAACTCTTCGTTATGTCACACTTTTCAACTATTACTACCGCCGCCTACACACAGAGTTCCTCAGAACCTCTAACAGCGGGTGTGTATATATATATATATATATATATATATATATATATATATATATATATATATATATATATATATATATATATATATATATATATATATATATATATATATATATATATATATATATATATATATATATATATATATATATATACATTACATAACAAGATTAGCTAATACTCATACTTTCATTCATAATACTTCTCATTACAATGCTTTCCGTCTTTGGTAGTGATCAGTTTGATTTTTAAGAAAACAAGATTCCCTCAATCACAAATGAAATCACTATTATTCATTCTGGTATAAATCTATTGGCTACTTCATTCCAATCACTTAAGTTGTACTTAAACAGTCCAACTATTCTTCATATATCTATTACACTAATAGACACTGAGAAGTGACTCTTATTTAAACTTTTGAGTCCACTTACTCCATCGTACCACATTTATAGAATTTAGCTATATAAAATTTCCACAATACCGGTTCACTGCAAACCCAAATTTTTTAACTATAATATTTTAGCCACAAGGGTTAATTACATAGCACATAAGGCTATCCGTCACTTCTCTAACATTTCAATGTTATCTCACAACGTTCTTCTAATACTTGCCACCGATATGGTGCAATTCTTTTAAAAGAAACATTGGTAACAACTCTTCCTTACCATATTCCACACATTTACCGACTTTATTAACTTTTCAATACATGTCGATCACTTTCTATCAACATCGACTCGTCCACTCTCATCTAGACCCTTACCATGGTATGGTCTACCGGTCACCTTAATAGTCACCGGTTCCAACTACATATTTGTTATTTCGAGAAATAACTTACGTACCTTTTTCTATAATTGCTGCCCACAACTCTCGTGGACATTTTACTACTTTCCTTCTTTTTCTATTCATCGAGCCTCAAAACGACTCGTCTGCTTTTCCGTGTACACCTACAACAATAGGTAGTAATTTATGTACAATATCAACAATTATTACCCGCAATTCTGTCGGATTTATTTTCGCTGGGCCACTAGCCCCTCTTTTTACCGAGTCTTAAAACAAACCCGATCACCACTCGGGCTCTCAGCCCTTAATTTCGAAAATCAGAGTACTCCGAATACTTCACATACTTCAAAATTCGGCATTAATAAGGTCATATATATAACACGCATGTTAATATATACCTAATTTAACAATACAGTCTATTATCTTTCAAGGTTTAAGTCTAGGATTCTACTCTACAGACACCTAGTTCACTTAAACCACGGCTCTAATACCAACTTGTAACGCCCAGTTTCAACACAGAGTATACCCAGCAAATTTTTCGCATTATAACATAAATAGTATAATTGGGTACTCGTGTGCTCTGGAATCTACAAGAAGTTACCATTGAGAATCGTCCCACGATCCGAGCCGGGCGCTACAACTGCTAACCTGTACACAATATAACACACACACGTAAGCTACAAAGCTTAGTGAGTAACAAAACAACGACATGAATAACTTATTTAAATGTAATACATTACCCAACACGTAGGTGTAGTTATTTCCTGCAACAACTCATAAGTACTGCTTAATATAAACATATCAAACAAGCTATACTCCATTATTAATAACTACAAGTACTCTTTCTGTAGTTACACTGGTATCTACCGATACCTAAGCTACAAATAAACAAGCACAGTGTAATACAAGTAACACATGTATACACCTAACCGACAACTCGGTACCACTATTCGGGATTACTACACAGTATTTCATCACATGATTTCCAACATGAAATCATCTACTCTACGACCTTTCTTATCGTAAGTCACAAGGAATTTATATCTATCTCCTCTTTAACTTCTATAAAGTTTCGAGTCATTAAGACTCACCACTACCCTTTTTGTAGTATGAGCACAAAACCCTAATCACTTATGTTAGGCATTTAAGCCCCTTCTCTTAGCCACGTAGGCCAATATGTGTTTCACAAAGGTTCTTACCATATGTTAGGTAGTTAAACCCAACCGCATAGCCAAAAAGGCGTTATGAACCATAAAGGTTCCTGTAGTGTATTGGGTATTTAAACCCAACCATTTAGCCTTAAAGGCTATATATTTGGACACTGAGTCCAATCTCCTAGCCACATAGGCCGTATATTTGGATATTAAATCCAATCTCCTAGCCACAGAGGCCGTATATTTGGATATCAAATCCAATCTCCTAGCCACAGAGGCCGTATATTTGGATATCAAATCCAATCTCCTAGCCACAGAGGCCGTATATTTTTGCTCTTCATATAGATATCATCTCATAACACATAGTCACATATGGCTCACGAGTTTGCCCCGCTTTTGCCTAGACTCACGGCTTATCCGGTATTGTCTTTTTCAATGACTTACAGCTCCGTGCTTATCTTTACATTGACTCACGGCTTATCCGGTATTGTCTTTTCATTGACTCATGGCTCGGTTCTTGTCTTTGCATTGACTCACGGCTTATCTGGTATTGTCTATGCCAAGCTTAAATCTGTCAAATTCGTCCCCCAAAACTGATTCAATCTACAACAGGTCAATCAATACATATCACATCGGATATAAGTGAGATCACTCACCTGTAATAACAAGTTATCTCCAATACTCGGTATTCTCGGATTACATAGTATTCATACACTGTAATCTTTTCATACCTATGCATCGATGAACATCATGTGTGCACAACATCATACTACACATGTATATATCATCATGTATATTCATCATATACACTCCTCTTTAACTACTAAGTACTTGCTAAGCAAATTGCTAGCATCACAATTATACCTATTCACAAGGTACTCATCTGGTGACATTTATAAATCTCACTGCCAGTAACTACATATCGTAACCACAAACTTCTAACACATGTAATCCCAAAGGATTCTCTGTGTATCTACATAGTTTACACCTAATCTACTATATGTATTATCAGCAATTAAGCACATTAACACATATAACATGTTACAACTAACATGTACGTAGAGTTACTCACCTGGATATAGTAGCTTTACCCCATTCCAAATAGTACAATTGGTAGGCCAAAGTGTCTTCTCATCACTTTCATCACCTACTCCATACCACATAAACACCAACGGTAGATACAAGTGATCCTTCAACATATTCCAACTCCTACATAACCAAATACATACCAAGTGAAGGGGAACACCATGTATTTCCACCCTTCAATTGTAAAGCTTGCTCACAACAGTTAGGACTCGGGATTATAAGCATTTTAAGACATCCAAACAAGTCCTATGTACTCAAATTTTGACTAATTATGGGTGGTTCATCATAACCACTCGAAACCAACCCAATTCAACCAAATCAATCGCTCAATCGAGCTAGAACAGTAAACCTTACCTTCGAGAAGTGAAATACCGAAGATTACTTCAATCCGTCGAGTTCTAGCCTTCCGATTTGGTTCAAAGGTGATTAGGAAACGATCTCTAGGGTTTTGGGGGTTTTTAAATCAAGAGAAATCCCTAAAATGGCTGAAAATCGCGTTAAAAATGGGGTGGGTCTGCGTGCAGCACGACCCGGGTTCAAAAACCCGACCCGGGTTACGCTTCTGCTGCTGTTTGCTGAATTTCGTCAACCGGAACCCGACCCGGGTTGGCCAACACGACCCGGGTCCATCTAAAAAGCCTTCGAATGTTGTTTTAAGCCTTTCAACTCGACCCGGTTTAATCCACACGACCCGGGTTGTCCGTTTTTAGCGTTTTGCGCACGAAAACTCTATCTTAAAGGCGTTCTAACCATCCAAACACTTAAAACATTATTTTATATCGTAATCACACCATGATTAACGTAAAATTACTTATCAAAAGTAACGTGGTGTTACATATTCCCATCTTTCTCTCACCGTTTTAAGATGATAGCTCATCTTCTTACAGAGTTTGACCGGTTGGGGATTCTTTCATCAAGGTAAAGATTTTGCATGTGAGTCATCTCTACCGTCGACACCTGGTTTTCACTTCTTACTTTCCAATACACAACTACAATCCACTACCATGTCTCACTACTAGAAAATAGGGATATTAGCAAGAAAAATTTAGCGACGGAAAAAATCCTATGCAAAAAGCGACGGTTTACCGACGGACTTCCAACATATCACGAAACCTAACTTTCAAGATTTTAGCAACATTTTTGCTACGGTTTAGCGACAGAAGACGGTCCGTTGGAAATCCGTTACCATATTACCGACGGTTTACCAACGGAATTAAACAAATTTAGATTCCGTCGGTAATCCGTTGGTGAAAATGTTATCTATTTTGAAAAAACATAATTTTACCAACGGTCCATCGGTAATCCGTTACAATATTACCGACAGTTTACCGACGACATTCAACAAATTCATAATCCGTCGCTAATTAGTTGCTGATGGTCCGTTGAAATTCGTTACTATATTACCAATTCTGTCAAAATTCAAGAAAATGTGAATTTTTTTAAGCAATTCGGTCAAAATTTAAGAAAATAGGCTTTTTAAGTTTTTCATTATAAAAATTCGTTACTAGGCGGATGATTACTGCACACGATTACTCTTAGGCGGTCTAATTAGGCGGAGGAGCTCAATGATGGTAAAAAACGGTCAATACGGGCTAGGCGGTCAACGCCGGTCAAAATTAATAAAAAACAAAAGATCAAAGTTGCAAATTTTTGTTTTGTCAACCCATGTAAAACCTAATCTGTCAAAAATCAAACACAATTCTTGTGACAACCGTGTCCCGGGAGGGACTGTAGATCAAAAGTAAGAGCGTTTTGGCCTTTAGTGTGGTCAAATACCGATGTTAAGGTCATTATGAGATAAGAAAAATATAACGATCAAAGCCTAGGAGTCAAAACGGAGCAAAAAGCGGAAAAAGTGACACTTTTTAGTGTCGGCGCCTCGCGACGCGACGGCCATAGTGGTCGCGACGCGACGCGTGTCAGCACATCCGTAAATTGCGCCGTAAATTGCGCAATCAGTCAATCATTCGAGGTGAGTCATCGCGACGCGACGGGAGGCATCGTCGCGACGCGAGGGATGTTCAGAGGCTATAAATACGAGGCACAAGCCTCATTTTTGAGGCAGAACACACACGAAACACATATACGATATAAGAGAGTGTTCTGGTAAGGGGTATATGTTGAGAGATGGTAGTAAGAAGTAAGAAGACAGCGGTAGCTAGCGTCGAGGTGCTCGGGAGCTATCAGGAGTCTAGAACGAGAAACGTGCCAGGACTCCGGGAAAGCACCAAACTCAGGTGAGTAATCGCTACCGTATCTCCCTAGTAGTTTTTACGTGTTGAGCTATAATAGAAAGAAATTGTAGAAATGCAGAGTAGTATAGTTATGATATATGTATCAGTTGATTTACTACGAGCCCGTTTGACGAATCTGGGCCAGAAGAAGGAGTGTATCACGGGGTGATGCTAAGTAGAGTAATTAACCAGTAGTGTAGTGCCCATGCGAAAGAATGACATACAACATAGAAAAAGATAATGTGTAGATACTGTGTGCCAGATCCATATGTTGCACCAGTATTGGTTTAATAAAAATAAAGGGGATATAGATATCCCATAAAACAAGCATAAAAGATCGTATAGACAGTACCAAATAATAAATTTGGTTAAGAATAATAGTATCGCCAGATAACCCGGTGCGGAACCGGTAAACATTTATAAAATAGTAGTAACGAATGAGTAGCCGTATAATAAAAACAGGCGGCATAATAGTAAAAATACAGAACGGTATACGATACCGTAAGTGAGTAACGTTAGACAGTATGATAATGCTATAAGACAGTGAAAGGAAGTACAGAAAGACAGACAGTGTGGTAACATTATAAGTTACCAAGTAATAAAAGAAAGTGCAGACAGTACGGTAACGACATAAGTTACCAGACGGTAAAAGATAAATAGTAAAAGAGTAACATTATATGTTACCAGATAATAGAAGAAAGTATAGTAAGAGTGTACGAGAAAAGTGAGTTCCGTCGGGTAATACGGTAGTTTCACAGTATGATCGTAGGACGGTCAAATGTAGTGAAATAAGTCTGTGAAACGAGTGTGGCTATTTAGGCCATACTGTGATTCGATTACTCACTAAGCTTTATAGCTTACCCCTTTATTTATGTGGTTTTTGCAGGTATAGGTAACGCTCGGCTTGGATCATGGGACGATCCCTGGTGATATTATCTTGTAAAAGACAGGCTTTGGAGAGCCGGGTCGTTACAAATGGTATCAGAGCCGAGATTTGAGTGAACTAGGTGTCAGTAGAAAAGATTCCTAGACTCAAATCAGTAGGTATATGTAGATTACCTAATAATAGGTAAATATCACAAATATATTGTGATAAGGAAAGAGATGGATAAACATCACAAAAAAATATTGTGATGATAATATAGAAAAAGATAAAGCAAAATATGCATAGTAAGTCAATATGAGTGTTAAAGAACTCCTTAGAAATTTAAGGAGAAAAAGATAGTAAGAATAGAGATAAGATAGCTTGTTAAAAATATAAACAAGAAAGTAAGTGAGAAATAAGAACTACAAGAAAATGTGAGAATGGTACATAAAAGTACCAAAGAAGATAAGAAGTAAAGTAATGTAAGAAAGCTGAAAAATAAAAAGAACATGAAATAAGAAAGCAAGCAGTCTTGAGAAAAGAAACAGTTTAAGTAAACAGTTTTGAGAAAGTAAAAGAAAAGAGTTGGCTTTTAGCCATAAGATATTTTTGAAAGTATGAATTAAAAGTCAAAAATGTAAGAAAGAATGAAGAGAAAAGTAATAATAAAAGTAGCTCTATATAAGAGCTAAAAGAAGTCTATGAAAAGATAAAATTTTAAAATAGTGGCTCTACATATGAGCTAAAGGTTTGTTTAAAAGAAGTTTAAGAAAAGTTAAAATAGTAGCTCAACATACGAGCTAAAAATGTTTTACGAAAAGAGATATGAGATTTGAAAAGAGTTTTGAAAAGCTATGAGATTCGCTCTATATAAGCGAAAGATGTTTTAGTTTAGCTAAGACCAATTTTGAAACAAATGATACTAGAGAAGAGAAAGAAGTCCGGACAGGCTTTCGCCATTAAGGAAGCCAAGAAGACACTACTGGGATGGTACCTCCCTTCGCGAAGTAGTTGTCTAGCTTAGTATACCCTTGTGCTTGAATCTGTTCCAAGTCGCAAAGGGGAGACAGAATGAGCATAACCTAGCGGACGGATCTGTTCTGTCCCGCGAGGGGAGCTAGTAAGATGAGTTTCATGAGTATCAGTTGGTCTTATGCTAAGAGAAAGAAAGAGTTAAAGAAAGAATAATTCTTAAATGAGGGTTATTTTATAACCAAAGAAGATTAAGGGTCCTTTAAATGACCAAAAGTTATTTTTAACAAAAGAGTCATTTTACGACCAAGAAGTGAAAAAGATTTTCCTAAAAGAGTCATTTTTCATGACTAGAATATATAAAATTTTTACAGTATAATAGAGTCACTTTGTGACTAGAAAGAGTAAAAAGGCAATTTTTTTTTTTAAAAAAAAAAAAGAACGAAAGACCCAACTGTAACAAAATATAAAGATATTTTCCAGTTGGAAAGTATGAAAGTAATAGTAAAAGTCACAACAGTAATTATATGAGAAAGCTAATATGCACGAGATTGGAAAATTTTGGTATAGAAAGAGAAAAAGTACAAGTATGTTATACCACGCGGTATATAAGTAAAGAGAACCAGCAAGCCAGGAAATCTAGTGTAACATTAGAATCAGTGCATATAGTCTTATCATATGATATGTATTGATGCTGATAGAATCACAAAGGAATCATGGTAATTTGATAGAAAATATATCAAACATAAAATTATGTTGTAAAATGAGTAAGAGGTACGAGAACCCTTGTACCCAAAAGTATAAAGTCAAGCAAGTATGAGTAACAAAAGAGAAAACAAGTAATGATAAAAGTAGTATGGTAATAATACCCAAGTGTGTAGAAGAATGTGTACACAGGTACATAAGAGTTAGTTTGAGAGATTACTGAGATTTCGGGGACGAAATCCTGTAAGGGGGAAGGATTGTGACAACCGTGTCCCGGGAGGGACTGTAGATCAAAAGTAAGAGCGTTTTGGCCTTTAGTGTGGTCAAATACCGATGTTAAGGTCATTATGAGATAAGAAAAATATAACGATCAAAGCCTAGGAGTCAAAACGGAGCAAAAAGCGGAAAAAGTGACACTTTTTAGTGTCGGCGCCTCGCGACGCGACGGCCATAGTGGTCGCGACGCGACGCGTGTCAGCACATCCGTAAATTGCGCCGTAAATTGCGCAATCAGTCAATCATTCGAGGTGAGTCATCGCGACGCGACGGGAGGCATGGTCGCGACGCGAGGGATGTTCAGAGGCTATAAATACGAGGCACAAGCCTCATTTTTGAGGCAGAACACACACGAAACACATATACGATATAAGAGAGTGTTCTGGTAAGGGGTATATGTTGAGAGATGATAGTAAGAAGTAAGAAGACAGCGGTAGCTAGCGTCGAGGTGCTCGGGAGCAATCAGGAGTCTAGAACGAGAAACGTGCCAGGACTCCGGGAAAGCACCAAACTCAGGTGAGTAATCGCTACCGTATCTCCCTAGTAGTTTTTACGTGTTGAGCTATAATAGAAAGAAATTGTAGAAATGCAGAGTAGTATAGTTATGATATATGTATCAGTTGATTTACTACGAGCCCGTTTGACGAATCTGGGCCAGAAGAAGGAGTGTATCACGGGGTGATGCTAAGTAGAGTAATTAACCAGTAGTGTAGTGCCCATGCGAAAGAATGACATACAACATAGAAAAAGATAATGTGTAGATACTGTGTGCCAGATCCATATGTTGCACCAGTATTGGTTTAATAAAAATAAAGGGGATATAGATATCCCATAAAACAAGCATAAAAGATCGTATAGACAGTACCAAATAATAAATTTGGTTAAGAATAATAGTATCGCCAGATAACCCGGTGCGGAACCGGTAAACATTTATAAAATAGTAGTAACGAATGAGTAGCCGTATAATAAAAACAGGCGGCATAATAGTAAAAATACAGAACGGTATACGATACCGTAAGTGAGTAACGTTAGACAGTATGATAATGCTATAAGACAGTGAAAGGAAGTACAGAAAGACAGACAGTGTGGTAACATTATAAGTTACCAAGTAATAAAAGAAAGTGCAGACAGTACGGTAACGACATAAGTTACCAGACGGTAAAAGATAAATAGTAAAAGAGTAACATTATATGTTACCAGATAATAGAAGATAGTATAGTAAGAGTGTACGAGAAAAGTGAGTTCCGTCGGGTAATACGGTAGTTTCACAGTATGATCGTAGGACGGTCAAATGTAGTGAAATAAGTCTGTGAAACGAGTGTGGCTATTTAGGCCATACTGTGATTCGATTACTCACTAAGCTTTATAGCTTACCCCTTTATTTATGTGGTTTTTGCAGGTATAGGTAACGCTCGGCTTGGATCATGGGACGATCCCTGGTGATATTATCTTGTAAAAGACAGGCTTTGGAGAGCCGGGTCGTTACAAATGGTATCAGAGCCGAGATTTGAGTGAACTAGGTGTCAGTAGAAAAGATTCCTAGACTCAAATCAGTAGGTATATGTAGATTACCTAATAATAGGTAAATATCACAAATATATTGTGATAAGGAAAGAGATGGATAAACATCACAAAAAAATATTGTGATGAGAATATAGAAAAAGATAAAGCAAAATATGCATAGTAACTCAATATGAGTGTTAAAGAACTCCTTAGAAATTTAAGGAGAAAAAGATAGTAAGAATAGAGATAAGATAGCTTGTTAAAAATATAAACAAGAAAGTAAGTGAGAAATAAGAACTACAAGAAAATGTGAGAATGGTACATAAAAGTACCAAAGAAGATAAGAAGTAAAGTAATGTAAGAAAGCTGAAAAATAAAAAGAACATGAAATAAGAAAGCAAGCAGTCTTGAGAAAAGAAACAGTTTAAGTAAACAGTTTTGAGAAAGTAAAAGAAAAGAGTTGGCTTTTAGCCATAAGATATTTTTGAAAGTATGAATTAAAAGTCAAAAATGTAAGAAAGAATGAAGAGAAAAGTAATAATAAAAGTAGCTCTATATAAGAGCTAAAAGAAGTCTATGAAAAGATAAAATTTTAAAATAGTGGCTCTACATATGAGCTAAAGGTTTGTTTAAAAGAAGTTTAAGAAAAGTTAAAATAGTAGCTCAACATACGAGCTAAAAATGTTTTACGAAAAGAGATATGAGATTTGAAAAGAGTTTTGAAAAGCTATGAGATTCGCTCTATATAAGCGAAAGATGTTTTAGTTTAGCTAAGACCAATTTGAAACAAATGATACTAGAGAAGAGAAAGAAGTCCGGACAGGCTTTCGCCATTAAGGAAGCCAAGAAGACACTACTGGGATGGTACCTCCCTTCGCGAAGTAGTTGTCTAGCTTAGTATACCCTTGTGCTTGAATCTGTTCCAAGTCGCAAAGGGGAGACAGAATGAGCATAACCTAGCGGACGGATCTGTTCTGTCCCGCGAGGGGAGCTAGTAAGATGAGTTTCATGAGTATCAGTTGGTATTATGCTAAGAGAAAGAAAGAGTTAAAGAAAGAATAATTCTTAAATGAGGGTTATTTTATAACCAAAGAAGATTAAGGGTCCTTTAAATGACCAAAAGTTATTTTTAACAAAAGAGTCATTTTACGACCAAGAAGTGAAAAAGATTTTCCTAAAAGAGTCATTTTTCATGACTAGAATATATAAAATTTTTACAGTATAATAGAGTCACTTTGTGACTAGAAAGAGTAAAAAAGCAATTTTAAAAAAAAAAAAAAAAGAACGAAAGACCCAACTGTAACAAAATATAAAGATATTTTCCAGTTGGAAAGTATGAAAGTAATAGTAAAAGTCACAACAGTAATTATATGAGAAAGCTAATATGCACGAGATTGGAAAATTTTGGTATAGAAAGAGAAAAAGTACAAGTATGTTATACCACGCGGTATATAAGTAAAGAGAACCAGCAAGCCAGGAAATCTAGTGTAACATTAGAATCAGTGCATATAGTCTTATCATATGATATGTATTGATGCTGATGGAATCACAAAGGAATCATGGTAATTTGATAGAAAATATATCAAACATAAAATTATGTTGTAAAATGAGTAAGAGGTACGAGAACCCTTGTACCCAAAAGTATAAAGTCAAGCAAGTATGAGTAACAAAAGAGAAAACAAGTAATGATAAAAGTAGTATGGTAATAATACCCAAGTGTGTAGAAGAATGTGTACACAGGTACATAAGAGTTAGTTTGAGAGATTACTGAGATTTCGGGGACGAAATCCTGTAAGGGGGAAGGATTGTGACAACCGTGTCCCGGGAGGGACTGTAGATCAAAAGTAAGAGCGTTTTGGCCTTTAGTGTGGTCAAATACCGATGTTAAGGTCATTATGAGATAAGAAAAATATAACGATCAAAGCCTAGGAGTCAAAACGGAGCAAAAAGCGGAAAAAGTGACACTTTTTAGTGTCGGCGCCTCGCGACGCGACGGCCATAGTGGTCGCGACGCGACGCGTGTCAGCACATCCGTAAATTGCGCCGTAAATTGCGCAATCAGTCAATCATTCGAGGTGAGTCATCGCGACGCGACGGGAGGCATGGTCGCGACGCGAGGGATGTTCAGAGGCTATAAATACGAGGCACAAGCCTCATTTTTGAGGCAGAACACACACGAAACACATATACGATATAAGAGAGTGTTCTGGTAAGGGGTATATGTTGAGAGATGATAGTAAGAAGTAAGAAGACAGCGGTAGCTAGCGTCGAGGTGCTCGGGAGCTATCAGGAGTCTAGAACGAGAAACGTGCCAGGACTCCGGGAAAGCACCAAACTCAGGTGAGTAATCGCTACCGTATCTCCCTAGTAGTTTTTACGTGTTGAGCTATAATAGAAAGAAATTGTAGAAATGCAGAGTAGTATAGTTATGATATATGTATCAGTTGATTTACTACGAGCCCGTTTGACGAATCTGGGCCAGAAGAAGGAGTGTATCACGGGGTGATGCTAAATAGAGTAATTAACCAGTAGTGTAGTGCCCATGCGAAAGAATGACATACAACATAGAAAAAGATAATGTGTAGATACTGTGTGCCAGATCCATATGTTGCACCAGTATTGGTTTAATAAAAATAAAGGGGATATAGATATCCCATAAAACAAGCATAAAAGATCGTATAGACAGTACCAAATAATAAATTTGGTTAAGAATAATAGTATCGCCAGATAACCCGGTGCGGAACCGGTAAACATTTATAAAATAGTAGTAACGAATGAGTAGCCGTATAATAAAAACAGGCGGCATAATAGTAAAAATACAGAACGGTATACGATACCGTAAGTGAGTAACGTTAGACAGTATGATAATGCTATAAGACAGTGAAAGGAAGTACAGAAAGACAGACAGTGTGGTAACATTATAAGTTACCAAGTAATAAAAGAAAGTGCAGACAGTACGGTAACGACATAAGTTACCAGACGGTAAAAGATAAATAGTAAAAGAGTAACATTATATGTTACCAGATAATAGAAGAAAGTATAGTAAGAGTGTACGAGAAAAATGAGTTCCGTCGGGTAATACGGTAGTTTCACAGTATGATCGTAGGACGGTCAAATGTAGTGAAATAAGTCTGTGAAACGAGTGTGGCTATTTAGGCCATACTGTGATTCGATTACTCACTAAGCTTTATAGCTTACCCCTTTATTTATGTGGTTTTTACAGGTATAGGTAACGCTCGGCTTGGATCATGGGACGATCCCTGGTGATATTATCTTGTAAAAGACAGGCTTTGGAGAGCCGGGTCGTTACAAATGGTATCAGAGCCGAGATTTGAGTGAACTAGGTGTCAGTAGAAAAGATTCCTAGACTCAAATCAGTAGGTATATGTAGATTACCTAATAATAGGTAAATATCACAAATATATTGTGATAAGGAAAGAGATGGATAAACATCACAAAAAAATATTGTGATGAGAATATAGAAAAAGATAAAGCAAAATATGCATAGTAACTCAATATGAGTGTTAAAGAACTCCTTAGAAATTTAAGGAGAAAAAGATAGTAAGAATAGAGATAAGATAGCTTGTTAAAAATATAAACAAGAAAGTAAGTGAGAAATAAGAACTACAAGAAAATGTGAGAATGGTACATAAAAGTACCAAAGAAGATAAGAAGTAAAGTAATGTAAGAAAGCTGAAAAATAAAAAGAACATGAAATAAGAAAGCAAGCAGTCTTGAGAAAAGAAACAGTTTAAGTAAACAGTTTTGAGAAAGTAAAAGAAAAGAGTTGGCTTTTAGCCATAAGATATTTTTGAAAGTATGAATTAAAAGTCAAAAATGTAAGAAAGAATGAAGAGAAAAGTAATAATAAAAGTAGCTCTATATAAGAGCTAAAAGAAGTCTATGAAAAGATAAAATTTTAAAATAGTGGCTCTACATATGAGCTAAAGGTTTGTTTAAAAGAAGTTTAAGAAAAGTTAAAATAGTAGCTCAACATACGAGCTAAAAATGTTTTACGAAAAGAGATATGAGATTTGAAAAGAGTTTTGAAAAGCTATGAGATTCGCTCTATATAAGCGAAAGCTGTTTTAGTTTAGCTAAGACCAATTTGAAACAAATGATACTAGAGAAGAGAAAGAAGTCCCGACAGGCTTTCGCCATTAAGGAAGCCAAGAAGACACTACTGGGATGGTACCTCCCTTCGCGAAGTAGTTGTCTAGCTTAGTATACCCTTGTGCTTGAATCTGTTCCAAGTCGCAAAGGGGAGACAGAATGAGCATAACCTAGCGGACGGATCTGTTCTGTCCCGCGAGGGGAGCTAGTAAGATGAGTTTCATGAGTATCAGTTGGTCTTATGCTAAGAGAAAGAAAGAGTTAAAGAAAGAATAATTCTTAAATGAGGGTTATTTTATAACCAAAGAAGATTAAGGGTCCTTTAAATGACCAAAAGTTATTTTTAACAAAAGAGTCATTTTACGACCAAGAAGTGAAAAAGATTTTCCTAAAAGAGTCATTTTTCATGACTAGAATATATAAAATTTTTACAGTATAATAGAGTCACTTTGTGACTAGAAAGAGTAAAAAAGCAATTTTTTTAAAAAAAAAAAAAAAAAGAACGAAAGACCCAACTGTAACAAAATATAAAGATATTTTCCAGTTGGAAAGTATGAAAGTAATAGTAAAAGTCACAACAATAATTATATGAGAAAGCTAATATGCACGAGATTGGAAAATTTTGGTATAGAAAGAGAAAAAGTACAAGTATGTTATACCACGCGGTATATAAGTAAAGAGAACCAGCAAGCCAGGAAATCTAGTGTAACATTAGAATCAGTGCATATAGTCTTATCATATGATATGTATTGATGCTGATGGAATCACAAAGGAATCATGGTAATTTGATAGAAAATATATCAAACATAAAATTATGTTGTAAAATGAGTAAGAGGTACGAGAACCCTTGTACCCAAAAGTATAAAGTCAAGCAAGTATGAGTAACAAAAGAGAAAACAAGTAATGATAAAAGTAGTATGGTAATAATACCCAAGTGTGTAGAAGAATGTGTACACAGGTACATAAGAGTTAGTTTGAGAGATTACTGAGATTTCGGGGACGAAATCCTGTAAGGGGGAAGGATTGTGACAACCGTGTCCCGGGAGGGACTGTAGATCAAAAGTAAGAGCGTTTTGGCCTTTAGTGTGGTCAAATACCGATGTTAAGGTCATTATGAGATAAGAAAAATATAACGATCAAAGCCTAGGAGTCAAAACGGAGCAAAAAGCGGAAAAAGTGACACTTTTTAGTGTCGGCGCCTCGCGACGCGACGGCCATAGTGGTCGCGACGCGACGCGTGTCAGCACATCCGTAAATTGCGCCGTAAATTGCGCAATCAGTCAATCATTCGAGGTGAGTCATCGCGACGCGACGGGAGGCATGGTCGCGACGCGAGGGATGTTCAGAGGCTATAAATACGAGGCACAAGCCTCATTTTTGAGGCAGAACACACACGAAACACATATACGATATAAGAGAGTGTTCTGGTAAGGGGTATATGTTGAGAGATGATAGTAAGAAGTAAGAAGACAGCGGTAGCTAGCGTCGAGGTGCTCGGGAGCTATCAGGAGTCTAGAACGAGAAACGTGCCAGGACTCCGGGAAAGCACCAAACTCAGGTGAGTAATCGCTACCGTATCTCCCTAGTAGTTTTTACGTGTTGAGCTATAATAGAAAGAAATTGTAGAAATGCAGAGTAGTATAGTTATGATATATGTATCAGTTGATTTACTACGAGCCCGTTTGACGAATCTGGGCCAGAAGAAGGAGTGTATCACGGGGTGATGCTAAGTAGAGTAATTAACCAGTAGTGTAGTGCCCATGCGAAAGAATGACATACAACATAGAAAAAGATAATGTGTAGATACTGTGTGCCAGATCCATATGTTGCACCAGTATTGGTTTAATAAAAATAAAGGGGATATAGATATCCCATAAAACAAGCATAAAAGATCGTATAGACAGTACCAAATAATAAATTTGGTTAAGAATAATAGTATCGCCAGATAACCCGGTGCGGAACCGGTAAACATTTATAAAATAGTAGTAACGAATGAGTAGCCGTATAATAAAAACAGGCGGCATAATAGTAAAAATACAGAACGGTATACGATACCGTAAGTGAGTAACGTTAGACAGTATGATAATGCTATAAGACAGTGAAAGGAAGTACAGAAAGACAGACAGTGTGGTAACATTATAAGTTACCAAGTAATAAAAGAAAGTGCAGACAGTACGGTAACGACATAAGTTACCAGACGGTAAAAGATAAATAGTAAAAGAGTAACATTATATGTTACCAGATAATAGAAGATAGTATAGTAAGAGTGTACGAGAAAAGTGAGTTCCGTCGGGTAATACGGTAGTTTCACAGTATGATCGTAGGACGGTCAAATGTAGTGAAATAAGTCTGTGAAACGAGTGTGGCTATTTAGGCCATACTGTGATTCGATTACTCACTAAGCTTTATAGCTTACCCCTTTATTTATGTGGTTTTTGCAGGTATAGGTAACGCTCGGCTTGGATCATGGGACGATCCCTGGTGATATTATCTTGTAAAAGACAGGCTTTGGAGAGCCGGGTCGTTACAAATGGTATCAGAGCCGAGATTTGAGTGAACTAGGTGTCAGTAGAAAAGATTCCTAGACTCAAATCAGTAGGTATATGTAGATTACCTAATAATAGGTAAATATCACAAATATATTGTGATAAGGAAAGAGATGGATAAACATCACAAAAAAATATTGTGATGAGAATATAGAAAAAGATAAAGCAAAATATGCATAGTAACTCAATATGAGTGTTAAAGAACTCCTTAGAAATTTAAGGAGAAAAAGATAGTAAGAATAGAGATAAGATAGCTTGTTAAAAATATAAACAAGAAAGTAAGTGAGAAATAAGAACTACAAGAAAATGTGAGAATGGTACATAAAAGTACCAAAGAAGATAAGAAGTAAAGTAATGTAAGAAAGCTGAAAAATAAAAAGAACATGAAATAAGAAAGCAAGCAGTCTTGAGAAAAGAAACAGTTTAAGTAAACAGTTTTGAGAAAGTAAAAGAAAAGAGTTGGCTTTTAGCCATAAGATATTTTTGAAAGTATGAATTAAAAGTCAAAAATGTAAGAAAGAATGAAGAGAAAAGTAATAATAAAAGTAGCTCTATATAAGAGCTAAAAGAAGTCTATGAAAAGATAAAATTTTAAAATAGTGGCTCTACATATGAGCTAAAGGTTTGTTTAAAAGAAGTTTAAGAAAAGTTAAAATAGTAGCTCAACATACGAGCTAAAAATGTTTTACGAAAAGAGATATGAGATTTGAAAAGAGTTTTGAAAAGCTATGAGATTCGCTCTATATAAGCGAAAGCTGTTTTAGTTTAGCTAAGACCAATTTGAAACAAATGATACTAGAGAAGAGAAAGAAGTCCGGACAGGCTTTCGCCATTAAGGAAGCCAAGAAGACACTACTGGGATGGTACCTCCCTTCGCGAAGTAGTTGTCTAGCTTAGTATACCCTTGTGCTTGAATCTGTTCCAAGTCGCAAAGGGGAGACAGAATGAGCATAACCTAGCGGACGGATCTGTTCTGTCCCGCGAGGGGAGCTAGTAAGATGAGTTTCATGAGTATCAGTTGGTATTATGCTAAGAGAAAGAAAGAGTTAAAGAAAGAATAATTCTTAAATGAGGGTTATTTTATAACCAAAGAAGATTAAGGGTCCTTTAAATGACCAAAAGTTATTTTTAACAAAAGAGTCATTTTACGACCAAGAAGTGAAAAAGATTTTCCTAAAAGAGTCATTTTTCATGACTAGAATATATAAAATTTTTACAGTATAATAGAGTCACTTTGTGACTAGAAAGAGTAAAAAGGCAATTTTTTTAAAAAAAAAAAAAAAAGAACGAAAGACCCAACTGTAACAAAATATAAAGATATTTTCCAGTTGGAAAGTATGAAAGTAATAGTAAAAGTCACAACAGTAATTATATGAGAAAGCTAATATGCACGAGATTGGAAAATTTTGGTATAGAAAGAGAAAAAGTACAAGTATGTTATACCACGCGGTATATAAGTAAAGAGAACCAGCAAGCCAGGAAATCTAGTGTAACATTAGAATCAGTGCATATAGTCTTATCATATGATATGTATTGATGCTGATGGAATCACAAAGGAATCATGGTAATTTGATAGAAAATATATCAAACATAAAATTATGTTGTAAAATGAGTAAGAGGTACGAGAACCCTTGTACCCAAAAGTATAAAGTCAAGCAAGTATGAGTAACAAAAGAGAAAACAAGTAATGATAAAAGTAGTATGGTAATAATACCCAAGTGTGTAGAAGAATGTGTACACAGGTACATAAGAGTTAGTTTGAGAGATTACTGAGATTTCGGGGACGAAATCCTGTAAGGGGGAAGGATTGTGACAACCGTGTCCCGGGAGGGACTGTAGATCAAAAGTAAGAGCGTTTTGGCCTTTAGTGTGGTCAAATACCGATGTTAAGGTCATTATGAGATAAGAAAAATATAACGATCAAAGCCTAGGAGTCAAAACGGAGCAAAAAGCGGAAAAAGTGACACTTTTTAGTGTCGGCGCCTCGCGACGCGACGGCCATAGTGGTCGCGACGCGACGCGTGTCAGCACATCCGTAAATTGCGCCGTAAATTGCGCAATCAGTCAATCATTCGAGGTGAGTCATCGCGACGCGACGGGAGGCATGGTCGCGACGCGAGGGATGTTCAGAGGCTATAAATACGAGGCACAAGCCTCATTTTTGAGGCAGAACACACACGAAACACATATACGATATAAGAGAGTGTTCTGGTAAGGGGTATATGTTGAGAGATGATAGTAAGAAGTAAGAAGACAGCGGTAGCTAGCGTCGAGGTGCTCGGGAGCTATCAAGAGTCTAGAACGAGAAACGTGCCAGGACTCCGGGAAAGCACCAAACTCAGGTGAGTAATCGCTACCGTATCTCCCTAGTAGTTTTTACGTGTTGAGCTATAATAGAAAGAAATTGTAGAAATGCAGAGTAGTATAGTTATGATATATGTATCAGTTGATTTACTACGAGCCCGTTTGACGAATCTGGGCCAGAAGAAGGAGTGTATCACGGGGTGATGCTAAGTAGAGTAATTAACCAGTAGTATAGTGCCCATGCGAAAGAATGACATACAACATAGAAAAAGATAATGTGTAGATACTGTGTGCCAGATCCATATGTTGCACCAGTATTGGTTTAATAAAAATAAAGGGGATATAGATATCCCATAAAACAAGCATAAAAGATCGTATAGACAGTACCAAATAATAAATTTGGTTAAGAATAATAGTATCGCCAGATAACCCGGTGCGGAACCGGTAAACATTTATAAAATAGTAGTAACGAATGAGTAACCGTATAATAAAAACAGGCGGCATAATAGTAAAAATACAGAACGGTATACGATACCGTAAGTGAGTAACGTTAGACAGTATGATAATGCTATAAGACAGTGAAAGGAAGTACAGAAAGACAGACAGTGTGGTAACATTATAAGTTACCAAGTAATAAAAGAAAGTGCAGACAGTACGGTAACGACATAAGTTACCAGACGGTAAAAGATAAATAGTAAAAGAGTAACATTATATGTTACCAAATAATAGAAGAAAGTATAGTAAGAGTGTACGAGAAAAGTGAGTTCCGTCGGGTAATACGGTAGTTTCACAGTATGATCGTAGGACGGTCAAATGTAGTGAAATAAGTCTGTGAAACGAGTGTGGCTATTTAGGCCATACTGTGATTCGATTACTCACTAAGCTTTATAGCTTACCCCTTTATTTATGTGGTTTTTGCAGGTATAGGTAACGCTCGGCTTGGATCATGGGACGATCCCTGGTGATATTATCTTGTAAAAGACAGGCTTTGGAGAGCCGGGTCGTTACAATTCAAAATTCTTTTCCTCCTATTTCTTGTGCGATTTGGACTCCCGCCTCCCTCAATTGTCCTCTCGCTTCCGGCCGCCGGCTTACGAGTTACGACTGCATCTGATTGACTCCATCCTCCATCCCCGCATATGCATCCACCTACATTCTTCTCTCCCTTCTTTCCTTTCTTCTATGAATCGAACATGTAACTGTGTAAAGTCTGATGTCGATAAATTACGATTTCAACCTCAGGCGCGCTTCCGACTTCCTCCCTTTTCTGTGTTAGAGTCTGATATCGGTAACTTAAAGTCTGATTTGAATGATTGTGGTTATATGATTACAAATCTGAGTTTTTCAGATGTTGTGGTTCTTTCGATTACGATTTAAGCTTTCAGTTTAGTTTCATCTCCGATTCAGGATCCACACACGACACAGTAATATTCATTTTAGATTCAGTATTCTACTCGTTAATGTTCATTTCAATTTATTTCAGTTCCATTGTAAACAGATTAATTGGAATTAAACGACTGTTTGACACGATTCAAGATTAATTTCAGCTTCTTGTCCGATTCTGGTTCAACACACAATTCAGTAAACTTAATCTCCGCGTCCGACTTTCACTGTACAGAGTATGTATTCCATTGTTATTGTCGATTTCAAATTACAAGTTATTGTTGATTTCAGATAACAGGACAGGTTGTTATCGATTTCATATTACAAATTATTGTAGATTTCAGATTATAGATGTTAACTATTTCATATTACAGATTATTGCCAATTTCAAATTACAAGTTTGGTGGTCTTGGTTTTTGATAACATTAAGGAGTTTCTCAGAGTATATTCATGTAGCGATTTGCTGGTTTCAGGTACTTCTTTGAAAAACAAAGCTACTTTTTTAATTGTGGAAAGTAGATTAAGATTATAGATGCTAAGATAACCTGAATTGAATGAATCCGGGAGCACTATTTGATAATTGTGGATATCTCAAATATGTGATGCCCATGCTTGAACAAGAGATCTCACTTATGGATCTGTTTCAGTAGTATTCTTTTTCTTACATCTTACTGACAGGTTTTCTCTACCCCTTTATTCTTCTCCCTATTTCCCTCACTTTAATGTGGATTGTGGCCAATATAGCAAGGATCTATTGCCTAATTTAGTGTACGGACTACTCGTATTTTAGGTTTAGGTATTGCTTATGGGAAATACTTGATTGAGATTGGACAATAGAGTTGATAATCTTCACAATTGACATAATATTTAAACATGACTAAAATGTTTCTTTTTTGGCTTAATGGACTCAATGGGGATACTTAATAAAGAATGTCAGGAAAAAGATGGGTAAATTTCCCATTCTACCCCCTCTCTCCTCTTGTAAAAAATACTAATCAAGTATATATTTATAGATATTGATCTGTCCATTGGTAGACCTGGAGAACAATCCGTCCACAGAGTTTTTGTTGATCCTGGTGGATGTCATTGTATTGCAACTGTTATTGGTGTTGCTGGTTCTGATACATATTACATGCATGCAAAATGGTCAAGGCCTAGGGTTTTGGTCAAACTCAGAGGCCTTGTGGTCAACACTATTGCCTGGAATAGACAACAGATAACAGAAGCTTCCACACGAGAGGTTATTCTTGGTACAGATAATGGCCAACTCCATGAAATTGCTGTTGATGAAAAAGATAAGAGGGAGAAATATGTAAAATTTCTATTCCAATTATCTGAATTGCCACAAGCTTTCGAGGGTTTGTAGGTGTGACTTTATAATCTTTTTGTCCCAAAAAATAATAAAGATTATGGCTTTTTCTTAGTTTTCTTACATTGTGCTTTAACTTATAGAGTTTGTTGATTTCATGGTCTTTATCATCTTGAAGGTGTCATTTTTGCTTGGAATCATCCCTGTATTTGTCTCTTCGATTTATTCGGAGCGGCTGGAATACAAGAAAACTTCATCTCCATCTAAACTGTAAGTTTCTTGATTTACTCTAATCAATTAAGTTCTGTTCCCATTAAGTCCATTATATATAAAAAAACCTTACTCATGCATTTTGAAAGCAGCCATTCAGACAATAGTTTGGTTGAATTGGAAACTATGGTAACTAAGGATGATGATCGGGCAGTTTAATGGAAGGAGGCCTCACAAAGTCAGCAACAATGAGACAGCCTGCTGCCTCCATTAAAGCAAACTTGATTAGGTTAGTTAAACTAATTAACACTTTTTTTCCTTTTTTATCCCTTTTTAATTTACATTATGCAATTGTTGGTTTTTAGATTTGTGACAATGGAGGAATCCTTTTTACTTGAAAATCGAGCAACCCTAAGGGCAATGTAAGTCGTGTTACTTTCTTGGCCAAATTTTGTTTTGATTAGTATTTTTTTATAATCCAATTTAACAATTACATTTGACTTTCCTATGTACAGGGCAGAAATTGGGGGTATTATATTCTATTTCTACTTATGTGACCGCACCCACATAATTCCAGAATCTACAAAGGTTCTTACCTCATGCCTTTACCTTTCTATTGTTATATCTTTCTATACGACATCGGAATCGGAATTTGAGATTCCATGGCTTGTTTAGTTGCCATATGGACGGAATCAGAATCCTCCAAAATCCATGCTTGATGGATTTCACCAATCCTAAAGGGAGGGTAGAAGGAATTTAATTCCACTGAGATATACAACGCCATTCGTGTCTTTATTGCTACATATGTCTGGATGACTGGTTTTGGAAACTTCTCTTATTGGTATCAGAATGCTGGAGGTAAGTCAACGCTCAAAAGTCAACGCTTTGGTTTTAATCGTATATTCTTTATTGAAATTATTGGTATAATATTATTAAAAATCTTTCATTTTTTCAAATTAGACTATCTTTGCCAGTTATGTAGAGCATGCAGTTCATTTCATGGAGCTTCCTGGAGAAATACGAAATAGGCAAGACATGTTTCTCATATACCCTTCAATTTTATAAATTTTTCAACAAATATAAAATTTATTTTTCTTATCATATAGTGAGCTGCGTTACTTTATTAAACAAAGAAGAGCAGAGCATTTTGCTTGGCTTTCAGGAGCAGGAGCAGGTATCTATCATGGTGGTCCAAATTTTGGAGCACAAAACAGGTGAAAAACGAAATTACAAAATATACTTTTATTATTTGTGATCTCATCTATCATTAATGAATTTCTTGTTGAAATTATGGGGTAGGATCATCAGATCCAAGCTATGTTGTGTCGAGGACACTTTACGAGTGCGGCTCGTCCTCTTATGATCATGCCTTATCTCAAACGAAGGTATATTGATTACTTATTGTAATTTACTTATTGTGTTTTTATGGATAAAAAAGGAAGTATGTTGCTATTATGGATGAAATATGTAGGTACATTACCTTTATATGATCAAAATAGTAAAGTATGTTGTTATTATTTATAAAAAAGAAACTATGTTGCTATTGTGTGCAATACATATAGTATGTTCTTGTTGTGGATAAAGAAGTATATAAGTACATTGCCTTTATATTATCCGTAAAAATGGTAAGTACGTTGCTATTTTTTAGGTAAATGAATTTGAGAGTATGCTAGAAAGGGAAGTGAAGGAACGAGAGGAGATGCAAGCACGTATTGAAAGGCATGAGAAAGAACGGGAGGAGATGCAAGCCCGTATTGAAAGAGATGTGAAGTTACGTGAGGAGATGGAAGCCCGTCTTTATGGACAAATGCTCGAGCTTTTGAAGCAATTCACCCAAAAACAATAAACTTCCCGGTTCATCCTAAAAAATTGTTTAGTATTATGTTGAATTTTATGGATTTGGTTGTTGACTTTCATGGATTTGTGTTGAATTTTATGGATTTGTGTTAATTGTTTAGTATTATGTTGAATTTTATGGATTTGTGTTAGAATTTGATTGATTTGTGTTGAATTAGATATAAAAACAATTCTCGATTTTGTGAAATTCTAATTGTATTTAAAATGCTATTTACCGACGGTTTAGAGAGTAAAACGAAAGCCGTTGGTAATCTGTTGCCGATATTTTCGTCGTTAATCCGTTACAAATGTAATCCGTCGGTAATCCGTTACAAATGTAATCCGTCGGTAATCCGTTACTAATGTTATTCGTTGGTATATATATATATATATATATATATATATATATATATATATATATATATATATATATATATATATATATATATATATATATATATATATATATATATATATATATATATATATATATATATATATATATATATATATATATATATATATATATATATATATATATACTAGGCGTATCCCCGCGCGTTGCGCAGGAATAAAAATATTTGATAAAAAATATTGACGTATTATATAAGAATCTGAAAACATTAGATCTAATATAAATACGTAGGTTTAGTTATAAATATCTCATCACAATATATATCATGTATCAATTATAAAATTTTCATCACAAAACCCAAACACAATATCAAAATCATATATTTAATATAATTGTAATGTTATTAACATGTTAATTTAACCAACATCAATGAAACATCCAATAGTAATTATGTATTATATATGGATAGTGTAATTAAAGCATAAGAAAATGTCTTAACATGAATTAGCTTAACATCTAAAATAAAATAGAAATAAACATAGTAATAATATTACAAATGTTACCATTGAGAAAGAATTGTATTATTATGAAAATTTTTGTTCATTAGTTTCATCAAAGGTAATGAATAACAACTTTTGCATATTTTATTATTTAATTACATTCGAATCATTACATTTCATTGTTTACCTTATCTATTATAAAAACTATTATAAAAACTAACAATATACTTTGACTTGTAGACAATTTCACAAAATCAAACTTAAAGACTCTCTTTAAACATAACTAAATCTCATTGATAATTAAAGAAAAAAGAATCACTTTTGTCTCTTGAATAATATCGTAGTATGAATTTTATGAATTTGATATACATATAACATCATGCAAAAGATAGTTCTCTATATTTCTCTTTTTCATCCGATGAACACATAAATACCTAGAAAAAAAAAGAAATATTAAGGTAAGTTATTAATAATGAAACTAAACCACGAAATCTCAATGGATGTTAGCAAAATATATAAATGTGTTTCAAGTCTTATTTTCCTTCATCTTATTCTTTAAGCCAAGCAAATTAATTTATCTCAATAAACTATATATACATCTATATTAACCATAATCAACTATTAAATATCATAAGTTAGAAAAACTCTTATGTTGTAGTAATTAATTAGGTGAGAATTGAAAGGTTTTTATTTATGATTAACCAATATGAATTACTAACCAATTAATTAGATTAAGTTGAAGAGTTTGGTAGTTTCAAAAAAACATGGTTCAAGATAGATGACATATCTTGAACCACATTGAATTGTAAGGTATTTATTATAATAATTATAAAGATTATAATGATAAATATAAAAATAAAGAAAGATAACGATTTAATCACTTATAATTAATTTAATTAAATAAAAGTTTCAAAATTAATATATAAGATATAATTGTTTTTATCAAACCATATGCTTTTATTTCTATATACTACTTAAAAGTCAAAAAGTTTAATCAATATAATATATTTCAATTAAAAATTTTCATTAAGTGCTTAATTGATTAATTTAAAAAACTTAAAACCTATTCAACTACCATCATTTGATACTCATAAATTATAACATCTTAAATAGACTACTTAATATTATTAGTATGCAAGCCAAAAACTCTTGAATGATTGTAATTAATTAGTTGAAAGTTGAAGGGTTTTGGAAGTTTCAAATAAATATGGTGCACGTATGATTCATATCTTCAACCATATACCTTTAAACACATCTATTATATGATTTATAATGATGATAATGATAATGATAATGATAATGATAATGATAACGATGATAGATGATAGATGATTTTGGTCATTTATTTTAGATAACATTTTATAACGAATTTGATGCATAAAATTACTATAATTATATTTATATCATGTTTTATAAAGTTTTATTATTATTTTTATTATACTTTTATTAAGTTTTAGATTAGTAGTTTTTTCTATTATATTATTACTATGCTTTAAATTAGTAGTTTTTTTTTGCTCAACAATCTTATCCATGCTACATCATTTAATCTAAAAACATCAACCAAACATCATAAAAAATAAATATAAGATTAATGTTAAAAATGTAACAATGATCACAATGAAAACAAATAAATTCATAACTGAAGAACGATCAAAAAAGCTAATAATTATTTGACCATCATCTTGGCAAATCAAGTCAATAGATAATCTATTGATAGTAACACCATTCTTTATTCAAATAAACCAACATGTTGATTTCAAAAACTTAAAAATTCAACTCATTATATTAAGAACCAAGAGAGATGAAATAGAGATCATATATTTTTCTTCATATTCATTGTCAAACTAATAAGAAATACAATCCATCGTTATTTAAATCTCGAAAATAAAAATCTAAAAAAGCGAGAACAATAACAATTTTAACTAAAAGTCAAACAATATAATATAATCATCTATTTTAAGTTAAGTGTATATGAACAATCCAACATTAAAAATATAGTATAACACATTGACATGAACTATGTTAGAATCTAATACAAACAAATAAAATGTATTAACAATAATACATAATGTCACAACTTTAATATTATTTTCCTTGCCAAATAATGCTAATCTGAAAAGCGTAAAAGATGTTTGTTTGCTAAAGTATTAAGATGTTTTGTAGCTAAAGCTTTTTTACTTGTATTTATGTGACGATTTTTTACCTTTTCAATGTTTAATTTTTTTACATGACAATAATGTCAACTTTTATATCATTTTTCTTGTTAAATAATATTAATCTTAAAAAAATTCTACAAAACCAAACCATTAAATACTTCATTAAACAACATAAGCCCAATTATTCAAACATTATAAAACATTTTTTGATGAATATGGATTAGAAAACATTATATATATATATATATATATATATATATATATATATATATATATATTACATACTTGTGGATCAACAATAGATTATCGAGGCATTGAAAATCACTAATTACAAAGAATAATCAATTATACTAAATGTATTATATATCGTTCTAACGTTATGTTGAGGTAGAACCAATATGCACTTTATCTCTTCACGTTTCTTCTTTCTAATACAATATTAACATATGTACCTCCAAAGTATGTGTTAGCAACCATGTCGTTTCTCTCTTGCCTCTTGCCTCATGACTTATGATTTGTTTTAGTTTCTTCATGTTTCTTCTTTGTAATACAATATGAAAATTTGAAATTTTAAAGTGGGTGTGCTCTCAAGTCAATTTTTTTCCATCATATTCTCCAAGATAGAATCAAATTTATATGTGAACTATATATGACTCTTAGATTAATTAGGTGTAATAAGTAACAATTAAGTATCATAGGTTAAAAGACTCTTGAGTTGTACATGTTTAATTATATGAAAGTGAAAAGCTTTGTAAGTTTCAAATGAATATGGTGCAAGAATGAGACATATCTTGAACCATATTCATAATGGCCTCTATTATAAGAGTTATATAGATATATATATATATATATATATATATATATATATATATATATATATATATATATATATATATATATATATATATATATATATCAGATTTCGGATCAATCTATATTGATTGACTGCCTCCATTATGTTGTTGCTAGCAAATACTACTATTTTTGGTTTTGGCTCTTCCAAATCATTCCCGCAGGAGATCCGGACCCTTTTTTGCTGATCTTTCGATAAAAATATTCATTCTCTTCATAAAAAATAGGAAGTAGAACCAATAAAACCAATAAAGATGTTGTTTTCCATTCATACCTGGAGTTGAATACCCCATTCAAGTATTTTTTTGGATCCAATCCATAGGAATCCATAGAAAAGGCAAATCTCTTATGATACAACAGATCCGGCTCGGTTATTGATAGAGTGTGTGTGTGTGTGTGTGTATATATATATATATATATATATATATATATATATATATATATATATATATATATATATATATATATATATATATATATATATATATATATATATATATGGGCTAGGTTATAATAAGAATGACAATTATTGTGTTACCTTGTAACCAAATCCTGCCCATCAGATTTCATTCTCGTAAGAATGAAAAAAATGGAAAATTTTCATTCTTAAAAGAATGAACTAAATTTTTTTATCAAAACAACAAGAATGTAATGAATTGTTTCAATTATGACAAAATTATTGGAACATTTACATCACCACAATAAGAATCTACAAAAATTGTAACAATTCTGGAAAGAATGAAAATATTTTACATAAAAAAAAACAATATTTAAATGAACAGATAAGTCAAGAATTGTAATTTCATGTTTATGATTGAGAAGCTAGATAAGGTTTGCTATTTGGGACAAAAATGTTACACTACATAATAATGATAACTATAAACCACAGACATGTTGGGTGAGACAAGAATGAAATGGAATCATGAATTCCATCATATAAAGAAAAGACTAAAATGGAATAATTTTAGTAAGTTGTCAAATTAGTCGAGATAAACAAATGAGAATATTTGGATATGTAATATGACATAAGTGAACATGGAAACGGTTAAGAAGAACTCAAACACATGCATACAAATGATTAATCAAGTTTGGTCAAGGTGCTAAATTTGATAAAGATGGCAATTAAGTTGCCGTTTAAAACGGGAAAAATGAAAAGTTGGAAAATGACCTCAAACTTGAATCAAATAACACCTTATGATAAGAATGTGTATATAAGAAAAAAATAATCAAGTTTGGGTCAAGAAAGAAAGAAGGTGCTTTATAGAGAAAATACACTTATGGAGTAAAAGAAGCAAAACTAAACTGAAAACGGAGCTTAAAATAAAAAGGTGACTGATTGAAGAACGTGATGTGTAGGAGACACAATAGCGACACATTCAATTGTGAAACACGACGTAATGAAATCAGTCACGTCCCGACGCAATTAAGTTGCCGTTTAAAACGTGAAAAATGAAAAGTTGGAAAATGACCTCAAACTTGAATCAAATAACACCTTATGATAAGAATGTGTATATAAGAAAAAAAATAATCAAGTTTGGGTCAAGAAAGAAGGTGCTTTATAGAGAAAATACACTTATGGAGTAAAAAAAGCAAAACTAAACTGAAAACGGAGCTTAAAATAAAAAGGTGATTGATTGAAGAACGTGACGTGTAGGAGACACAATAGCGACACATTCAATTGTGAAACACGACGTAATGACATCAGTCACGTCCTGACAGCGGATAAGGATTGCGATAAAAATAGGGACAAATGTTCATCGCGCTGCGTTCTTAAGACCTTAACAATGCGTTCTCGAGAAGGTTTAAAATCTTTATAAATTGAAGGCCGAATGAAGGATTTCCTGCAATGAATTGAAGGATTGGACTCATAAGCATTTGGTTTCTGAACAGTTTGTCAATTCACCATGTCTAAATACCTTTTACGAATTCTATATGTTTATTGTTTCTAATTATGGGATAAAACCCTATGCTTTTGCTTGATTTTGATGAACCCTTAGTTTATTGGTTTGAATTTTAGCAAGAATATAAAAATTATTTAATTTATTATGTTTGTTTACTCAACGATCCATATGTGTTAAAGTTTCAATTTTTATTAATCTATTTTTGAGTTTATGCAGTCTAGATGATCATTCTGATTCCATACATTGAATCTAACTTGCTTATGACCATTAGACAATTTAGATTCTGATTCCATAGATTGAATCTAACTTTCTTACGACCATTAGACAATTTAGACTAGTGAATGACAAATTCCTAGGGTTAGATTATAAAAAGCTTAATGTGAATGAAAAGCTTGTAATAGATGACCATTATTTGAAACTTGTTGATTTTCATGACTAATAAAATTAACCAAAATAAATTTTGTATGATATGTACTGAGCAGTTGATAATAAAGATTGATAATTTACATGGCCATTGTAATTAGAAACTTTAGAATGATAGTGTTAGTATTCAGACCAAAAAGTTAATCAATTTTGGAATCAATGAATCATTATTAATATTCATCGCACTACTTAGAATTCAACCAAGACTAACAAGTAATCAAACCAAGTAAACACATTTTTGACATGTTTGAATTCTAAATCTATACCTATCTTTTGTACTATTATTTGTTTTATTTACAAAAATTTCCCTTCTTATTTTATTGTTTTGTTTAATTGACAATTGAAATTGACAACATTAAATTATGCCCGTTCTCCAAGAGTTTGACAACTTGTTCTTACCAAAACTATACTACTACACGATTAGGTTAATTGTCTAGTATGTGACAGTCATTAGTTAAGATAAGTATATTTTAAATTTTTAAAACAAGATTATGCATATCAAGTTTTTGGCATTTGCCAAGCATTGCTTACACGCATCGGATATATCCACCAAATGGAACTTCAATTAGTGAATCCTTGTTGGGTTTGAGTTTGAATTTGTGAACTATAGTCAAAGTTGAGGTTGAAGATAAACAGAGACCATATATGATTAACACGATGAGGAAAATAAGGGTTAGTATATAGTTAGGATGTATATGTTGAAAACAAGGATGTCAATTTTCTATTTGTTCAAATTTTAATGCGAGGAATGGATATAATTAGATAATATGTTAATTTGGATATGATACGAAGGAATACTAAGAACAAGTAGGTAGTATTAAAAAAAAATGTATACATCTCCATGTCAAAACTAAGAAATTAGATAATATTTTAATTTGGATATCATACGAAGGAATAACACGAACAAGTGGGTAGTATTGGAAAAAGTACTGCGTATATCCCGAATGCTATAGAAAAACAATTGACGTAGTTAGCAAAATGTTTTGACTGCTTATAAAAAAAATTGATACACATATAATACTTCAATTTACGATAGCCTTGTTGGACACTAGAAAAATCTGATTATCCAAAAAGATACCCTTCACCTTTGTTGTCAATCAAGATTGTTGCTTTTTCACTTTTCCGATAATTATCGGTGGTGGATCATGACTCACATGCATCCACCATGTTTGGGGTTTGCTAATGAAATTTTGTCTTCTATTTATATTTTAATTATCAAATTTGATAATCTGAACAACTTTTTTTATCACGCGACTAAAGATGTTTATATCAAGGCTTAATTTAGTGATTACCCAAAAGAAATACAAAATTATACACGATGAATTATTTATCAAGGACAATGTGAAAGATGCCTTCAATAGGCAAAAGCAAAGTCAAATGGAATAATGCATGTGGGCCCCACATGAATACTAATCAACATAAAATTCAAATTGAATTGTGCACGTCGTTTTTGAACGAACGACAATTCCACTCCAACCAATTCAGCGCACACCTTTTTGTTCAACAAACGCTGCACATATCGGCTGTTTCATCCCTATATATAGGGATGATTATATGCAATCAGAGGACATCCAGATACAAGAGTGAAATATATATATATACATAGATATATATTGTGAGGCTCTGTGTATTAAAGAAAAGAGAGATATATATTTTTCAGTTCCAAATCTTGTAACCTCCTCATTTTTCCATATAGTGATTATCATCGGTTGTGCCCGTGGTTTTTTCCCGAAAGGGTTTTTTCCACGTTAAATTCTTGTGTCCACATTTATTTTTCTTTATCGTATTATTATTTTATTTTATTGTCGATATTATTTATTCATAACAAGTGGTATCAGAGCCACGTTGTTTTCTATACTCATTCTCAATTTATTGAGTATTATATCGACATGGCTACTTTAAAATACGATATTCCATTGTTGGATCGAGATACAAGATTTTCATTATGGCAAGTAAAAATGCGAGCTGTATTGGCTCAGTTGGACCTTGATGATGCTTTGTTAGGCCGAGACAAAATGCCTGCGTCTTGGTCAGATGAAGAAAAGGATCGTAAAGATCGTAAGGCTCTCTCTCATATCCATCTTCATTTATCTAATAATATTTTGCAGGAAGTTTTGAAAGAAACTACTGCAGCCTCTTTATGGCTAAAATTAGAACAAATTTGCATGACCAAAGATCTCACAAGTAAGATGCACCTTAAACAAAAATTATTTTCGCTTAAGATGCAAGAAGGTGGATCATTGCTGGATCATCTTTCGACATTTAAAGAGATCATCACTGATCTTGAAGCCATGGAGGTAAAATATGATGAAGAGGATTTAGGTTTAATTCTTTTATGTTCTTTGCCGAGTTCTTATTCAAACTTTAGAGATACCATATTATATAGTCGTGACACTTTAACACTTCAAGAAGTTTATGAAGCTTTGCATGCCAAAGAAAAGATGAAAGATATGGTATCCACTGAAGGTTCAAGTTCTAAAGGAGAAAGTCTGGCAGTTCGTGGCAGACCAACAGATAAAAATGATTCCAAAGGCAAGAACAAAAGAAATTCCAGAAGCAAATCTAGATCCAGACGCTCCAAGTCATGCAACTATTGCAAAAAGGAAGGACATGATATCTCTGAATGTTACAAGTTGAAAAACAAGGAGAAAAGAGCTTCTAATCAAAATCACAAACCAAATCAAGATGATGAAGGAAAAGCTACTTATGCTGCTGAAAATAATTCTAACGGTGTTGTTCTTGTAGCTTTTGCAGGAATCCTAAAAACCAATGATGAATGGATTCTTGACTCAGCTTGTACTTTTCATATAAGTCCAAACAGAAGCTGGTTTACAAATTATCAACCTATAGAAGGCGGCTCCGTATTGATGGGTGATAATGCACCATATAAAGTCACTGGAATTGGTTCAATTCAAATCAAGATGTTTGATGGTGTTGTCAGAACTTTGTCCGATGTTCGACACGTTCCAGGTTTGAAAAGAAACCTTATTTCTTTAAGTACTCTTGACCTTAAAGGGTACAAATATTCCGGTGAAGGTGGAGTTTTAAAGGTTTCTAAAGGAGCTTTGATTGTGATGAAAGCTGATATTAAATCTGCAAACCTGTATCATCTACAAGGTAGTACAGTAACAGGTAATTCTAATGTTACTTCAAATTCATCTACTGATACTACTAACCTGTGGCATATGCGTCTTGAGCATATGAGTGAACTTGGTTTGACAGCATTAAGCAAAAGAGGATTGCTTGATGGCCAATGCGTTGGCAAACTGGAATTCTGTGAACACTGTATATTTGGCAAACACAAGAGGGTGAAATTCAACACCTCGGTACATACTACAAAAGGCATTTTGGAGTATGTACATGCTGATTTATGGGGACCATCTCAAGAAGCATCACTAGGAGGTGCTCGTTATATGTTGACAATTATTGATGATTATTCAAGAAGAGTTTGGCCATATTTCTTGAAGCTTAAATCTGAAGCATTCTCTGCATTCAAAGAATGGAAAGTCATGGTGGAAAATCAGACCGGTAAGAAGGTCAAAAAGCTTCGCACAGATAATGGTATGGAGTTTTGTTCAAATGAATTTAATTCATATTGTAAACTAGAAGGAATTGTTAGACACTACACCGTTTCTCACACACCTCAACAAAATGGTGTAGCTGAACGTATGAACAGAACCATTATTTCAAAAGCCCGTGGTATGTTATCTAACGCAGGATTATCTAAGCGTTTTTGGGCAGAAGCTGCTTCTACTGCATGTTATTTAATTAACATGTCACCTTCTATTCCACTTGATAAAAAGACTTCTATTGAGGTATGGTCTGGCTCCCCAGCAAACTATTCAGATTTAAGAATTTTTGGTTGCCCTGCTTATGCTCACGTTGATAATGGAAAATTAGAACCTAGGGCAATTAAATGTATCTTTCTTGGTTACAAGTATGGTGTGAAAGGATATAAGTTATGGTTTCCTGAAACTAAAAAGGTCGTGATTAGTAGAAATGTAGTATTTAATGAATCAGCTATGCTACATAAAGATTCTCCTACTAACATTCCTGTTGAGAGTCAACAAAAGAGAAGTGTGCAGGTGGAGCAATCTGTTGACTCAGAACATACACCAGAAAAAGAAAACTCTATTGATCAAAATCAATCAGTTGAGCAAGAGTCTTCTACTCCTACTCCTACTCACCAACCACAACGTTCTATAGCAACTGATAGACCTAGGAGGGTCATTCATCCTCCCAAGAGACTGATAGAAGAAGCAAATATTGTTGCTTATGCTTTAAACGTTGCTGAAGAAATTGAAGGTATCAAAGAACCTTCAACTTACACGGAAGCCATTACTTCAGAACATTGCAACAAATGGATAACTGCCATGCATGATGAAATGGAATCTCTTGAAAAGAATGGCACTTGGGAGTTGGTGAAATTACCAAAAGAAAAGAAGCCTATCCGCTGCAAATGGATTTTCAAAAGAAAAGAAGGTATTACTCCTAATGAGGAAGCAAGATTTAAAGCAAGGTTAGTTGCTAAAGGCTATAGCCAAATTCCAGGCATTGATTTTACTGATGTCTTCTCTCCTGTTGTTAAGCATAGCTCAATTCGTACTTTACTTAGTATTGTTGCCATGCATAACTATGAGCTTGACCAGTTAGATGTCAAAACTGCATTTTTACATGGTGAATTGGAGGAAGATATTTATATGGAGCAACCTGAAGGCTTCATTATCCCTGGAAAAGAGAACTTGGTATGTAGATTGAAGAAATCTCTTTATGGGTTAAAGCAGTCCCCAAGGCAATGGTATAAGAGGTTTGACTCTTTTATGCTATCTCAGAATTTTAAAAGATCAGATTATGATAGTTGTGTTTATTTTAAGTCAGTCAATGGTTCATCAATATATCTGCTTCTTTATGTTGATGATATGTTGATTGCTGCAAAAGATAAACTAGAGATAGCAAAAACTGAAAACACAACTAAGCAAAGAGTTTGAGATGACGGACTTAGGTCCAGCCAAGAAAATTCTTGGTATGGAAATTACTCGTAACAGACAGCATGGAAAACTATACCTAAGTCAAAAGAGGTATATTGAGAAAATTCTTCAAAGATTCAACATGCACAAAGCCAAGCCAGTGAGTACTCCGTTAGCTGCACATTTCAAACTGTCTTCAGCATATTGTCCAAAAACAGATGATGAAATTAACAACATGGCGAAAGTTCCGTATTCTAGTGCAGTTGGTTCTCTAATGTATGCCATGGTATGTTCTCGCCCTGATCTATCTCACGCTTTAAGTGTTGTTAGCAGATATATGGCTAACCCAGGAAAAGAGCATTGGAAAGCTGTTCAATGGATTCTTAGATATTTATGCGGTACTTCCAATGCATGTTTACAATTTGGAAGTTCTGGTAAAGGACTGGTGGGCTATGTAGATTCTGATTATGCTGGAGATTTGGATAAAAGAAGATCTTTGACAGGTTATGTCTTTACCATTGGTGGATATGCTGTGAGTTGGAAGGCAAGTCTACAGACCACTGTTGCCTTATCCACAACTGAAGCAGAATACATGGCAATTTCTGAAGCTTGTAAGGAAGCTATTTGGTTAAGAAATTTATACGGTGAACTTTGTGGAGACACATCTCCCACAAAGATTTTTTGTGATAGTCAAAGTGCTATTTATCTCACAAAAGATCAAATGTTCATGAGAGGACGAAACATATGTTGGATTAGGTGTCTAAGCCATGACTAATAATTTATATTTACCTAATTAATAGAAGCAAAGTCCATTTGGGTTGCCCTCATAGCTGGAGGTTTGGTAGAAAGTTCAGTAGAGAGAGAGGTTGGTTTATTATGGAATCAATAAATCAATAAGAATAAAAGATATGGTTTGTTAATATATTAAAGTGATAATATATTAATTAGAAACTATGTTGATTGATTAATAATTAATCAGAAATTAATTGGATTAATTTTTGTGGCATTAATTAGATTAATCAGGAGGTCAGGGATTAAAGTCGTACAAATTCAATAGTTGAATTGCGGCGCGCGGCGCGCCAATGTAAAGACCGCGACGCGCGTACATATTCGTACGAATTCAATAGTTGAATTGCGGCGCGCGGCGCGCAAACGATATGGCCGCGACGCGCGTACAGATAATCCGGAAAATGGGCTGCGGCTAGGGTTTCTAGCTTTGCCACTTGGTTCCCTATAAATAGGGAACCCTAGACCTCATTATCAGTTGCTCATTTCTATTATTCTCTCTGGAATTTTCGGTCCCTTCCTCTGGCTCCCTGGGTGTGATCTCATTTGAGGCAGGACACTTGTGCTGCTTAGCTTCAAGATTAAAACTAAAGGTTAGTTTTTCTGATTTATTCTTTTAGTTATTTTTTGTTTGGCCTTTAGGAATTAATTACATGTTCAAAGTAAGAAAACATAGATCTTTTCTAGGTTGCATGTGAACTTAGCTTTTTAGTTCATGGTTGCGGAAAACCTTACAGTGGTATCAGAGAATTTGGTTGTTTTCTTATTGAATGGCTGTAATAGTTTTCCTAATTAGGGTTTAAAGTTTATAAATCCTTTTTGGCCTATATTTCGATTTTAGGGTTTAGGGTTTTTAAAACCCTAGCCCTCCTCCTTCTTTTTCGATTTTCTGCTTAGGGTTTTGGAATGTTTTCTATTTTTGGTAACTTTAATTGGTTAATTAAATGGATAACCTTAAACCCGGTTTGTTTGAATTCGATAATTAGGGGTTTAAGATAGGTTTAAATTGATTTGATTAATTTGGAAAAACCTATCTACATTTGAATTAATTTAATTAATTGTTTAATTAAAAGATAATTCAAGGGATTTAATTTAATTTTGATTTAATGGTTAAATTTCGAGAATTAAAGGATAAATCCTAAAATATTTTAAAAGGATTAAAATATCAAGATTTAATTAATTTAATTAATAGTTTAATTAAAAGATAAAATAAATCAAATTAAAGGTTTAATTTAATTTGAAATTTAATAGTTAAATTTCAGGAAATTAAAAGATAAACCAGGAATATTTTAAAAGATTTAAAATACATCTTATATATATTATTAAAGGTTAATACTATATGTATAAGATAAAATTGGTTAGTCAAATCATCAGTAGGCCTCATTCACGAAGCTGGTCTATAAAGTGGGTATAAGGAGACTGCCTATAAAATGGCGGTCTAATGGGTGTTCACTCTCACCCACCGCTCGCCTGATCAGTGGAGGTTCGTTAGCCGAACAGTTTTGATAGGACCGCTTAATCATTAAAAGTATAATGATCAAAGTACTAGAACCCGTACAAGAATTCCCAATCTAGTTACTTTAGAAAAAATGTGAATTTGATGCTAACCCATGAAATTGCACATTGCACTTTATGAAACGTTGGTGGAGCGTGTGTGGGTTACCGGCACACCAATGGGGGTTCATAAAGAGTGGCAATGGGTTTCTCGGGTGTTATCATTGTTGATGGAGCGTGTGTGGTTAACCGGCACATCAATTTGAGATGATAATGGACCCCGAGAGTACCAAGCTAATTTGCATGGTTATTCACACCCGGTTTGTGATCCTCGGCATCCCAGTCACAAACGGTGGGGCATATCCGAGATTAAACATGCCATTGAACAGTTCAATGAATCTCACAGATCCAGGAATTTCATAAGACTGAAATTGATAAAAGTTATCTACCTTAATGACCACTGTGTTGTGATTACGGCATCCCTCTTCACAGCATAGTTGGGGTATTTTGGGTCCTAGCCTTGTTAAATAATATATTGGGTAATTATTTAAAAGGATTTATTAAACGAATAAATTCAAATTTTATATATGTCTGAAGAAAATGTCATTCTCCTCCTTCTCCTCCTTCACCTATTTCTGAGAGCTTCAGAAAGCACCTGTTTAGTATGGTAAGGCTGACTGGCCTTGACTATATGATATGGTTTTGCAATTAGAGAATAGTTCTTAGTTTTGCTGGCGAACCATATCCGACTGAGTGTCCGCTCCCAAACATGGCATCACACAGCAGCTTGTGATGAGCATGACTCATTGACTATTGAGTCCAAGGAAGTTCGTTGCCTTATGCTATTGATCATTGACCCCGAGTTCCGCAGGGATTTAGAATTCCTGGGGTCTGATAAGTTAGCACAGCTAGTTCAGGAAAGGTTCCGTGAACTGGTTGAATAAAGGGAACGAACTAGGATCTTCAAAGAGCTTGAAGTTGCAAGCTAGAAGGAAGTAGCACCAGTTTGCGTGTTCCCGAGATTGAGGGATACATAGGCGAACAGTATAAAACTGGTTTCCCTTTGTGATCGGGAGTTAAGCATTAGCTCAACTCGCTGATCTGTTCATCCAGATGAACAGAAAGGATAACCGGATAAGACAATCGTGGAAGTGCATTCAATGTCGACTCTGTATGAATCGTTCATGGAGAAGCATAGTTCCATTAATTCAGCTGCTTCAGGATTGAGTCCAGTATTAAGGTGCATCAAGAAATGATCCAGATCGTCTGGACCGATTGTTCGATGTTTCAAACTGGGAATCCACAAGGTGGGACAGAGTCACGGAAAGATTGGAAAAATGCTCCAAAGCCAAACCGTTTGGTAAACTCATAAATATCTTAGAATTCAGAACACCTGATCCTCATTTCCTTGATACAGGATGTGTTTCACACATTTGCTCTGTATGCACGAACTCAAGAGGATGCGGGATGGTGTCGCACAGGAGCATATTCGGATTGGATCTGGAGCTCGTGCGGTTTTTGAGTTAAGCTAGATACTTGTTCTTGTTATTAGTTTATAGATACATACGACATGGATTCGCATAGTACATTGTTCGAGGGTTTTTGTGTTTTAATAAAATGTTGATTTTCTTTTGATTGTTTTAATTATCCTCGAAATGTTGTGTGAATGTGTTGATGACGTAAATGGTAATAACTTGAATGTTGATACATCCAATGGGATTGGATTGGTAAATTGTGTTCTTTATGATTGTTAAAGTGAATTTTATGAGAATCACTTCAACCAAAGGTCCAGTTGGACAGGACTTTGGAATCATTTGACTTAGAGTCACATGATGAATTGAGTGCTTAATAAAATTAATTGTGGCAAGAAAGGAATCGCCCAAAGATCCAATGGATAGGATTTTGGAATCAGTTGACTTGGAGTCAGGTGATGATTGCATGTCTTGAAAAAATATTAACAAAGTCATAAATTTACATGGAACTGTAAAGGTATTAAGATTTTGAGCAACAGACACATAAGTTACTGTGTATTGCTTGAATCTTCGAACAGAACACGATTAGTTATGCTTCATGATATTTGCCAAATGGTTTGACAAATATGGCGTCGTTTATCAGAATAAGCGATTGATTGGAACCTTGAAGTGTTCAAGGATTTCAAAGGAAGTATAAGCTCAACGGAACCTGAATGACTACATAGACTGAGAAAATGTTTCACAGTTTATCCTCTTCCAAGAACACTAATGGTTATAATGTGTCTTAGGGAAGATGATGGAGCATTGATCGAAATAGTTTTGATCCTCGGTGTATAAGATACACTGGATACATTTCCGACTAATATTTCAATAAATTGAATATTCAACCAGTCAAACCGCAGAAGCCATATTCCGACCACATCTTAGACTAAGTAGGTTATGTTGACACTGTCTGAAATATAAAGATGGAATCATCCCACTAGTACATAGAAAGTCCAGGGTCATGTAGCATTCGTCTGAATCTCATGACAAGCCTGAAACTAATCAGCGATGTCGTTTCATTGGCCATCCCGGTTATCCTTTGAAAGAAGAGTACTTTTAGAAAGAACTCAAGTTCTAAGGAAACAGTGGGAGTAAGAATAATTCTGAATGAGTTCAATGATTAGCCAAGTGATAGAACCTTTAGTCACCACTGGGACTTGACCAGGAATTAGATTCCTGTTAAACCTGACATACCCTCTCTTCGCTTGACCAGTAGTTATTGTCACTGTCATAAGGAGTTATGTTTTGGGTGATATACCGGGTAGTGGTAAAACACTAAAGATGGTACGGATAAGTAATCCGACTGCTGGAAGCATTGGTGAGCCCAGTTGCTGCCAAATAAGAGAACCTTACCGCGAGACACAGTCTAGGTGACAGTTTGATTGATCTTTACAACTGGTCTAGGAACCAGTGGGAGTAATTGAATAATCAAAAGAAGGGAACATAGAAATGTACTTACAGAACATCTGGTTGAATGAGTCATCACTTGGAATCAAGCAATTGATTCTGAGAGAAGCACTCTCAATAGAAGATGTAATCCGAGAGGATTCTGCGTGGCATAGTGTGAGTCGTTAGTGGAGCGTGTGTGGTTTACCGGCACACTAATAGGGACTCACATAGAGCATGCCATTACAAAAGGTACATGGCCCCGGGATTCGTCCCATGGGCATCTCGCAAGAAAGGATATTCGGATTCTCAAAATAGGCCAAAAGGTTTGGATTTTGTGAATAGCCTGAAAGATTTCCTTTAATATGTCGGAAAGGTTTGGATTTCGGTTTCGCAAAATGTGCCATAAGTTCTGGATTTTGTGAATAGTCCGAAAGAGTCATATAACAGTGTCAAAGCCAGTGGGAGTATCGTTGTTATCTGCTATCATTGTATGTGGGTTACATACTGGTTCTAGGAAACGTCTCTTATCATTACAAAGTGTAATGACTTGGTGTTAAGAAACGGTTCGCTATGAAAGACTTTAAGAGATACAACATACTCAGGTGGTTATGAACATCTATTAGATAGATCAGAATTCTGCCAATATGATCTTGATGAGATTCCAGATGCATAACCCCAGGAATGGAGTTTCCTGTCATTGCAAAGTGTAATGAATTGGCATGAAAGAAACAAAGAAGGTGCAGCATGCTCACGTAGTTCATAGACATCTATCAGATAGATGAGACTGACAGTATTGACTTAGCCGTTGAAAATATGATCTTGATGGGATTCAAGATGCATAAGAAAGAGTTCCTGAAAGGAAATGGTTTCCGGAAATCATGACACAAGGATTATTGGTAATCTTAGGATTCCGAAAGTGCTTGGAATGAGATTACATCAGGTTCCTCGAGCCTCTTGGACAAATCAGAAGTGTTATGAACATATCCTGATGACTTAATGCTTAGAGCATTGTAAGTTGGATTCAGGATATTGCCTGGCTGAGAATACTGAATGGATTTTTTGAACAGACGTGAGAAATCATTGGGAAATGATTAGGGTGATTGATTTGAAAGGGTTTTCAAATCGGTAATTGTTTACACCAGAACGTGGTGCTGTAGGACTTCATGGTTAAAGAGTTTTGTTGGTTTCTGATGGAGCGCGTGTGGGTCACCGGCACATCATGACACCTCGAAATTGTCTTAGGGTGTAGTCATGTGGACTAAAGACCCGAGAACCATGGGCAGTCACGGTACACATCACCGGAATGGAGTTGTGAGAGAGAATGACAAAATGACAAAATGACAAATTGAGATATCATCGGAAGAGTATCCGATAGGATCATCTGCAATAAAGTGTATAAGTTATAGACACTTGGATACATAGAAAGAGTGAAAAGGTCATAGACATAGATATAAAAGACTTGAATTGAAAGTTTAAAAGAGAATAAGAAACCGATAATAGTTATGATAAATCCGACTTGGTGATTACCTCGTGGAGACTTGGTAATTAGCAGGAGTAGCTGCCAGTCAGATTTTATGTTTCACTTTTGCATGTTTACTTCCTGAATAATTGGATTATTCAAATATCCACAGTCGTTCATACTCTTAGGGAGTAAGTATGAAGGAAGACTGTCATGAATTGGTTTGTAGATTGTCTAAGGAGTTAGACATATCAATAAGATTGCTGCAACGTTCATGAGTACTTGGAAATGGAGATTTGAGTATTGGATAAACCCGCGCTCAATGGATTGCTTCATGGATTATATCACGAGCAATGTTGAGACGATAATATCTTATGGTCTTAAAGTGGAGAGATATGAGTTATAATTTGCAAGGCGGTTGTTCATTGATAGTACGAAAACGCATCGGTAACTCGATGTTATAAAACGTGCTGTTGTGAGTGATTTGTCGGGTAAAAGATATAACATATTAGTCAAAGCTTATTCGTTCCTTGACCCAGACGGGAAACAGATATCTGTTGGCCACTCGATGATTTTGAAGTTGACTGAAGCGCTGGCCAGCCAGGACTGAATTGATTCGTTCAATTAGAAGTCTAAAAGTCATAAGCAAAATCGGAAATCGGGAAACAGTGTGTCAGACAGAGATTGATCTCAATCCATGTCTCATGTCTGAAAATATCTTGTTGGACGGAGGATCATCTGATCACTTATCTATGGACAGAACTGACTAGGTCAGAGTTCGGCAGCAGTTTCTAGGAAGCTGCAGGTTGCTGATTAATCAGAGGTTAAATTGGTAATTATAGTCATAGACTTATCCAAGTGGGAGACTGTTGGATTAGGTGTCTAAGCCATGACTAATAATTTATATTTACCTAATTAATAGAAGCAAAGTCCATTTGGGTTGCCCTCATAGCTGGAGGTTTGGTAGAAAGTTCAGTAGAGAGAGAGGTTGGTTTATTATGGAATTAATAAATCAATAAGAATAAAAGATATGGTTTGTTAATATATTAAAGTGATAATATATTAATTAGAAACTATGTTGATTGATTAATAATTAATCAGAAATTAATTGGATTAATTTCTGTGGCATTAATTAGATTAATCAGGAGGTCAGGGATTAAAGTCGTACAAATTCAATAGTTGAATTGCGGCGCGCGGCGCGCCAATGTAAAGACCACGACGCGCGTACATATTCGTACGAATTCAATAGTTGAATTGCGGCGCGCGGCGCGCAAACGATATGGCCGCGGCGCGCGTACAGATAATCCGGAAAATGGGCTGCGGCTAGGGTTTCTAGCTTTGCCACTTGGTTCCCTATAAATAGGGAACCCTAGACCTCATTATCAGTTGCTCATTTCTATTATTCTCTCTGGAATTTTCGGTCCCTTCCTCTGGCTCCCTGGGTGTGATCTCATTTGAGGCAGGACACTTGTGCTGCTTAGCTTCAAGATTAAAACTAAAGGTTAGTTTTTCTGATTTATTCTTTTAGTTATTTTTTGTTTGGCCTTTAGGAATTAATTACATGTTCAAAGTAAGAAAACATAGATCTTTTCTAGGTTGCATGTGAACTTAGGTTTTTAGTTCATGGTTGCGGAAAACCTTACAACATATTGATGTACGTTATCACTTTATTCGAGATGTTATTTCCAAAGGTAATATTCAAGTTCAAAAGATTAGCACTCATGACAATCCGGCGGATATGATGACGAAGCCGGTTCCAGCAACTAAGTTTGAGCTTTGCTCAAGCTTGGTTGGTATGACAATCTAATTCCAAGGATTGTCGGCACACGATGATTTTATAATAAGGAGTTCTACAAATGGAAATTCGTCTCAAGGTGGAGTTTGATTACTTATTGCTTTTAAAGTCAAGGTGGAGATTGTGAAAGATGCCTTCAAAAGGCAAAAGCAAAGTCAAATGGAATAATGCATGTGGGCCCCACATGAATACTAATCAACATAAAATTCAAATTGAATTGTGCACGTTGTTTTTGAACGAACGACAATTCCACTCCAACCAATTCAGCGCACACCTTTTTGTTCAACAAACGCTGCACATATCGGCTGTTTCATCCCTATATATAGGGATGATTATATGCAATCAGAGGACATCCAGATACAAGAGTGAAATATATATATATATATATATATATATATATATATATATATATATATATATATATATATATATATATATATATATATATATATATATATATATATATATATATATATATATATATATATATATATATATATATATATATATATATATATATATATATATATATATACATATAGATATATATTATGAGGCTCTGTGTATTAAAGAAAAGAGAGATATATATTTTTCAGTTCCAAATCTTGTAACCTCCTCATTTTTCCATATAGTGATTATCATCGGTTGTGCCCGTGGTTTTTTCCCGAAAGGGTTTTTTCCACGTTAAATTCTTGTGTCCACATTTATTTTTCTTTATCGTATTATTATTTTATTTTATTGTCGATATTATTTATTCATAACAGACAAATCAATACTTATGAAAATATCTATAAAGTATTAACCTCCGACTCGTACGATATATACTCGACTTCTCATATGTACTAGCGAGCTTCATCTATCTTCAATTGGGAAAAAACTTGACTTTCACTCGGATAACTTGACACCGACTTATCATACACATCAGAATCATCATTAAGCCGAGATGGCAAGCGATCAATAATCGACATAGGTAACTGGATCGACATGTTGATCGTGCTATCATCATACGGTTCTTGACCCACTGACGTTAAATGAAGCTTCAACACGTATTCTAAGTCCCACAACACATCGACCATACTCGGTCTCTCGTCTCCCGTATCCTTCAAGCATCTCTCAGCTATTTCCACAAATTTCCTTAATGAGTCCGAATTTATTGTACCCGCAAGAAACGGGTCGATAATTTTCTCAATGTTTCCACTTTTTATCTGTTTAATCGCCCAATCGGCCAAATTCACTTCCTTTGGAGGAAAAGTGTGGTCGAGAGCAGGCCTAGCGCACAACACTTCCAGCAGTACCACACCGAAAGAGTAAACATCCGACTTTTGCGTCAGTTTCATACATCTGACGTACTCAGGATCCAAATACCCAAAACTCCCTTTCACATCCGACATTTCCGATATTTCACTTTCATTCACGCTATCCAACCGCGATATACCGAAATCAGCGACTTTCGCAACGTAATGTTCATTTAGTAAAATATTCGTTGATTTCACATCACGATGAATTATCCCTCCTTCTGAACCCGTATGCAGGTAGTGCAACCCGCGGGTTGCACTGATGCAGATCTCGAGTCTTCGTTCCCACGAAAGTCTCGGGTGATTTGGATTCTCATACAAATGATCTTGAAGAGTCCCTTTTTCCATAAACTCGTAGACGAGTAACATTTCGTTATTTTCGTCACAATAACCAATCAAAGAAACTAAATGTCTATGGCGGATCTTTGACAACACCATTATTTCCGTCACGAATTCCGGTCGGCCTTGACCGTGGCCTTGTTCGCCTCGTTTGACCGCCACTTTGGTCCCATGAAGAGTTCCTTTGTACACCTTCCCGAAACCTCCTCGCCCAATCATTAATTTCTCATCGAAGTTATTTGTTGCTTGTGAAATGTCGGCAAATGGGACACGAAGGTTGAGGTCTAGATTAGGTGATGGGTGGTTGACGGTGAAGTCGATGTTTATGGTGGTGTATGAACTCGGACCATATGATGGTGCCCCGTGAGACTCTGATTTTGCTCCGACAACCGCCGGCTTTTGTTTCCCACATCTTGACCCGATGAAGTAACCTGCTAATAGAACCAATAGAAAACCCACACCGGCTAAAACACTTCCAACCACGATGAATACACTCTTACCTTTCTTCCCATCATTCCGCTGGTCAGCCGCACCGGAGTTTTTCAATAACTCCATGATCTCGACTCCGTTCAAGAATACCGGCTGATTGTTTCCACGAATTGCGCCTATACTGATATTGATAAATCCTGAATCGGCGGAATCCACCACCAGGTCAATGAAAAACGGAGCTTGTAATGCTTGCATTTTGTTACCCGGTTGAATCGACTCCATGTGGTGGCTATAGAGAAAAAATCTGAAGGCATCGGAGGGATTGACGAGGGCTTTGCTTATAATATCGCAGAAATGGGCTCGAAGAAGATACATGGTGTTCTTATTAACGTCGAAATTCCATGTTATGTTTACCAAACTGTTGTTCAATTGTTGGGCTGTTTTGTAAACATCATCAGGAGCATCGTATGAGCTTGCTCCGCCGTTTTGATAATTAATCCGGCCGTCAGCAGTAACGTTTCGTGCTGGCTCTTTGTTGAAGATGAAGGAATCATCAGTTGTCCAAGTTCTTCTTAAGGTGTCACGATCTACGCCGATCGTCTGTCCTCCGACGTTAACTCTATGAATTGGGTTGATAGCATACGCTGATGCTAAGTTCTCCAGATCACTCATTGTTCCGGTGGGTGAAAAACGTGGGAAACTGGAGGCTCGCCTGATTAGATTAGATGGTGTGGTGAAAGCTTCGATGGCGTTTACAAAGGCAGAAGATGAGCCATCGGAGGGTGTAAACTCGAGTGTGAACCGTCGGTTAGATCCAATCGGGATAATGAAGTCTCTAATCACAGTCGTATTTCCGATGCTAAAACCCGATAACAGAGAGAAACCGTAGACAGAAACGTCGAGTTTGGAATTGGAAAGTTGGAATTCATTCGAAGAGAATGGGGAAAAATGAAGGCGTACCATCACGAAAGTGTCGTTTTCATCTGCTTCGAGTTCGTACCCTGTTTTCTTAGTGAAAACTCTTGCTGTTCTGTATATATTTGGCGTGTCAGGTGTCGGGTTGTTGTTTTCGGCGGCGACATGGCCACCGGAGATGGAGAAAGCGGAGGGATTGACATCGCCAACGAATTTCCGGCCGGTGAAATCGATATCAGAGTTTGAGCCACAGTTGATGAAGTAGCGTTCGGGTAACACATACTGTGAGCAAACAAGTGAGAGTGAAGAGAGAAAGATGAGAAGAGTGAAACAAAGGGTGAACGCCATTAAATCAACTAAAGAATTTCTGGTTCAAATGGAATAATTATTGGTTTGATTCACGGACAAAGATGAACGTGTAAAAAAAGGGTGTTGACGACGACCGCGAAGACGAGAATCCGGTTGTTGTAAATGGATAGATGAACGAAACTTTTTTTTTTTTTTTTTTTTGGTTAATTTTAAGCATAAATATATGAAATAAATCATCGGCTTTTACTGTTTAATTTGCATAGTTTAATATAAAACATCATTTGTATTACTGTACGTCCATGTATTTTTAATTAAGTTTGATACATAAAATTTTTAAAGCAAAACTGAAATGTGATTTTTGTATCCGATTTTATAATTTGATCAATATATTTTATAATCTTCATTTGTATTAGTCAAAGCTTCCGATTTTCAAAAAGTCGGAAAACTCTTCATTTTTTTGCTGAATTTTTTATGAGGCTATGGCGTGTGCACTAGAACGTAAGGTGCGTTCCTCCATGTTAGCACTCGAGACAGCCATGAATGCCGCCCTCTTTATCGGCATCTGCGTTCTTGCATTTTGGGGCTGTCTTCATGGGGACACTTTGGGACACTGCTTGGTAGAACATTGACCAATAAAAAAAACAATTTTTTTTAATTATAAAAAAATGTGACTTTGAAATTTAAAGGAGGTCTAGGACTGTCAAGCATTTCCTTGGATGTGTCGTGCGGATGTCCTAGTGATATGGCGTTGATGTGGTGGTGGTCTTGGTTAGGGCTGTAAACGAACCGAATGTCAACGAACCGTTCATGAATTGTTCGGCGGGAAGTTCGTTTATGTTCATTTATTTAATAAATGAACGAACATGAATACAAATTCTCGTTCGTTTAGTTAAACGAACGAACATAAACAATGGTCTCGTTCATTCAATTATATTCGTGAACGTTCGTTTATGTTGTTCGTGTACGTTCGTTTATGTTTGTTCATTTAAGTTCTCATTATGTTCATATATGTTCAATTGTGTTTGATTACATTACAATATTATATGTTCGTTTATATTCATATATGTGTTTGTTTATCTCTGTTGGTTTATGTTTGTTTGATTATGTTCGTTTAGCATGTTCACGAACATAAACAAACGAACATGAACAAGATAGATTGTTAAAGGAATGAACATAAACAAAGAAACTAATTTGTTTATCCGTTCGTGTTCGTTCGTTTGTTCGGCTAACTTAAACGAACGAACATGAACAAGCCCTCGTTCGTGTTCGTTCGGTTCGTTTACAACCCTAGTCTTGGTTGTCTCCACACCCCATAGCCTGAAAAGCTAAAATCTTATTCAGCCTGGAATTTAGTCTAACGAGGACTAGTCCGATTATGATCTTATATTTGTAGTTCGTATATGATCATAGTGATATTGTTTTTTTTTTTTCGTTTAAAATATTTTCTTTTTTTATCTTGCAGATTGTATCAATAAAAATTAGAGTAAATTACACTCATGGTTCTTGTAGTTTCGGTTAGGTTGCACATATAGTCCAAGTATTGGAAAATGAACGCGTCTTGTCCCCGTGGTTTCCAAAATGCACGTCGGAGTTCCTAGTCAGTGTAAATTCATGAATAATGGAGGAGTAACCGCATGAAATAACGAATGATGTCGATTAATTTGTGTTTTTTAGGATAAAAATTACCTTGGTTTCGTATTCAACGTTAGCTTTGTTCAAATCCTAAGGATGATCGGTGGCGCAGAGAGAGAGAGAGAGAGAGAGAGAGAGAGAGAGAGAGAGAGAGAGAGAGAGAGAGAGAGAGAGAGAGAGAGAGAGAGAGAGAGAGAGAAGGTATGGGGATGGGGTGGGGTTTTTTTTCTCTTTTAATTGTTAGGAAAATAAAAAGAAAAAGAAAAAGAATTTGGAAAGAGAAAATAAAAAGAAAAAGAAAAAGAAATTGGAAAGGGCAATAACGTATTTTTATATGGACCTGTGACCTGTCATGAACAATTTCAAAACCCTAAGGACCACCGACATGTGTTTTGGAAACCACAAGGACCAGGCACGTTTATTTTCTCATACTTGTATTATGTGCAACCTAACCGAAACCACATGGATCATGAGTGTAATTTACTCTAAAAATTATGGTTACTACTATATCGCTCGTTTTCACTTTTCGATTTTTTATACGTTTGTTAAAGTTTAAAAATAAATAATAATAATTATAATTATGAGAAATTATCTAATGACTAGAAAATAAATATATAAGCATTGAGGGACCTAAAACGTCACGTAAAGAAACGTAAATTATTTAATTAACTAGCGGGAGCCCGTGCTTCGCACGGATTTCAGATTGCTGGCGCACGGGTCCAGATAAATGCAAGAAAAAACAGTAGCAATGTCATAATTGGGTTAGACACACTTTTCAAAACGCAAAAACAAACATGAAAATGCAATACTGTAACATAAAGAAATGTAAAAATTATAGCATACATCATGACCTCTTTAGGAATTCTCTGACTTTTAAGAACCCTATCAGGGAGTACAGAAGTTTCAACCTTGTGAACAAACGGTGATGTAAGAAAGAGGCTGTTTTTCTGTCAATATGCATAGGCTCAGAATGTAGAGGAAACTCTTTAGGAGGTGGTACTTAGTAGAGTTATGTTGCTATTGGTGATAAGAATGCAAGTATATTGCTATTATGAGTAAAAGAATGTAAGTATGTCGTTATTATGAGCAAAAGATAAAGTACATTGCCCATATTGGGAAAAAAGGTATAGTACGTTGCTATTCTTTGTAATTTTTGCACTTATTAATAAACCTACAATGAAACATTCTTGAAGCACATACTGGGTCCAAATACTTATCGTTTATAATCCATATAGCTTCTTCTGTTTTAAACCGTAAAACAGGTGTAACGGGTCCAAATAGTTACCGTTTATAATCCAAGTTAGTAAATTCCAATAAAAAGCTTCAAAAATGAAATTGTAATTAAAAGTGAGAAAATAATGTAGGAAACTTTGAAATTACCTTGGTATGAGCATCTCGTTCTTGACATCACCAATAACAGTAGGATCATAAAAAGGCATCCGTATTTTATGAAACAATATATGAATATTTTTGTCAGTTTATATGTAGGATGGCTATATATATTTCGTTGAGTATGCTCAGAACCGAGCACACCCTTCAACTTTCAAACCCATCATTCATTGTTTCTCCATCTCATAGTTTATTTCCACAATTGCCCCTCCAGAGTTAAACAATTCAGTCAGGCCTATGGGAGCAAAAGTAATCCCACGTGACAATTTATTGACAAAGACGACACCTACTGTTGCACGTAAACCCTGCAAATTCCATAAATATAATCAGAAGTTCTCCCAAACTCTCTATAAGCTTTTCGTAAATTAGTTGTTTTTGCAAAATCCACTTACTCTTGTAGAGCAGGTTGTTGTAAGCCGACAACCCGAGCCCCTTGCACGCAGCTTGTAACTCCAATAGAAAAAAAAAAAAGCAATCTTCTGAATTTGCTTTCATATAATTGAATTTTACTTGATTTTGCTTTTAAAGTGAATTTAATGGTTTTTAATCAACTGGCCCTTAAAATTTATAGTTAACTGTGAATTGGGCAATTGGCTCTTAAATTTTTGGAATAATCACAAAAATGACGAAAAAGGGTAGTCACATACTCCCATTTAACAGATTGACCGCCTTTTTGACCTTTTAACAAAATAACCACCTATTTCACAACGGGTCATTTGCGAAATTCCAGCAAAGCAAACTGTCCTTTTTTTGGAAAATGACATCATCAGTTTGCAAAATAAACAATTATTCAATATAATTGCAAAATATGATTTATTCTAAGTTTTGTTTTTAGTATTTTGTGATGGGCGAGATATTCTACACTTACAGAGCCAAGGGTTGGTGGAGCTAGTAACTGCTCTACTATTTTCTTTAGTATTTTTACTAATTTATCTGAAATTGACCCGTGTTTTTTCTTTACACTCCCATCTAATTTTTGGTGCACAATCTACAAAAAGATTGTAGATGATAAAATTGATTCTGTTAAGGATATAAATATATATGTAAAGACTAAAGAGGTTCAAGGGTGGGATGCTTACACATTGGTTTTCTGTATCTTGACTGGTCAAACTTGTTGAAGGCATGATTGTATTGATATGAACATCATCTTCTTTATTGAGAAGATGAGTGTTTTCATTAGCATTTAGGTCCTTATTTGCATCATGTGATAATTTATCGGTTACTTTCAAAGCATTGTACTTTAAAGCTGAGGCTTGAATCATCTGGTAAGTACATGTCCATGTGTAGAAACTACCCAACTGGATGAAACATACATTTGAAGGGCATTTTAGACATTTGACAATGCGTAAATGCTTACCGCCATGGAGAAGGATGCATAAGAGAGTCCCTTGGCCTTACAGATGCTATGATCACCGAATGGGCTGCCATCATCCATGCAGATTGCAGAAACCAAAATCAATAGAAGATTTGCAAAGTTTCGTAATTTTTCATGAAGAATGCAAGTGACGAAACTAAAAAAGAACTAACAATGGGACCCATCCACAGTTACATTACCATGGTGAAAATGAATAATACCAAAAATTTACCTGTTGAACACATAGCTATGATGAGTCCTTCCAAATGAGGCTCTGGTTTGAATTTTGATTAACTTTACTGCTATCCATCCCAATATTCCTCCACATAAAAATGTTATTCCGATATGTATTGGCATAAACCAACTAAAAAAACATACGATACTACATTATAAGTTCAATTTTTATGTAAAAAATATCAATAGAAAGAAACAAGTAACGATCTACATTCAGATGATGTCTTGAAAGGTAACGGTCTCCACAAGGCTTGCAAAAATAAGTGAAGGAGTGAATACCACAAACACAATCTGCAAACATCGAACAACTTTATGATTTATCAATCGTTTTTCAAGTTTACTACAAAAATTTTGAAATTTTCCTGGTCAGTTCTATGCAGGTCATTATTTATCCACCAACGGATATTTCAAAATTTCTACACAAAAAATAATGATTTTTGTTCATTTTGGAACTCAAATATAAATCATCACACACGAATCACAAATCATTGAATTAAAAGGCAAAAAACAATATCTGGATCTCCACAATCAAAGTAAACGGGGTTTCCAACAGCTGGATCCTCATCCATATGGCGACCCGACCTTATACGACCAATCACCAGCTTCAGAAACAACCAACTAAGGAAGGAGAACAAAAAAAATCCAAATAATAGAAAAGAAAATGCATACAGCTGAATAGTTAAGTGACCAAGGCAACAAACAGGAAAAATAAAAGATAAGAAATTGGACAATGAAGAAGCTAACCTCAAGGAAAACACTGATTAGAAACAGCGATACCTGCAAGAAATGAAAAATAAAACTTTTCTTTAATGCGGAAAGATATATTACTCATTGAAAATAAACAACATCAGTAACCGACACTCATTTAAAGGGAGACATTATAACAAACAGTTAATAGGCAACATTTAAAACCGCATGCTACCCATGCAAAGCCCACTACAAAGATACAAGGCGAAAGAAATAGAAGTCACAATAAGTGAAAAAACTGATGACACATAAAGGAACCAAAATCTACATACCCCGAAAGCTCTCATTATCTGAACGAACGTCCTATTTCTTCCTACCATATTGCTTAAAGAAATAAAAAGGGATAAGAAAACGACCTCAACAACCAAACCCAAGACGATGGATCATTCAAATGAAATGAAAATCAGTTGCATGCAAACGGGTTCCGCCCACCGCCCACCGACTAAGGAGTTGCAGTTGTCAACTGTAGAAGATGATAGAAGAAAAATTTAGTCAAAGAAAAAACCAAAAGACAAAGTAAAGTCCAGAATCCGAAAGTCGGGTTATTTTCCCCGATTGAAATGACCCGCGAAAAAAAAACATCAGGTGAGCAAAAAAAAAAAAAAAGGTTCACATAGGATACGAAATCACGGGTTTTAATAATGTATGATATGCCCCAGTGTTCTTCGAATTCGTTCATGAGTTTTCTTGCAACAAAGACACAGAAAACCAAAACAGGAGCAATATATGATAAATTGGAGCTATAGTCAAATAAAATTGTGGTCAACAATAAGACCATTCTTGAACTTGATAAATATTATATTCATTTAATGTAGATTTTGGGTCACATAAACCAAAATAAATGACCTAATCCTAAAAAAATTATATTTTTTGAATGCTAAAGGTTACAGGTCAAGCCTAATTGGAAAATCAAATCCATGTAATCTATAATTCTCATGAGAACTTAAACAAAATATCAATTTAGAACTTTGAAATATAACATCTGAAAATTGTTAATTCTCTAAATAATTAAACAAAAAAGTTGTTCACATAAGAAAACTAAACAGAACAACTTTTTCATATGAGAATTCACGGGTGAAATTTGATAGTCGTTGATTATCTAGATAATTAAACCACAAAAGTAGTTTTGTTACAAATTCATACCTGAAATCAAGAACGTCGGTTGGCTATTGTGTTTTGCCATTGGTTGTCTATCGTGTATCTAAAGACCATGAGGGTTTTTCAGCGATAAGAATTATGACTGCAGGGAATCAAAAAGGGCAAAATTTGAACGTATCTTAGAAGTGTAGAAAGGTCATTAAGAAAAAGAATATAGGCGTCAATATTCATCTGTGTAGAAAACCATACTTGGTCATACCCTCATATAGCCCAATAAAAGTATTTGCCATCCCAAGAATGAGCATCCAAAGGCAAATAACACGAAAACCCCAAAGCAGCCAACAAAATCATTTTGTTCATCCTCCAAAACACCTCCATCTACAATCCATCAGCCTGCTTATACCATAAAAACGCTTTCTCAATTGTTTTTTTTGGGTTCTTTGATGTTACTTTTTGAAAATTCACATCCATTTTTTCTTGTTAAGAACATTACCTTCGGGCTCTCTAATCACCTCTCTTGTAGATCAGCAGCAAAACCACTAATTATGGCATCGGAAGAACAAATGTAAGCCACGATTTCAGTAAGGCATAACACCAAACAGCTGGTGTGCAATAGATATAAACTTAGATGGGCATCCCAATGTTTGTCAATCGTATCTGAATTAGTAGAAAAATCACACATGTTCTGTTTGAAGTCTCAAACAGACAAATAGAAAACATCAAAAGTTGTAAAAATGAGAGAAAAACATACCTTTTTCAATATTCTACTGTGCTGACCTCATAGATTACTGAGCGAAATGACTACCATTTGCAAGCGTGCAAGTTAGGCTGACAGAAAGTAAGAAGAAACCGAAGAAGATTTAGGGAATTGAGCGGTAATAAGAGACGGAGTAAGCTGGTGATGGAGACGAAGCTCCTGTCAAACGATCTGCAACCAAGTCCAAAGCCTGATTACCGTGAACCAAAATTAAATCGTAACGAAACCTGTAATGCAAACGAAAATGACCAAATGAGCAACGGTTGAAATCGTAATTGCCTGAAACGATCTACAATCAAGTCGTAACCGAACCTGTAGCTTGACATCTACAAACGAATATATATTTAAGTTTCTTGAAATCGGTTCAGTTTCAATCAAAGGATCGGCAAATGAGCAAAGGATAAAATCGTAATCGCAAATGATGCAGTGAACCACAGACCCACCGATACTCAATAATAGCTGAGCGAATGACGGAAATTCGTCACAGTGGATGTGCACCTACTGAAAATCGAAGGACGGAAAATCCACATGGACATGCACCGACTGAAAGAATAGAAGAAAGAACAAGAGAAGGCGAGAAGAAGAAAGAGAAAAAACCCGAAGGGAACACGTGTATACCGGAGGGTTATGTTGGATTAGGTGTCTAAGTCATGACTAATAATTAGTATTTATCTAATTAATAGTGTCATAGTCCATTTGGATTGCCCTCATAGTTGGAGGATTGGTAGAAAATCCGGTAGAGAGAAAAATTGATTTATTATGTGATTAATAAATCAATAGAAATTAAATAAATAATTTATTAATATATTTGAATGATAATATATTAATTAGAAACTATAATAATTAATTAGAAATTTTTCTGGAATTAATTCGAATTAATTTGGTGGTTAAATTAATTAATTAAAGGTGTAGGGACTAAAACTGTAATTATTCAATAGTTAAGTAAGTGACAGTTTGAGTGAGTGTTTGACCAGCGAAAATTATATATGGAAACATATATATTTTCGATTTTAATAAGTAGGATAAAATGGTTTGAATTAATAAGATAATAGTTTATCTTGGTTTAAATTCAAACGGTTTATCTCTAAAGGTTTATCTGGTCATCTGCTTGGAGCCTATAAATAGGGAGGCTCACAAACCCTAAACCTGCGATTTTTGACTCTCTCTCCCCAAGGATTTTCGGCCAAGACTACCAGCTAGGGTGTGACTACATTTGAGGCAAGAGATTTCTGTTGCTTTGCTTCCAAGATTCACTAAAGGTTGGTTTTTCTTAATCTCTTCTTTTAGTTTATATTTTCTGGGCCTTTAGGATTTGTTATATGTTTAACTAGAAGAAAACTTAGATCTATATAGGTTGCATGTGAACTTAGGAATTTTAGTTCATAGTTGCAGAAAACATTTTAGTGGTATCAGAGCTATTTGGTTTGTTTTCTTGTTAAATTGCTATAACTGTATCCTGTAAATTAGGGTTTAATTGTTTCTAAACCCTAATGTGGCCATATTCGAAAATTAGGGTTTGTTTTTGATAACCCTGGCCGGCCCCTCCTGCTTGGCGGTTTTTATGATTAGGGTTTAGAAGGCTTTCTATTTTTGGTAACTTTAATTGTTTAAAATAAATAGATAAAACCTTAAACCAATTATCTTAAAAATCAAAAATTAGGGGATAAGGATAGGTTTAAATTAATTTGATTATTTTGTGATACCTATCTTAGAATTAATTAATTTAATTAATTGTTTAATTAAAAGATAATTAAAAGGATTTTAATTAATTCGATTTAATAGTTTTAAATTCCGAAAATTAAGAGATAAATCCAGAAATATTTTAAAAGTCTAAAATATCTAAATTCAATTAATTGTTTAATTAAAAGATAAAATTGGAGGTTTAATTTAATTTTAAATTTAATAGTTTAAATCGACAATAAATTAAAAGATAAACCAGAAACAATTTTTTAAAAGGTTTAAGAAGTTACATCTTATATATATTATAATTAGGAAGTTATTATTATATGTATAAGATTAAAATGGTTAGTCAAATCATTAGTAGGCCTCATTCACGAAGCTGATCTATAAAGTGGGTATAAGGAGACTGCCTATAAAATGGAGGTCTAATAGGTGAACACTCTCGCCCACCGCTCGCCTGATCAGTGGAGGGTCGTTAGCCGAACGGGTTTGATAGGACCGCCTAATCTCATTAAAAGTAAAATGATATTATTCAAAGTACTAGAACAGCTAAATAAAACCCAAATCTAGTTACTTTAGGAAAAATGTGGTTCGGTGCTAATCCATGAAATTGCACATTGCACTTTATAAAACATTGGTGGAGCGTGTGTGGTTTACCGGCACGCCAATAGGGGTTCATAAAGAGTTGCAATGGGTTTCCCGGGTATTATCATTATTGATGGAGCGTGTGTGGTTTACCGGCACATCAATTAGAGATGATAATTAACCTGAGAGTACCAAGCTAATTTGCATGGTTATTCACATCCAGTTTGTGATCCTCGGCATCCCAGTCACAAACAGTGGAGCACATCCGAGATTAAACATGCCATTGAAAAGTTTAATGAATCTCAACAGATCTAGGAATTTCATAAGATGAAATTGATAAGTGTTTATCTACCTTAATGACCATTATGTGGTGACTACGGCATCCCTCTTCACACCATAGTTGGGGTATTTTGGATCCTAGCCTTATTAAATAACACATTGGGTAATTATCTAAAAGGATCAATTAAACTAATAAATTATATTTTCTCTTATAGATGTCAAGTGTCAATTCTCCTCCTTCACCCATTTCTGAAAGCATCAAAATGCACCTGCTAAATATGGAAAGGCTGACTGGCCTCAACAGTAAAGAATGGCTTCGCAATTAGAGACTGGCTCTCGGCATTGCTGGCAAGTTACATCTCACCGAGTATCCGATTCCAGTTCCACCGGAACAAGTCATCATAAAAGGTTCTTATGATGAATCCGAAGAGATTCGTGACCTCATGCTGCCAACCATTGACCCCGAGTTCCGTAAGGATTTTAAATCCTTGGGGCCATATGAGTTAATGCAACTGGTGGAGGAAAGGTTCCAAAAACCAGTTTAAGAGGAACGAGCTAGAATCTTCAGAAGACTTGCAGAGTGCAAGCTAAAGGAAGGAAGTAGCATCAATTCGCATGTTCTTCAGATTGAAGGGTACATAGGCGAGTTGTATAAACTTGGTTATTCCATGAGTCAGGAGGAGAGTGTTAACATCCTGCTTGCTTCGCTGACAAATGAGTACGATCTGTTCATTCAGACGTATAAAAAGGAAGACCAGAAAAAGACCCTCATGGAAATGCGTCCACTGTTGACTTTATATGAGTCACTCTTGGACAGGCATAGCTCCAATGGCTCAACTACTTCTGGATTAAGTCCAGTGAAGAGACGTAACAAGAAACAGTCAAGATCGACTGGACATGTCTCAAACTGGGAATCCGCTAAATCGGATACAGTCACGGAAAGATTGGAAGACGCTCCAACTCTTTTGAAAGCTCAGGTATATCTAAAAACCTCAAAACTCCTGTTCCAAGATTTCTTGATACATAATGTGACAGTCGCATTTTGGTTTGTATGTAGGGAATCAAGAAGGCACGGGACTCTGGCGCATAGGAGCACATTTGGATTGGATCTCCAGCTCGTGCAGTTTTGAAGTTTAGATAGATATTGAAATATTGTTATTAGTCTTTAGTTGCTTTTCGACATTGTCTATTACATTGTTCAAGGATTTTGTTTTAATAAAATTGTCTTTTTTCTGTTAACACCTGTTGTCTAAAATTGTCCTTGAAATGTTATATGAATGTGTTGAATGTATGTTTAGTAATAACTTGAATAATGATCTGAAATGTTTCGAATTCAAGAATTGTGTCATTATGATTGTTAATACAAATGTTATAAGAATCAATTCAACCAAAGGTCCAGTTGAACAGGACCTTGGAATCATTTGACTTAGAGTCACTTGATGAATTGAGTTCTTAATGTGTCAAGAAATGAATCAACCAAAGGTCCAGTTAGACAGGACTTTGGAATCATCTGACTTAGAGTCAGATGATGATTAAGTTCTTCATAAAGCACATGTGGCAAGAAATGAATCACCCAAAGATCCAGAGGATAGGATTTTGGAATCAGTTGACTTAGAGTCAACTGAAGATTGTAAGTCTTGAACAAGATTAACAAAGTCATAAGTTTACATAGATGTGTAAAAGACAACGGACGCACCTGTTGCTGTGTATTGCTCGAATCTTGTCATAGAACACAATTGTTTGTACTTCACAATATTCATCATTCGGTATGACGAATATGACATTGCTTATCGGAATAAACAATTGAATTGAAACCTTGAATAGTTCAAGGACTTCAAAGGAAGTACAAGTTCCACAGAACCTAAGCGATAACATAAACTGAGAAAAAGGTTTCACAGTTCATTCTCTTCCAAGAGCATTAATGGTTATAATGTGTCTTAGGGAAGATAATGGAGCATTGGTCGAAACAGTTCGATCCTCGATGTAAGAGATACATTACCAATTAGTTTCCAATAAGTTGAATACTATACTAGTCAGTCCATATAAACCATATTCCGACCACATCCTAGACAAAGTAGGTCTTGCAGACACTGTCTGAAATGTAAAGCTAGGATTATCCCACTCATACATAGAAAGTCCAGGGTCTTGTAGCGTTCATCCGAAGCTCATGACTAGCCTGAACATGATCAGCATTGTCGTTTCATTGGCTATCCCGCTGTAACTATAAAAGAATAGCTTTTTCAGAAAGAACTCATGTTCTAAGGAAACAGTGGGAGTTGGGACAGTCCTGAATGAGTTCAGGATTAGCCAAGTAAAAGGACCTTAGTCATCACTAGGCTTGGAGCAGAAATCAGACTTCTGTTCTACAACTGACATAATCTTCTCTTGACCAGTAGTATTGATCACCATCATAAGTAGTTATGATTGGGGTGACACACCGATTGGTGGTAAAACACTATAGTTGGTACGGATTTACAATCCGACTACTTGGAAGCATTGGTGAGCCCGGTTACTGCCAAACAAGAGAACCTTGGGGTGAGACACAGTCTATGTGAAAATTTGATTGATTTTACACCTGGTCTAAAAACCAGTGGGAGTAACTGAATCATCAAAAGAAAGCAACATGGATAGATACATACCTTCAGAACATCTGGTTGAGTGAGACGATACTCAGAGTCAAGTAATTGATTCCGGGAGAAGTAATCTCAATAGAGGATGGAATCTGAAAGGATACTGTACAGTACATTGTGAATCGTTAATGGAGCGCGTGTGGATCACCGGCACACTAATAGGGACTCACAAAGAGAGTCTCGGTACAAAGGTAAATAGGCCCGGGATTTCCCCACGGGCATCTCGCAGGAAAGGATATTCAGATTCTCAAAATATGCCAAAGGATTGGATTTTGAGAAAGGGCTGAAAGACTTCCATTAAAATGTCAGAATGGTTTGGATTCTCAAAATGTACCATAAGTCCTGGATTTTGTGAATAGTCTATAACCATGTCAAAGCCAGTGGGAGTCGCCGTTATCTACTATCTCCATACGTGGGATACATACTGTTTCTAGGAAACGTCTCTTTTCATTACAAAATGTAATGACTTGGTGTTAAGAGACAGATCACTATGAAAGCCTTAATAGAAATACGGCATACTCAGGTGGTTGCAAATATCTATGAGATAGATCCAGACTCTGCCAAAATGATCTTGATGAGATTCAAGATGCATAGACCCAGGAAAATGGTTTTCTTATCATTGCAAAGTGTGATGACTTGGGATGAAAGAAATTAAGAAGGTGCAACATACTCACGTAATTAACAATCATCTAATTGGATAGATGAAATCGCCAGCCTAGACCTAGCCATTGTAAGCATGATCTTGATAAGATTCAAGATGCATGAGAAGAGTCTCCGAAAGGAAATAGTTTTTCAAAAATCATGACAAAAGGATTATAAATAATCTTTGGATTCAGAAAGGGTTTGGAATAAGATCGGATCGGGGTCCAAAAGTTCTTGGATCGATCAAAGTGTCATGAACATATCCTGATGACCTGATACTTAAGGCACAGTAAGTTGGATTCAGGACATTGTCTGGCTAGGAATACTGGATGGATTATTTGAACTCAAGTGAGAATTCATTAGGAAATGATTGGGGTGATGGTGTTAATTTGAAATATTTTTCAAATTGGTAACGTCAGGACATGATGTTGAAGGACATGATGGTTAAAGAATCTCGATGGTATTCTGATGGAGCGCGTGTGGTTCACCGGCACATCATAGCACCTCGAAATAGTCTTAGGGTGCAGTCAAGTAGACTAAAGACCCCAGAACCATAGGAAGTCACAGTACACATTACCAAAATGGAGTTAGGAGAGAAATTGACAGGATAACATATTGAGATGTTATCGGGTGAGCATCCGATTGGATCATCTGCAATAAAGTGTACAAGTATAAGATACTTTGGATACATAGAAAGAGTGTAAGGTTCATAAAGACATAGATGTAAAATTAGAATTGAAAGTTTAAAAGAAATCATGAAACCGATAACAGTTTATGACAAGGTCCGTGTAACGCCCCAAATTTCTCAAATTTTTTTTTAAAATGCAATAACATCAAAAGCGCAGTAACACCAAAAGCGTAAAAGCTGAAAAATTCTCATATTTCAAAAAGTGTGTTTCTTTACAAACAAAATGTTTCTCATGACCTCGCGTCATGCCTTAAATTTCTGGTCCCAACAAAACAGATAAGTTTAAAAGTAATATTTAAATGACATTTGGGGGTTACAGAACTCATATCATTACCATAGAGAAGCAACATGACATCTCAAGCTAATATCCCGTAATTACTCAACAATTCTACCGAAAATTCGGCATGACCTTTGGGCTAAACGGATAAAACCATACTGACCCGACTCAAAATCAAAATAGCCCAAAAGCATTACGGAACATAGCAAGACTTTAAAATACAACTACAAGTGTTGTTCTAACCATAAATATAACATCTCTCAACTACATATCATAACTATACCGCTTTTAAAGGTAATTCTATCTTCCGGTCCTCTTTTCTATCTATGTCCCCATGAGATCTTCTAAGTCTTCTCTTTCTATCATCTGATGCCAGTCATCCTGTTCCTGAGTACATAGCATTTAAAACAAAAAAATACGTAAGACAAATATGTCTCGTGAGATACATGGGTTTTAGACTCAAAACATTTAAAAACATAATATTTATCGTTTCCAAATCCTTTGTAACCAAATCATATCATATTTCTTGATGAAAACATTTAAAAGCATAACATATATCGTTTTCAAAGCCTTTGTTAATAAACTGTCATCATAAAAACTTTCTTTATTCAAACTTGACTGGTATTCATTCGGGTCCGAATTTTTATACTTAGGGCCTTAATCACCTTTGGTGATACCCCAAGTCTATACTGAAATGGTAAGAACATAATCAAACCATTTCAGCATCGTATCACATGCTTTGACTGGTATCTCCACATGCTTTATTTTTATACTTAGGATAATCACACGTAGTGATTTTCCCAAGTCTATACTAAGATGGAAAGAACAAGATCAGTCCATCCTAGCATCATGTGTTTTAGGACATCTACTTCGCGAAGGGGAAGGTACCACCCCAGTAGACTCCTCTATATTCCGTTACGGGAATATCATCGCCCGGGCAAAAGTGGGTAACATACTAACCTGCATTGATGCATTCATTCATACTTCAAATACCAGTCATTTAAAACATAACATTACTTAGCATCAAAGTACTCATTTGTAAACACATTAAGAGTAATGTCAAAACATCTTTTCATAAGCATCATATGGCTAGATGCCAAAACTTATTATCCAAAACATATTCGGCTTAAGGTCAAATCATACTTTCAAAATATATTTGGTTTAATGCCCAAAATCATACTTTTCAAACATAGTAGGCGTAGTGCCAAATCATAATTTTTCAAACATAGTAGGCGTAGTGCCAAATCATACTTTCTTTCAAACATAGTAGGCGTAGTGCCAAATCATACTTTCATAAACATGTCATTGATGATAAAACTTGCATATAGACTCACATTAAAAAGTCATATAAAACTTTGTAAATACTTGCTAATTCAAGCTTTAAAAACCATTTGGAAAGATCATTACTCATAAAACATTTGACATAACATTTAATATAAAACATCTAATATTTAAAACTTTTTGCTATGTACCCAGTAAAAATCCTCATGTACTCACCTCGGTAGCTAGGTATGTCTAGCTACAAAGATCCACTAGCTCTTGACTCTACTTGCTTCCAAATATCCATCAACCTCTATTGATTTAATAAGAGGTTAGTATATACTATACAACTAAACACATATTCTTATCAAAACATACATGAACTTCATCTAACCATTATCCTATACCATTTCATTGGTTAATCAAGCCTTACAAAAGCTTAATATGCAAATATGTCAAATTTACCCTTTTTGTCCCATTTTGACCATTTATGGTATTTCATGCGTTTGACATGCAATTTAAATAACTTTATAGTTCTAACGTGTTTATAATGCAATACTGATTGCTTAAATGTAAAAACATAGTTCGTTTTACTCTTTTATGTCGTTTTTGGCATTTTAAGTCATTAAAGTTTCTAAAATAGAAACCGGTAAAACCTTGATATTTTCCATCAAATTACCACTCACATGTTCTTACCACTTATAAATATCATACTAATCAAGTCTAATGTTCTCTTTCATGATATTTTAGTACATATCAAAACTTGTCACAAAGGTTGGAATTCATGATTCCATTCCAATTACTTTACCATTTCCAAAATTCCATAAACATCAAATACATAACAAAATCTCATGTCAATAACTAAATTAAAGTACCAAAAGTCATCCAACATCCTCAAGTTCCAAACCCAACATATGAGATTAACCTTCCAAATCATATTAATAAGTTCCAATAAGTGTGAAGTCACCATATTACATTCCAAAATACCTATTTACTTCAAAATTGTTTTGAACCCAACATTACTACTAATTTCATTTCCAACATCCTTTATTTCCTTAAGTACATAAACATAAATATCAAGCCATTTGACACCATTGATGTTCTTATAGCAAGTTTTCATCACTCCTTTTTACCTACAATTTGCCAACTTTCCCGTTTTCCCCGTTTCTTTTTCTTGTCTTCTCGAATTAAGATGCGCACACAGGAATACGCGATCAGGGGATTGAAATCCCTGATTTGGATTAGTCAAATTCAATTATGACAAAAATGCCCCTGTGTCCGTGCCTTGGTAAAATTCTAACATTTTCCTGATTTTCCCAAAATTTGCGGTATCATAACTCCCACATACGATATCGGAATTTTATACACTTTACACCTTTAGAAAGGTTGGAATGAGCTTAGCATTTTATTCTTACTGACTTAATGCTGAATCTGAATAGATTTTCTATTATTGGCCTTTAAACATGACGACTTGGCCATATTTGTCACTTTTGACCATATTTACACCTTCATAACTTCTTTGTTATAATTCCAAACGACCCAAATCTTTTTCCTATATTTTTATTGCATCAAAATCTACAAAAGTTTTCTTGATGATCTTTTCCCAAATCCTTATAGAATTTTTAGATATAAATTTCTAAAGTTTAACAATTAATCTTTTCACTTTTGTCCGTAAGTTTCCCATTTTGCCCTCGGGCTTTCAAGACATGTTTCCAATTGAAGTAACACTTCATTATGACTTACTAAAATGTTTTAAAACATAAATTCCCATATTTTTACCTCCTTTGACCATTTTGCCCTTATTCCAGACTTAAGACTAAACGAGTCCTCTTAGTCTAAATTTTACTTGATTTTATAAGACTAAGACGAGTCTTCTTAGTCTAAACTTTACTTGATTTTATAAGACTAAGACGAGTCCTCTTAGTCTAGAGAAATTTCCAGCTTTTCTCTTTATTTTTCTTTTGACTTTGCAGAGGCATAACTTCTTCGTACGAAATCTAAAACTTGCAAACTTTATACCTTTACTATACTTATATTTATCTATTACTTACATAAAATTTTAGTTGTCATAATTATCCACCCCTTAAAAGGATTCCGTCCTCGGAATCATTATATGGAAAGGGAATTAACTTGCAACTACATATTTCCACTTGAACTTACACTGCTGCCAAGTCCTCAACTAAATTCCTGCTTCATATTCCTATTGCCTTGTGCAATATTTGTTATAATTATCTCTTTTGATATTATTCAACCTTATTTATCTTGATTCTTTTGCTTAGCTCAATATCACTAAGATATATTCCATTTGAGACCTGGACAACTTCCTTAATCAATTTTTTATAGTAACTTTGACTTTTCAAAGTCAACATGCAATTCCATTGCTTTCTCTCCACTAATTAGTTCTCAAACATGTTGAATTCCTCAACACTTTTGCTTTCCACTAATCGAGTGCACTAGCATTCACATAATAGAGTTTTGAACTATTTATCCCAAAATAGCATTCTACTTTACTACTCATACTTACTTCCAATCATTAGACTTTTTATTCATAAGCCTTTCTTTCTTTTATATTCTTTCATCTTGATTAACTTAAATATATTATTGGTCATTCTATAATAACAATGCACCTGCATATACTTGTCAACTAGACATTTTCATCATTTATCTCTTTAGTTTTGCGTCTCACTAAGCTCCAAATCTCATTGACCATTTGATTCGGTCACTAGGCTTCCACCAATGCCACATTGATACTACTATAGATGATTAGGGATTCATCTATTTCTTGTCACTTCATATGTACCACATCCAATCACTATCAAACGCCTCTTTGCAACGATGTATTTCAACATTAAAATTTTAATCCTTGGTACAACTCCCTTAGTAAGGACTACCCTTCAAGTAACATACAATATCCTTAGACGACTCTTGAGCTCTTTGCTGAACTTACTTCATCATGTCTCGAAACTTACACTTGCACCATTCTATAAACAATTATTATAAGATCAAACATCCATGTCTTCCCATCTACCCCTTAAAAGAAAATAAAGATTATCTACCCCTTGGTGATTACCTTGTAGAGACTTGGTAATAAGCAGAAGTAGCTGCCAGTCAGATCTTTATGTTTCACTTTCGCATGTTTTACTTCCTGAATAATTTAATTATTCAGAAAGGTCCACAGTCGCTCATACTTTGGGAAGTAAGTATTGAATCAAGACTGTCATGAATTGATTTGTAGACTGTCTAAGGAGTTAGACATAGCAATAGGATTGCTACAACATTCATGAGTACTTAGAAATAGAGATTTGAGTATTGGATAAACCCACGCTCAATAGATTGCTTCATGGATTATATCACAAGCAATGTTGAGACGATAATATCCTATGATCTTGAAGTGGAGAGATATGAGTTATAATTTACAAGGAAGTTGTTCATTGATAATACGAAAACGCATCGGTAACTCGATGTTATAAAACGTGTTGTTGTGAATGATTTGACTGGTAAAAGATATAAGCATATGAGTCGAAGCTTATTCGTTCCTTGACCCTAATGGGAAATAGATATCTGTAGGCCTCTCGATGATTTTGAAGTTGACTAAAGTGCTGGCCAGCCTGGACTAAATTGATGTGTTCAATTAGAAGTTCTAAAGTCATAAGCAGAATCGAAAATCGGGAAATAGAGTATCGGACAAAGATTGATCTCAATCCATGTCTCGTGTCTGAAAATATCTGGTTGGACAAAGGATCATATGATCACTTATCTTTGGACAGAACTGACTAGGTCAGAGTTCGGCAGCGGTTTCTAGGAAGCTACAGTTGCTAGTTAATTAGAGATTAAATCAGTAATTTTAGTCCTAGACTTATCCAAGTGGGAGACTGTTGGATTAGGTGTCTAAGCCATGACTAATAATTAGTATTTATCTAATTAATAGTGGCATAGTCCATTTGGGTTGCCCTCATAGTTGGAGGATTGGTAGAAAGTCCGGTAGAGAGAAAGGTTGATTTATTATGTGATTAATAAATCAATAGAAATTAAATAAATAGTTTATTAATATATTTGAGTGATAATATATTAATTAGAAACTATAATAATTAATTAGAAATTTTTCTAGAATTAATTGGAATTAATTTGGTGGTTAAATTAATTAATTAAAGGTGCAGGGACTAAAACTGTAATTATTCAATAGTTGAGTAAGTGACAGTTTGAGTGAGTGTTTGACCAACGAAAATTATATATAGAAACATATATATTTTCGATTTTAATAAGTAAGATAAAAGGGTTTGAATTAATAAGATAATAGTTTATCTTGGTTTAAATTCAAACGGTTTATCTCTAAAGGTTTATCTGGTCATCTGCTTGGAGCCTATAAATAGGGAGGCTCACAAACCCTAAACCTGCGATTTTTGACTCTCTCTCCCCAAGGATTTTCGGCCAAGACTACCAGCTACGGTGTGACTGCATTTGAGGCAAGAGAATTATGTTGCTTTGCTTCTAAGATTCACTAAAGGTTGGTTTTTCTTAATCTCTTCTTTTAGTTTATATTTTCTGGGCCTTTAGGATTTGTTATATGTTTAACTAGAAGAAAACTTAGATCTATATAGGTTGCATGTGAACTTAGGAATTTTAATTCATAGTTGGAGAAAACCTTTCAGGTTATGGATCCGAAAAAAAAACCCGGACCCGGGTAAGGACCCGCGTTACACCAAAAAAAAAGGGGGTGACCATGTAACGTACCCAAAAATGACGGGTTTTAAGTAATAGATAAATTGTTATAGAGGCTGGGTGTGTAGCGTTAAAGAAATTAAGGGTGTAGTTTGCAAACCTTGGAAAAGTCGTTTGAATCAAATGCTATGATCCGGAAGTGAAATGGCTTCCTAAATAAACCGTAATAACCCAATTAAACCAATTTAACTATTTAAATTCGTGAAGCTTTTTATCAATCAATTCTAGAACTCGTACCATTTTCATTGTGTTGTATCCTCCCTTTGCCAAGAGACATTAGCGAGACCGACAGGAGAACATCGAGACAGAGAGAGCAGTGCGACAGGGGATCAGCGGGATTGAGATAGACGGTGGTGGTGATCGGAGTTCTGGCCAGAAGCGAGTGTAACAAGTCGTGCGTGGTAAAATGCCTACCGACCTATTCCTTCTTTCTTTCTTTGCTTCCGTTTGTTTCCTGTCCGCCATTGTCACCATCGAGGGCTGCCGGATTGACCGCCACCACGCCACCGCCTGACCACTAGGTTGGGTGGTTGTGGTCGTTACAGTCTTCCAGCATGTATATCTGTACTTTTACGTATCTATACAGTGGGTAAACCATGTCCTTTGTACTTTTTTCTCTCTCTCTCGATTGACCCACCCTCGGTAGCCGTTGGCTGTCGGCCGACCACCGCCTTCACTGCCCCTGCAGAACCACTTGGTGGAGGTGGTAGTGTCTTGGTCATTTGTTCAGTTTCATGTCCTTGTGATGTTATATGTATTGGTCGAGTATCCGTGTTCGCACTCTTCCTTCCCGTTATTTTGCTATCGGCCCACTAGAGTTACCGCCGACATTCAGTTGACCATCGGTCGAGCACCGCAGCTACTCCACCATGCTAGGTGGTAGTGAATGGTTGTTATTGATCTTTAACTTGTGCCCGTTTTTGTCCCGTTTAACACAAACGATGTATGTGGGTTTTGCACAGCCACCAAGCCTCCGGGAGCCACCTCATCACCACCGTGTCACTACCACTGTGTGGTGGCTGTGGTTGCGTGAGTCACTCAGCCCTAAGGTTGTTGACATGAAGCCTAGTTGAGTCGGTATTGGACTAAAACATAGAACGACTCCATTATTTTGTGTGAAGTGACATACGCAGCGGTCGTCGTGCGGTCAAAAATAAGAAAATACCTAACACACACTAGTATAGTGGTAGTCAGGGTCGATCCACGGGAGCTTCGAGTTAGACCAGATGACAGATTACCAACTAGTAGTGTCACGCTACAGTCGGAGGAATCAGTTTCTATCCTTCTAATCACTAACAATCTAAGCAATAATCAAAACAAACTCAAGCTAAGAAAAGCTAAGCTCAAATAAACCTAGTTACTTTCTGAAATCAGAAGTACATCTCTGCATCAGAAGCAATCAAAGGCATCCAAACTAAGCAAAACTAAGCAAACATAAACTGACCAGTAACTAATGTTCTACTTGAACAATTACTAGCTAAGGTTTAATGTCTAACCCTACCCAAGTTAGCTACTGAATTCAGCGAAGGAAAACAGTCCCAACAAGGTCAAAAACAAGATCCAAATACAATCCAAACAATCACAATCAAACACAAGCATAAAAACACCGAAAAGCTAATATTGAATGTAACCGAATGATTTTCATTCACCAAATCCAAATCCAAACATAAAAACAGTAACCAAATACTACTAAAACAGAAACCTAAGCTTGGTATCAATGGTTGTCACTCCCAAAGATACAAACCAAGGCTTAATCCAACTAATTAAATACAAATAAAATCCAAAACATGAAAATACCAATTAAGAGCTTGCTGAAACGAAATCTTGGAGTCAAAGAGCTTCAAGGTCGATTTTACACCCGGTCTTTGCTCGGGTTTTCGGCTTGAAATGCCTCTATTTATAGTTGCAAATTTCCCGTGACCGCGCCGCACAAATCAAGAATCCGCGGCGCGCGTACTTATCTTTCCCCGTTTTATCGGTATTTGAATGTGTTTCACCGCCTTAAGCCCGCGTCGCGCATTTGCGATATCCGCGGCGCGCGTACGTATTTTCTTGATCTTTCATTCCTTTCCAAACTTCTTCTTTTTGCACGCTTTTAGTCCCTGTTTCCATTCTTTTCTTCCAAACAAGTCCTGGCACGAAAAGTGAGAATACCCAGACCTATCTAATATAATTTCATCAAGAACAGGGCTCAACAACGCCTAAAATACTTGATATCACTAGGCGTTGTCAAACACCCCATACTTGTGCCTTGCTTGTCCCCAAGCAAGAGAGTTTTTTAACAAATTATAATAAAGAATCAAACAATTTTTGACTGTGTTTAGTTTCAAAGCTTATTGCCTTATGAGTTAGAATGGAATAGTTCGTGAAAACATAATTGAATTGCTCTTTGGAATTCATGGCTTTCTAGAGAACCCTTGATTACAAATTTTCTGTCCACAATGAAGTGTACTTACTCATTCAGATTCTAAAGGCCATTAAAGAATTGTCCATGACTTTCGATGTTGTCCGTGTAACGAGCTTTCAGAAATACCATCCCAGACCAGACGATCTTAGGTGGTAAGGTGCATAAGTCCCACCCATTTTAGACTTACCGGCTCGAACAACAAAGGCCACAGATTGACATTTCCTTCCTAAATCCCATTCCTAAAACAGCTCAATCTTCTGAACTCGTAAAACTCAACTTATTTGACTAACTAATAGCATGATCACAACTAAATAGTATTCCTTGAAAAATACTAGTGCTATCACAATCATAAACCATTTATTTCAAAATTGCAATTTATTAAAAATTTTGAAAAAGTTGCTAAAAAATTTGAAAATTGATCATTTCTGCAAAAATTTCAAAAAATTCTCTTTCGACCGTCCACACCCCACACTTAAAACCGTACAACGTCCCCGTTGTACAAAAATTATTTTTCAGCATAAGGGAGAAAGAGTTACCCCTTTTTGGATAGAAGACTGCTCGGTTGGTGCTCAGTATTACAGGTACAATTGCGAACAAACGGATCCTTGATTTCATATTCTGGAGTTGTAGCGCTACAGTAAACACGCCGGTGGTCAAGACAATTGGAGGGGGCACGGTGACCCCACACTTATCTGAGACAACTCCTTCTCAATTTGGTATATCATGCATAACTCAACAAACAAATTAAAAGCACACATGACAAATAAAATATAAACAAAGATACAGATAGTAGTGTCATAAGTTTTGTACATATATCCTAAAAAAGTAAAAAGAAAGAAAGAAAAAGTACATCAATCACTACCAGGTGGCCTGGAGGGTCCGACCTCATGATCGTGGGCCCTGGCTGGGAATGGTCGGGGACGTCGGCCTTACTGCGTGGCCAAATCCAAGAGTACCTCCCCGATCCATGCCAACTGGTCCTCAATCCTGGCAACCCTGGCTGGCAGGTCCTCCTACTATGGCTGCGGTGCTGGCTCGGCGGGTGCCTCCCGCCTCGGTCGTCTCCGACCTGGCTGGGCATACGCGGGCTGGGGTGGCTGGGGTGGCTCTGTCGGTGCTCGGATGTACTGCCCTGGACGCTGCTGCTCGATGAGCCGCATCCGCTCCAGAGTGCGCCCTGTAGTGCGGGATGGAGGCAAAGCGGTCAAGGAGGCAACCACGGGGGCAGTGAGAATACCATATGAGCGGGCCAGGCGGGTGATGAAATACCCCCTGGCAAGTGGACTGGTGGGATACGCTCACGTCGCGTGGGTGGAGAGGGCAACTGCGAGGGAGAAGGGGAGGTGGAGGAATCTGGATGGGTCGAGGAGATAAGTATGTCATATCATCGTCCGACACCTTCTCGCCCCCCTCCCGATGCATGATGGAGGTGGAGACGATCCGGTGCATGAGGCGGTGAAGTGGGTCCCGAAGATGACTCTCCCTGGAAGTCCCCGCCTCGTATCTGACGTTGGACAGCGATGCCCAAACCTCCATGTTGGGAGCCCTGTCTGGCTCCCCCTGAATGCAGGACCCGAAGAACCGGGTGAAAAAGCGGTGCTGGAGGTCATCCTGAGTATATAACCCCACTCGCCTCCCGAACTATCTGAGGTTGCACTCCCTGTGCTCACCTCCCAAACGAAATCGCACTATCCTGGAACGCGGGTCTCCCGCTCGAGGTGCGAACTGGATGGTGGATACTGATGAAAACAGAACCGAGAAGGGTAGAAGAAAAGAGAGAGAAACGTAAATCGTTTATTGACCTAAAAAATAATTACAGGATCTGCAACCCTATTTATACTAACTCAGATCCACAAAATCAGCAACCGATAAAGACTAATTTTAAGATAAATGTAAACTAACTAGATAAGCCTATCTAATTTAAACTAATACTTAATTATTATTAATATTCGGAAACCCCTGGATAAATCCGAAAATCTTAGCTGTCATTCGATAATTCTACACTCCCCCTCAAGCTGGGTATGGATGTCAATCATATCCAGCTTGTTCTTCAGTACTCCAAACTTTGGTCTGGGCAATGCCTTGGTCAGAATATCTGCAACTTGAAGGTTCGTGGGAACATATGACAGCTGCAAAATCTTTTCTTCTAGCTTCTCTTTGATGAAATGTCGGTCCAATTCAACATGTTTGGTCCGATCATGATGGACTGGATTTTTTGCAATTTCAATCGCGGCCTTGTTATCACTGAACAAGTTCATTTGGATCTTTTCAGTAACCTTCAACTCCTTGAGCATTCGACCAATCCAGATCCCCTCGCATATACCTTGACATATTGCTCTGAATTCAGCCTCGGCACTGCTTCTGGCAACCACCGACTGTTTTTTACTTCTCCATGTCACAAGATTTCCCCAGACAAATGAACAGTACCCGGTTGTAGATCGACCATCTTCACTTGATCCTCCCCAATCTGCATCAGTGAACATTTGAACTTCACGGTTTGAGGTTTTCTTGAATAAAAGACCACATCCTGGATTCTGTTTTAGATACCGGAGTATTTGAAACACCGCCTCCATGTGTTGTGAAGTAGGGTTATTCATGAACCTGCTTACCATCCCTACTGCGAATCCGATATCTGGTCTTGTGTGGGCCAGATAGATCAATCTTCCGACCAATCTTTGATACCTCCCTTTATCAACTGGTTTGTCTTTATCGTCCGTTCGAAATTTCTTCCCCGGTTCTAGTGGAGTAGTTGCTGGTTTACAACCCAGCATGCCAGTTTCTTCTAACAGGTCGAGTGTATACTTTCTTTGTGTGACTGATATGCCTTTCTTTGACCGTGCTATCTCCATTCCTAGAAAGTACTTTAGTTGACCCAGATCCTTAATTTTGAATTCTTTTCCCAGTATTTGCTTTAGTTCTTCAATTTGCTCCTTGTAGTCTCCGGTTATAAAAATATCGTCGACATAAACGATCATGATAGCCACTTGTCCGTTAGCCCCATGTTTTGTGAACATAGTATGGTCAGTCTGGGCTTGTATGAACCCGTAATGCTTGACCACCTGTGTAAGCCTTTCAAACCAGGCCCGGGGTGATTGTTTTAGCCCATATAGGGACTTCCTGAGTTTACACACCATGCCCTGGTTTTGGTTTGTCTCAAGTCCGGGGGGAACATCCATGTACACCTCTTCTTCCAATTCGCCGTTTAGAAAAGCATTTTTTATATCCAGTTGATGTAATGGCCAATCAAGATTTGCTGCAAGTGACAACAGGACACGGATGGAATTTAGCTTGGCTACGGGTGCGAATGTTTCTGCGTAGTCGATACCGTATGATTGAGTGAAGCCTTTGGCGACTAGTCTTGCCTTGTATCTACTTATGCTTCCATCAGAATTAAATTTTACTGTGAACACCCACTTGCATCCAACAGTTCGTTTGCCGGGGGGAAGGATTGTATATTCCCAAGTCTTATTCTCGTATAAAGCATTAACCTCTTCATTTACCGCTTCCGCCCATTCTTTACTTGACTTTGCTTCTTGGATATTTTTTGGAACCCGTGTTTCTGATAGAGACATGACAAACGCCTTGTGCCTTGGGGACAATTTCTCATACGACACGAAATTTCCTATAGGATGCGCGGTACAACTCCTTCTACCTTTTCGCAGGGCAATAGGAACATCCAGGTCAGTAGTACTAATTGAAGGATTAGGTTCAGAATTACCTTGTTTTTCTGAAGTTGAGCTTTCCGGAGTTGACTCATGGCTGTTGGCTGCAGTCGTGACTTGCTCTACCACTGTTTGTTTTCTTCGTCTCTTGTACACTAAAAGTTCCTTCTCAGGCGGCGCTGGTGTAGTGATCTCGGGTTGTTCGGTTGAACCTGAAGTGGTTCTAGGGATTTCTGTGGGATCAGGCTCTTGAAAGCTGGTTCCTCCATCTTGGTAAAGATAATTCAGGAACTGATATTCACTTACACTCTCCCCCTGAATATCGGTTTTGGTGTAGAATGGTATTTCTTCAAAAAAGGTCACATCTTTTGAATGGTAAAACTTCCTGGTAGTTGGGGAATAGCACTTGTACCCAAGTTGACTTGGGGAGTACCCCAAAAATATGCACTTTATCGACCTGGGGTCTAGCTTGCTGCAATTGGGGGTCTGGTTGTGGACAAAGGAGGTGCACCCGAACACTTTTGGAGGTAAATCCGATATGTGACGGGTGTGAGGAAAGTGCTCCTTGAACATGTGGAGAGGAGTTTGAAATCCAAGTACCCTTGAGGGCATTCGGTTGATAAGATATGCCGCGGTCAACACAGCTTCGCCCCATAAATAGTTTGGCACAAAACTAGCAAACATTAGAGATCGAGTTACCTCAAGAAGATGTCGGTTTTTTCTCTCTGCCACTCCATTTTGCTGAGGGGTATTCACGCATGAGGTAATGTGCATTATTCCTTGTTGGGAAAGGTACTTGCCCAACTCGGTTTGGAAGTATTCTTTTCCATTATCTGTCTTTAGTATTTGAATTTTGGTGCCAAACTGATTCTGCACCATATCATGAAAACGTTGGAAGATTGCCCCAACCTCGGATTTCTCTTTCATTAAGAATATCCATGTGGTACGAGAGTGATCATCAATAAACGTAACGAACCATCTCGCACCAGACACATTTTTTATTCTAGACGGTCCCCACACATCACTGTGGATTAAGTGGAACGGGTGTGAGGGTTTGTATGGAACTCCAGGATACAAATTCCTGGTATGTTTGGATAACTGACACACTTCACAATTAAGAGAACTAGTTGTTTTATTGAATAACTTGGGAAATAGTTTTTCTAAATACATAAAACTTGGATGTCCTAATCTATTGTGCCATAACATAATAGTGTCCTGATTTGAAGAGGAGGTTGAAGATAGAGCTTGCGGTTTGCTGTTGTTGTCTTCACAGTGGTAGAGTTCATCACGGACTTTAGCACTGCCAATCATCTTCTCCGAACTCAACTCCTGAAACACGCATACTGAAGGGGTTAACACGGTTATACAGTTAAGATCTTTCATAAGTTTTATTGGGGATAACAAATTATAGTCAAGTTTAGGAACATAGAGGACTGATCGAAGAGTTATATTTTTTGATATAACCACTGTACCGATTCCTGTGACCGGTGCATCTCCCCCCGTTGCGACTCTCACGGTTTTCCCGTTTGACACAGGTTGAATATGAGTAAACAGGTTCTTGTCCCCAGTCATGTGATCTGTAGCACCGCAGTCCACTACCCATGGTTTAGATCCGCTGGAACTTGTGGTGAAGGCAGATGGAAAGCCCCTTTGTTGGGCAATCATGGCTGCTGGTTTGTCTTCACTCATACTTTGTAGTACCCTCCGAACCGCCTCTAATTGCTCCTTAGTCAGTAGTTCTTGCGGTTCACTTGTTGCAATGTTACTTCTCGCCTTTGGTTTCCAGTCAGCCGGCTTTCCATGTATTTTCCAACATGTCTCCTTCGTGTGTCCAGTCCTTTGACAGTGATCGCACCATGGCCTGCCATTCTTTTTCTGGGGTGACCCTGGTCGGTTTCCACCAGAATTTTTTGAGTTAAATGGAGACCGAGTTGCAAGAGCCGATGCTTCAGTTGTTGAACTCGAGTTTGAGCCCAACATTACCCGCCTTCTACTTTCTTCTCTTCGGACTTCTGAAAAAACCTCACGAAGTGTAGGCATTGGTTTTGTACCGAGGATTCGCCCACGCACTTCATCAAGGTCTTGATTTAATCCAAGTAAGAACTTGTAGATCCTTTCCGTCTCCAGAATCCGCTTGTATTGCCTCCCGTCTGCTGGGCAACTCCAAGTCAATGTATCGAGTACATCAACCTGCTGCCAAAATCGATTCAAGGTAGTAAAATAGTTGGTAACTGTGAGTTCACCTTGTCGGAGTTCATGGAGGATTCCTTTAATTTCGAACAAAGCAGAGGTGTTGTCTTGATTTGAGAAAGTGTCACGTGCTGCTTCCCAAATTTCTACTGCAGTCTTGTAGAACATAAACTGTTCCCCGATTTCTGGAGTCATGGTATTTAGAAGCCAAGACATAACCATGTTGTTTTCAGTTTTCCACTTTCTGAAGGCAGGGCTTTTTTCGTCTGGTTGGACTAGTTCTTTGGACAAATACTCGTCTTTGCCCTTTCCTCCAATGAAAATAGAAACAACATGCGCCCATAAATTGTAGTTTGGGCCATTGAGGCGATAACCAGTAGGGAGGATACCATGATCGACATTGGAATTGGATTGGTCCTGTGGTTGACTGTCACCGGAGGAGGAGGTGTCGGATTTGGCTGAGCCGACTAGGGCAGTCGGGAAGGTACCGAATTGAACACCACTCATGGTTGTGAAAGAAAAGAAAAAATAATGCCTAGCAGAATCGTTTCTGCTCTGATACCATGATGAAAACAGAACCGAGAAGGGTAGAAGAAAAGAGAGAGAAACGTAAATCGTTTATTGACCTAAAAAATAATTACAGGATCTGCAACCCTATTTATACTAACTCAGATCCACAAAATCAGCAACCGATAAAGACTAATTTTAAGATAAATGTAAACTAACTAGATAAGCCTATCTAATTTAAACTAATACTTAATTATTATTAATATTCGGAAACCCCTGGATAAATCCGAAAATCTTAGCTGTCATTCGATAATTCTACAGATACAAACTCCAGTAGCAGCTCCGTATAGACCACGTCCTCGTCCGTGGCCATGATCCTGTCCCAGCCACGGCATGTGAATGATGCCTCCTCGTGGGTCCAGGTGCGATGTAAAAATGGCTCAATCGCACCCCAGAGCCCAGCATCCCTCAGAATGTCTCGATCAATGACTGTCGCCTCGAGGACCCGGCGATGAGTCAATGCGTCCCTCCGCGAGGTATAATCTACTGAACTGGCAAGCTCCGCGGGGAACTGGAGGAAGGGGTGGTCCAATCTGAACATCATCTGCAAAAAGAAAACACATAGCACAAAACAAAAAATTGCAAAATTAGTCCTTTTCTTCCCCAGCACACCGCGGCGCGGCCCAAGAGCAAGGGCGCGGCACGGCGTGCGTCTGTTTCAAAACCCCGATCCCAATTCGTGATTTAACCTGCTAAAACTCAATCCAATCATACTACAATGTAGCCTAAGTGCCGACTAACTCATCTAGGGTCTCCATTTGGCAAAACAAACACCCTATGAGTTAGCATTAGCGATTCTAAGTTTTGAACTGTTTTGGACAAATCACCAAAATTAACTACCTAATCACTAGTTTTAACAAGTAATAGACAGTTAGAACAGCGTACCTTGGCAGTGGAAACAAAATGAGCAAGAAAAATTGCAAGAGAAATTCGTTGATCAGAGCTCCGAGTCGTGTGTGGGTTGTGCGAGCCGCGGGTTACCTTTATATACAAGAAAACTGACCGATCGTTTCTCGCGGCGCGCATTTCCATATTCCGCGGCGCGCGTGTCACCAAATCAACCCCTGCGCATCGGGTTGGTTTCCGACCCCGCGTCGCGCAATTAAAGAAGGCGCGGCGCGCTTATTCAAAAATTTTAAAACCTTTCACACGACCCCACACTTATTTTAAGCCACTAGTACCTGCAAAAGATTGATGTGTTTTCCTAATTAAACCTAAGAAATAAAATCTACCCTATGACACGATGGGTTGCCTCCCAACAAGCGCTAAGTTTAACGTCTTCAGCCAGACGTTACGTTTCGAACCCTTATTCTTCTTCTTCTTGAACTCTTGAGGCCATCTGCTGGAATCCTGGCACAAAGTTATTAGCCATCATTGACATTAGGGACGTGAGCTGAGTCATTCGATCACTCACACCACTAATCCACTGTTGTTGCGATTCTAAGAGCTTAAAAACCTTCGCCTCACGTTCTCTTGATTCCTTTTCATATTGCTAATGTCTTAATTCTAACATCTCTATCATGTCTAACAACTGTTCCTTGTCAATAGTAGCCAACGGGTGGTTCCTTGTTTCCTTCAAAATCTCTTACGTTCCTCCCTCACCCGTTCTTGTCCATATTTTCCTATTATTCCTGATTCCTGGCTCCATTAACACACTCTTATCCAGTTGTTTGCCACCATCCTCTGAAGGTAATGACATAGGGTTCCCAAACATGTTCAATCTTCTTTTCCTTGTCCCAAAGAAAATGTCCATGTCTCCAGTCTTGCAATCGATCACCGAACCAGCAGTAGCTAAGAATGGACGTCCTAAGATGAGTGCAGGCGCATCGTCCAAGCTTTCATATTCCATAACCAGGAAATCCATGGGATAGAAAAAGTCCCCAACTTTGACTATGACATTTGTTAGCTTTCCCCGAGATACCCTTGTTGATTGATCAGCCAGCTGCAATACAACTTCTGTTGGCTCAATTTCTTCATTTTTGTACTTATCGTACAGGTATCCTGGCAAGATATTGACACTTGCTCCCAAATCTAACAAGGTGTTTCGAATAACCACGTCCCCTACAGTTGTAGTGATCAATGGTGATCCAGGGTCCTTTTCCTTTTTGGGCAGTGTTCCCAATAGCGCCTCACTTGCTTTCACAGTCAACGTCACAGTTTTTGGTGTAGGTGCTTTACTCTTCCCATTTTGTTCACACATTTCTTGCAGAATCCTGGTGTCTTCAGGGGCATCCTTAAGCTCATCCTATAGGGGCTGATTCATTAAGGGCCCCGTTGATTTGGGTGCTTCCTGCTTCTTTGTCCCCTTCTTATTCTTCTTTTTCTGCTTAATGCCTGCTACTGTCGGTTGCTCATCTTCCTGGACCTGTTTATCTATTTCTGGTTGGGTTCCCTTCTCCACATGATTTTTCTCATCGTTACTTCCTTCAATTTCTGCTTTTTCTGGAACTTCTCCTCCTTTTCCCAATTCTACTTCACTTCCTACTTCAAACAGATCTTCTAGGGTAACCTTTCGCCATCCAGATTCAACAGTGTTCACATGCTCTTTTCCAGCGCGCTGCCCATGAGTTGGGTTGACTTCAGTGGTACTTGGCAACTTCCCATCGTCTCTTTTCTGTTTATTCTCGGCCATTTGTCCGATTTGTCGTTCCATGTTTGTGATGGCTTTCGCATTCGCTTGAGACTGTTGCTGCGTAGCCGTAACCATTTCGTACATTTTGGTTATCATCTCTTCTTGAGTCCCCGGGGCACTGTTAGCAATATTATTGGGTCCCCTGTTGTTATTGTTGCTATTATTCCCATTTGTATTTCCATTGGAGTTGTTGTTTGCAGGCTGATGTGTTCTAGGTTGACTGGACGACTGACCTTGATAATTGTTTTGCCTGAAGTTCTGCTGTTGGCTAACAACGCCTAGTAATATCAAGTATTTTAGGCGTTGTTGAGCCCTGTTCTTGATAAAATTATATCAAATATGTCTGGGTATTCTCACTTTTCGTGCCAGGACTTGTTTGGAGAAAAAGAATGGAAACAGGGACTAAAAGCGTGCAAAAGGAAGAAGTTTGGAAAGAATGAAAAATCAAGAGAACTCGTACGCGCGCCGCGGATCTATGATCTGCGCGACGCGGGCTTGAGGCGGTGGAACACATTCAAATGCCGAATAAACGGGAAGAGATTAGTACGCGCGCCGCGGATTTCACTTCTGCACGGCACGGTTGCGGGAAATTTGCAAGTATAAATAGATGCATTTCCAGCCGAAAACCCTAGCAAAGACCGGGTGTAAAATCGACCTTGAAGCTCTTTGACTCCAGGATTTCGTTTCAGAAGGCTCTCAATTGGTATTTTATGTTTTTGTGATTTAATTTCCTTTTGGTAGCAAGTAGTTTTTGTAGCTAAAGTCTTTAGGAGTGACAACCACTGACTTTCAGCACTTAGGTGTCTGATTTAGTAACATTTGGTTACTGTTTGAATGTTTGGAATTCAGTTTTGGTGAATAAAATCATTTGGTTACATTTAATGTTGGTATTTCGATGTTTTGGATGTTTGTGTTTGGTTTTGGTTATTGAATTGTGTTTGGACCTTTTTGGGACTGTTTTTCTTAGCTGAAATCAGTAGCTAATTAGGTTAGGTTTTAGGCATTAAACTTTGGCTAGTTTATGTTTTGCTTGGTTTTGCTAGTTTGGATGCCTTTGATTGCTTCTGATTCAGAGATGTACTTCTGATTTCAGAAAGTGACTAGGTTTATTTGAGCATAGCTTAGCTTGGCTTGAGTGTATTTGATCATTGCTTTCTGGTATTAGTGATTAGGAAGATAGAAACCAGATCCTCCGACTGTAGCTGTGACACTACTAGTTGGTAATCTCTCATCTAGTCTAACCACGAAGCTCCTGTGGATCGACCCTGACTACCGCTATACTAGTGTGTGTTAGGTTTTTCTCTTATTTTTGACCGCACGACGACCTCTGCGCGTGTCAAATTTTGGCGCCGTTTCCAGGGAGCTGTGAGCTTAGGATAGGTGAGTAGTAGGAACTTGTTTCTTGCTTTTGAAAATTTCATTTTGGTAAGTTTGATTTTTGATTTTTGATTTTTGTGGGCGTGTTGCACTAGTGCATGCGTACCCGCAGGGGTAAGCAATTATCCCCATTGCAGTTTGATTCTGAGATTGAGCGTACTGCGCGCAAACTCCGTACCCGTAGGCGTTTAAATATCATGAGTTTTAGTCAGGTTAGCAGTAGTCCGGTAAGTGTTGCCCAGGAACCATCAGGTGAGGCAACGGGGATGTTTTCTATTCCCCCACTATCAGAGTTTCAGTATGGGAGCACGAGTGCTTCTGGTGGTGCAGTTTCAGCCCCTGCACCCATACCATCATGCACTCCGCCATCTGTCCCACCATTTACACCCGCTTCACAACCACAATCCACCAATCCATTTACTTCTGCAATGTCTTAGGGAGAGCCGACCCGTGATGGCACCCCAGCTCCTAGACAACAGACACCAACATCTCAACCACAACCAGTTACTTTTAAACCTCAACCAACATTCCAACCAACACAACCTATATACTTTCAACAACCTCCTCAGCTACAATACCATTACCCAGAGACGGAGGAGGTATATGACGAGGAAGATGAAGGATGGGTGCCACCAGCACCACAACCACAGTGGAACCGAGGCCGGGGACCTCCTAGAAGAGCACCACAATATCCATCACCAGGTCAGCGGGAATACAACGATCATCTTTACGGTAACCCCGCCCAACCTTTACATTTCGCACAACCAAGACGACAATCGGTTGCATCACATTTCCAACTGCGGGAATATGATGATTCATCGTCAATCTATATTCCTGATAACATTGATTCGCAAGTAGAAATAAGACCTCAGTTATTAGGAATATTACCAGAGTTTAGAGGGTATAAGCAGGACGATCCCTATAATCATTTATATGAATTCTTAGCGATTGCTAATGCTAATAACCTTAGGAACACCAATAGAAATATTTTCAGGCTTAGACTGTTTCCATTCACCCTTAAGGATAAAGCCAAATATTGGTTCACATCGTTGCCATCGAACATCATTACTACATGGGATCAGCTCAAGGCAAAGTTTCTTCAAGAATTGTATCCAGCAAGTAAGACAACTGAAATCAGAAGAGTTATCCAGGATTTCCAGCAAAAACCAGGAGAGGCTTTTCATGAAGCCTTTGATAGATTGAAGGATTTGTTGAGATCCTGTCCGCATCACGAAATTCCTAGGTGGCAATTAGTTAAGTTATTCTTCGAAGGAGTCAGTGAGACGCATCAGGCCATGATAAATGCCTCATCAAGTGGGACATTTATGTGGCAGGACCCAGAGGAAGCTTGGCAGTTTTTGGAGCAGTTGAGCAATGGCTCCAAGGCAAACTTTTCTACCAGGAAGACTGCAAGTACGGCGGCAGCAGTAGGAGTCGATGCTGACTGGAAAAAGGAAGTGAAGAAAGAAATTAGTGAGCTGAATAAGAAATTTGACAGGCTCATGTCAACATTACAGAATGGACCGCCAAATTCTTCGTAAGGAGGTTAAGGAGGACCTAAGACTCACGAGGCGAATCAAGTTTATGGCCAGGGTCAAGGCCAGCACAATAATGGACGACCCTACAGGCCATACAACCAGGGACAGCAGCAAAATTTTAGGCAAAACAATTACCAGAGTCAATCGACTAGTCAGCCTTGAACACATCAGCCTGCGAACAATGGAAACACCAATGGAAATAGCAACAACAACAGGGGGCCCACTAACGCTACCAACAACGCCCCAGGGACCCAAGAAGAGATGATCGCCAAGATGTATGATATGGTCACTGCGACACAACAACAATCTCAAGCGAATGCAAAGGCCATCGCAAATATGGAGCGACAAATAGGTCAAATGGCTGCAGATCAGCAAAAGAGAGATAGCGGCAAGTTGCCGAGTGCTACTGAAGTTAATCCTACTCATAATCAGCGTCCAGGGAAAGAACAAGTCAACACTGTCGAATCAGGATGGCGAAAAGTCACTCTGGAGGACTTGTTTGAAGTAGGGAGTGAAGTGAGACCAGGGGAAGGAGAAAAGGCTCTAGAAGGTGAGGAAGGTAAAGAAGGAGGAGTTCCTGTTGAGAAGGGCACTCAACCAGAAACAGATAAAGAGGTCCAAAAGGAAGAGCAATTAACGATAGCAGGGATCAAGCAGAAAAAGAAGAATAGGAAAGAGAAGAATAAGCAGGAAGCACCCAGATCAACGGGGCCCTTGATGAACCAGCCCCTGTGGGATGAGCTTAAGGATGCCCCTGAAGACAGCAGAATTCTGCAAGAAATGTGTGAACAAAATGGGAAGAGCAAAGCACCTACACCAAAAACTGTGAGATTGACTGTGAGAGCTAGCGAGGCGTTATTGGGAACACTGCCCAAAAAGGAAAAGGACCCCGGATCACCATTGATCACTACAACTGTAGGGGACGTGGTTATTCGAAACACCCTATTAGATTTGGGAGCAAGTGTCAACATCTTGCCAGGATACCTGTACGACAAGTACAAAAATGAAGAAATTGAGCCAGTAGAAGTTGTATTGCAGCTGGCTGATCAGTCAACTAAGGTATCTAGGGGAAAGCTAACAAATGTCATAGTCAAAGTTGGGGACTTTTTCTATCCCGTGGATTTTCTGGTCATGGAATATGAGAGTCTGGACGATGCGCCTGCGCTCATCTTAGGGCGTCCATTCTTAGCTACTGCTGGTTCAGTGATCGATTGCAAGACTGGAGATATGGATATTTTCTTCGGGACCAGGAAAAGAAGATTGAATATGTTTGGGAACCCGGTATCGTTACCTTCAAAAGAAAATGGCAGACAAGCAGATAGGAAAACATTAACGGAGCCAGGAATCAGGAGCAAGGAAAAGATCTGGACACGTACGGGAGAGGGAGGAAAAGAAGAAATTCTAAAAGAAACCAAGGACCACCCGTTGTCCACCATCGACAAAGAACAATTGCTGGACATGATAGAGATGATGGAAGCAAGACACCAGCAATATGAAAAGGAATCTAGAGAACGAGAGGCGAATGTTTTTAAGCTCTTGAAATCTCAACAACAATGGATCAGCGGTGTGAGTGATCGAATGACCCAACTCACATCCCTTATGACAATGATGGCCAACAATTTCATGCCAGAATACCAGCAAATGCCATCAAGGGGTCAAGAAGAAGAAGAAGAGTCAGTTTAGGAGTAGTTCGTCTGGCTGAAGACGTTAAACTTAGCGCTTGTTGGGAGGCAACCCATCGTGTCATAAGTTAGGATATATTTCTTGAAATAAAATACAAAAATACATCAATCTTTTTGCAGGTACTAGTGGTTTGAAATAAGTGTGGGGTCATTTGAGAAGTTTTGAAATTTTTGAAGTCCGCGCCGCGGGTATTTGAATTACGCGACGTGGGATCGTAAACCAACCCGATGCGCAGGGGTTGATTTGGTGACACGCGCGATGCGCAAAGCGCAAACCCGCGACGCGGTAAACGATCAGTCGGTTTTCTCCTTTATAAGGTAAGCCGCGGCTCACAACTCATTTCACACGACTCGGAGCTCTGGTTATCGAAATTTTCTTGCGATTTTTCTTGCTTATTGTGTTTCTACTACCAAGGTACGCTATTTTAACTACTTATTAGTTGTTTAAACTAGTGATTAGGTAGTTAATTTTAGTGTTTTATTCAAAAAGTTCAAAAACTTAGAATCGCTAATGCTAGCTCATAGGGTGTTTGTTTTGCCAAATGGAGACCCTAAACGAGCTAGTCGGCATCTAGGCTACCTTGTGGTATGATTGGATTGAGTTTTAGCAGGTTAAATCGAGAGTTTGGAACGGGGTTTTGAAACAGCCGCACGCCGCGCCGCGCCCCTGCTCTTGGGCCGCGCCGCGGTGCAGTGGGGAAGAAAATGACTAATTTTGCAAAAAAAAATAAAATTGTGCTATGTGTTTTCTTTTGCAGATGATGTTCAGATTGGACCACCCCTTCCTCCAGTTCCCCGCGGAGCTTGCCAGTTCAGTGGAGTATACCTCGCGGAGGGATGCATTGACTCGTCGCCGGGTCCTTGAGGCGACAGTCATCGATCGAGATATTCTGAGGGATGCAGGGCTATGGGGTGCGATCGAGCCGTTCCTACATCGCACCTGGACCCATGAGGAGGCATCATTTACATGCCGTGGCTGGGACAGGTTTATGGCTACGAACGAGGACGTGGTCTACACGGAGCTGCTACTGGAGTTCATATCCACTGTCCAGTTCGCACCTCGGGCGGGGGACCCACGTTCCAGGCTGGTACGCTTTCGTTTGGGAGGTGAGCACAGGGAGTGCAACCTCCGGGAGTTCGGGAGGAGAGTGGGCTTATACACTCCAGCAGACCTCCAGCACCGTTACTTCACCCGGTTCTTCGGGTCGTGCATTCAGGGGGAGCCGGAGCGGGTTCCTAACATGGAGATTTGGACACCATTGTCCAACGTTATGTATGAGGCAGGGACCTCGAGGGAGAGCCACCTACGCGATCCACTTCACCGCCTCATGCACCGGATCGTCTCCACCTCCATCATGCATCGGGAGGGAGGCGAGAAGGTGTCGGGGGATGACATGACATTTTTGTGGACTCTCCTCGACCCGTCCCGATTCCTCCATCTCCCCTTCGCCCTTGCAGTTGCTCTCTCCACCGACTCTAACGGCGCCTCCACCAGCAGCCCACTAGCCAGGGGGTATTTTATTACTCGCCTGGCCCGATCCTATGGTATTCTTACTGCCTCCGTGGCATCCTCCTTGACTGCTCTACCTCCATCGCGCACTACAGCACGCACCTTGGAGAGGATGCGGCTCATTGAGCTGCAGCGCCCAGGGCAGTACATCCGGGCCCCGACCGAGCCTCCTCAGGCACCTCAGCCCGCGTATACCCAGCCTGGCAGGAGACGCAGGAGGCCAGAGCCAGCACCAGAGCCCGCAGCCCCGACACAGCCGCAGGTGGCAAGAGCCAGCACCGGAGCCCGCAGCCCCGACACAGCCGCAGGAGGACCCAGCGGCCATCCATCGGTTAGAGGCCCGAGTTGCGAGGATGGAGGACCAGCTTGAGTGGATCGGGGAGGTACTTTTGGAGTTGGCCACTCAACAGGGCCGACGTCCCCGACCATTCCCAGCCAGGGCTCACGATCATGAGGCCGGACCCTCCAGGCCGTCTGGCAGTGATTGATGTACCTTTTTCTTTCTTTTTATTTTTTGGATATATGTACAAACTTATGACACTTCTACTGTATATTTCTGTTCATATTTTATTTGTCATGTGTGTTTTTAATTTGTTTGTTAAGTTATGCATGATATACCAATTTGAGAAGGAGTTGTCTCAGACAAGTGTGGGGTCACCGTGCCCCCTCCACTTGTCTCGACCACCGGCGTGTTCACTGTAGCGCTACAACTCCAGAATACGAAATCGAGGATCCATCTGTACGCAATTATACCTGTGATATTGAGCACCAAGCAGTCTATCATCCAAAAAGGGGTAACTCTTTCTCCCTTGCTTTGAAATAATTTTGTACAACGGGGACGTTGTACGGTTTTAAGTGTGGGGTGTGGACGGTCGAAAGAGAATTTTTCTTTTGAAATTTTTGCAGAAATGATCAATTTTCAATTTTTAGCAATATTTTTCAAAATTTTTGATAAATTGCAATTTTGAAATGAATGGTTTGTGATTGTGATAGCATTAGTATTTTTCAAGAAATATTGTTTATTTGTCATCATGCTATTAGTTAGTCAAATAAGTTGAGTTTTACGAGTTTAGATATATATATATATATATATATATATATATATATATATATATATATATATATATATATATATATATATATATATATATATATATATATATATATATATATATATATATATATATATATATATATATATATATATATATATATATATATATATATATATATATATATATATATATATATATATATATATATATATACATATATTAGGAAGGAAAAGTCAATCTGTGGCCTTTGTTGCTCGAGCCGGTAGGTCTAAAATGGGTGGGCCTTATGCACCTTACCACCTAAGATCGTCTGGTCTGGGATGGTATTTCTGAAAGCTCGCTACACGGACAACATCGAAAGTCATGGACAATTCCTTAATGGCCTTTAGAATCTGAATGAGTAAGTACACTTCATTGTGGACAGAAAATTCGTAATCAAGGGTTCTCTAGAAAGCCATGAATTCCAAAGAACAATTCAATTATGTTTTCGCAAACTATTCCACTCTAACTCAAAGAGCAATAAACTTTGAAACTGAACACAGTCAGAAATTGTTTGATTCTTTATTATAATTTGTTAAAAACTCTATTGCTTGGGGACAAGCAAGGCACAAGTGTGGGGTGTTTGACAACGCCTAGTAATATCAAGTATTTTAGGCGTTGTTGAGCCTTGTTCTTGATAAAATTATATCAAATATGTCTGGGTATTCTCACTTTTCGTGCCAGGACTTGTTTGGAGAAAAAGAATGGAAACAGGGACTAAAAGCGTGCAAAAGGAAGAAGTTTGGAAAGAATGAAAAATCAAGAGAACTCGTACGCGCGCTGCGGATCTATGATCTGCGCGACGCGGGCTTGAGGCGGTGGAACACATTCAAATGCTGAAGAAACGAGAAGAGATTAGTACGCGCGCCGCGGATTTCACTTCTGCGCGGCGCGGCTGCGGGAAATTTGCAAGTATAAATAGATGCATTTCCAGCCGAAAACCCTAGCAAAGACCGGGTGTAAAATCGACCTTGAAGCTCTTTGACTCCAGGATTTCGTTTCAGAAGGCTCTCAATTGGTATTTTATGTTTTTGTGATTTAATTTCCTTTTGGTAGCAAGTAGTTTTTGTAGCTAAAGTCTTTGGGAGTGACAACCACTGACTTTGAGCACTTAGGTGTCTGATTTAGTAACATTTGGTTACTGTTTGAATGTTTGGAATTCAGTTTTGGTGAATAAAATCATTTGGTTACATTTAATGTTGGTATTTCGATGTTTTGGATGTTTGTGTTTGGTTTTGGTTATTGAATTGTGTTTGGACCTTTTTGGGACTGTTTTTCTTAGCTGAAATCAGTAGCTAATTAGGTTAGGTTTTAGGCATTAAACTTTGGCTAGTTTATGTTTTGCTTGGTTTTGCTAGTTTGGATGCCTTTGATTGCTTCTGATTCAGAGATGTACTTCTGATTTTAGAAAGTGACTAGGTTTATTTGAGCATAGCTTAGCTTGGCTTGAGTGTATTTGATCATTGCTTTCTGGTATTAGTGATTAGGAATATAGAAACCAGATCCTCCGACTGTAGCTGTGACACTACTAGTTGGTAATCTCTCATCTAGTCTAACCACGAAGCTCCTGTGGATCGACCCTGACTACCGCTATACTAGTGTGTGTTAGGGTTTTCTCTTATTTTTGACCGCACAACGACCTCTGCGCGTGTCATTGGCCTTGATTGTATGGCCTGTAGGGTCGTCCGTTATTGTACTGGCTTTGACCCTGGTCGTAAACTTGGTTCACTTCTTGAGTTTTTGACCCTCCTTGGCCCCCTTGTGATGGACTTGGTGGTCCATTCTGTAGTGTTGACATGAGCCTGTCAAACTTCTTATTTAATTCACTAATTTCCTTCTTCACTTCCTTCTTCCAGTCAGCATCGGCTCCGACTGCTGCCGCCGTACCTACCGTCTTCCTGGTAGAAAAGTTTGCCTTGGACCCGTTGCTTAATTGTTCCAGGAATTGCCAAGCTTCGTCTGGGTCCTGCCACATAAATGTCCCGCTTGATGAGGCATTTATCATGGCCTGATGCGTCTCACTAACTCCTTCGAAGAATAACTTAACTAACTACCACCTAGGAATTTCGTGATGCGAATAAGATCGTAACAACTCCTTCAATCTCTCAAAGGCTTCGTGGAAAGCCTCTCCTGGCTTTTGCTGAAAATCTTGTATAATCCTTCTAATTTCAGTTGTCTTACTTGCTGGATAAAATTCCTGAAGGAACTTTGCCTTAAGCTGATCCCATGTAGTAATACTGTTAGATTGCAACGATGTAAACCAGTATTTGGCCTTATCCTTGAGAGTGAATGGGAACAGTCTAAGCCTGAAAATGTTTCTATTGGTGTTCCTAGGGTTATTAGCATTAACAATCGCTAAAAACTCATATAGATGATTATAAGGATCGTCTTGCTTATACCCTCTAAACTTTGGCAATATTCCTAATAACTGAGGTCTTATTTCTACTTGAGAATCAATGTTATCAGGAATATAGATTGGCGATGAGTCATCATACTCCCGTGGTTGGAAGTGTGATGCAACCGATTGCCGTCTCGGTTGTGCGAAATGTAAAGGTTGGGCAGGGTTACCGTAAAGATGATCGTTCTATTCCCTCTGACCTGGTGGTTGATACTGTGGTGCTCTTCTGGGAGGTCCCCGACCTCGATTCCACTGTGGTTGTGGTGCTGGCGGCACCCATCCTTCGTCTTCATCATCATATCCCTCCTCTGTCTCTGGATAATGGTATTGTGGCTGAGGAGGTTGTTGGTAGTGTATAGGTTGTGTAGGTTGGAAAGTGGGTTGAGGTTTAAAGAGAACATGTTGAGGTTGAGATGTTGGTGTCTGCTGTCTAGAGACTGGGGTGCCATCACGGGTCGGCTCTCCCCAAGACATAGCAGAGGTAAATGGATTGGTAGATTGTGGTTGTGAAACGGGTGTAAATGGTGGCACAGATGGCGGAGTGCATGATGGTATGGGTGCATGGGCTGAAACTGCACCACCAGAAGCACTCGTGCTCCCAAATTGAAACTTTGACAGTGGGGGAATAGAAAACACCCCCGTTGCCTCGCCTGATGGGTCCTGGGCAACATTTACTGGACTACTACTGACCTGACTAAAACTCATGATATTTAAACGCCTACGGGCACGGTTTTTGCGCGCAGTACGCTCAATCTCAGAGTCAAAAAGCAATGGGGATAATTGCTTACCCCTGCGGGTACGCATGCACTAGTGCAACACGCCCCCGAAAATCGAAAACAAAACTAACCAAATGAAATTTTCAAAAACAAGAACAAATTCCTACTATTCACCTAATCTAAGCTTCACAGCTCCCCGGCAACGGCGCCAAAATTTGACATACGCAGCGGTCGTCGTGCGGTCAAAAATAAGAAAATACCTAACACACACTAGTATATTGGTAGTCAGGGTCGATCCACGGGAGCTTCGAGTTAGACCAGATGACAGATTACCAACTAGTAATGTCACGCTACAGTCGGAGGAATCAGTTTCTATCCTTCTAATCACTAACAATCTAAGCAATAATAAAAAAAACTCAAGCTAAGCAAAGCTAAGCTCAAATGAACCTAGTTACTTTCTGAAATCAAAAGTACATCTCTGCATCAGAAGCAATCAAAGGCATCCAAACTAAGCAAAACTAAGCAAACATAAACTGACCAGTAACTAAAGTTCTACTTGAACAATTACTAGCTAAGGTTTAATGTCTAACCCTACCCAAGTTAGCTACTGAATTCAGCGAAGGAAAACAGTCCCAACAAGGTCAAAAACAAGATCCAAATACAATCCAAACAATCACAATCAAACACAAGCATAAAAACACCGAAAAGCTAATATTGAATGTAACCGAATGATTTTCATTCACCAAATCCAAATCCAAACATAAAAACAGTAACCAAATACTACTAAAACAGAAACCTAAGCTTGGTATCAATGGTTGTCACTCTCAAAGATACAAACCAAGGCTTAAGCCAACTAATTAAATACAAATAAAATCCAAAACATGAAAATACCAATTGAGAGCTTGCTGAAACGAAATCTTGGAGTCAAAGAGCTTCAAGGTCGATTTTACACCCGGTCTTTGCTCGGGTTTTCGGCTGGAAATGCCTCTATTTATAGTTGCAAATTTCCCGTGACCGCGCCGCGCAAATCAAGAATCCGCGGCGCGCGTACTTATCTTTCCCCGTTTTCTCGGTATTTGAATGTGTTTCACCACCTTAAGCCCGCGTCGCGCATTTGCGATATCCGCGGCGTGCGTACGTATTTTCTTGATATTTCATTCCTTTCCAAACTTCTTCTTTTTGCATGCTTTTAGTCCCTGTTTCCATTCTTTTCTTCCAAACAAGTCCTGGCACGAAAAGTGAGAATACCCAGACCTATCTGATATAATTTCATCAAGAACAGGGCTCAACAATGCCTAAAATAGTTGATATCACTAGGCGTTGTCATGAAGTGTTGTGTAATGTTGTGATCAAGTCTTAATTCCTTTGACCATTCAAAGAAGGATTAATCTGTATTGGAACCTTAATAATCAGACCTTATTACATTAAGCACTTAATGAATGTCTTATTAGATGAATGATTAGGAAAACACCCTTTAAAGATTGAAATTTCACCAAAAACTCGTACAGCAATCTGCGCAGAACTTGCAGATCATTTTACGAGAAATCGGTGCGGAATCAGAGAAAAGCCCGTCAGACAAGAGTTGTGCTAAATCGAGTCTAGTTTCGAGAAAGGTATACAATGTGTCGTTTGGACTTACAGTTCAGAAGTTACGGTCTGAACAGTGGACATGGGTCTAAAAAGGACTTAAAATGCAATTTTATAAAAAATGGATCTAGGAGTTTTTATGCACCGAACTTTAATATACATTTTAAAAGGGATCCAAATGGACCTAAAACACCAGAAGTCATGATTTAATGATTATGTCTAAGGACTTATTAAACGACGAAAAAGAATCTAAAAAGTATTACAAAATAAAGAATGGCGCTTAACGATTTAAAGGCAAATTATAAATGGTAATCGTTACCAATGTTTGTAGGTTGTTCCGTGTGATTCTTTGTAGCACACGCTAGTGTTGATACGTGGATATACATGGATGTGAGTTACACTGACTTACCTATTATAGTAACGGTGCATGTAATGTGTTATATTCTAAGCATTGTATGCCTATGTCTTTTTATGGAATAATGAGATATGTATTATGTGTTATGTATGTGTTGTCCATGAAGTACCGTAGGCGAAGTGGGTAATGTATGCATATGTAAGTTATGTCCATGAAGTACCATGGGTGAAGTGGACAAGGCTGACTATGAAGTACCAGGGAGGTGATGTTTTTTGGTTGGCTGGTCATGAAGTACCCGGGGGAGAAGAGGCCAGTGTGTAAGAGTTGTTACCAACAATATGTGTTTAGGATAATGTGATGATGTTTATGTTAAGTTAAGTTATGTTGTATATTTGTGAATGTTAATAGTGATACGTGAAAGCATGAGTTTGTTATAATGAGTGAGTGCAGTGTAGGCTTACTAAGCATTTTCGCTTATCCGTTGTTGATTTTCTTCATTTCAGGACCCTCTGGGTGGATAAGGGGAAGGCACCGGTTTGACTACTGCCAACATGCATTCGATGGAAAATTTACTTTGAAGATTTACGACTTTTAATAATATGAACTTATAATATGTTTTTGTGTAATGTTGGCTTTCGCTACTTATTTTTGTTTTGGATAACTTAGAATTATGTTTTTGAATTATGGTTTTATGATATATGATAGGTTTTCAAAAGAACAAATTTGGGACGTTACAACTACTTACTAACTTAGGTAGTGTTTGGGAGAAGGACTGGATTGGACTAAATTGGATTGTATTGGATGAGACTGGACTAGACCCTATGTAATCTTTTACTTGTAGTTTGTATATGATCGAAGTGATATTGTAATCTTGTACTTAGGTAATGTTTAGGAGAAGGACTTGGTGGGACTGGACTATGTAGACAGTTACCTGATTATCCTTCTTTTCTGGTTTTTAGGTGCAACCTGCTTTGTTATGCAGCATGTGCTTTGTTATGCAGCCTCATGCTGAACGGAATAAGTTGTCTAAGTTATCTCTGAAGTTAGCCTTTTGTGTATTTTTGGGATACGATATTGGTTAGAAAGAGTATTGATGTTTATGATCTTGTGAGTCAAAAATTATATGTCTATGGACATGTCACTTTTCTAGAGCGTCTCCATTCATGTTGAGTCTCATAACATGACACAATATAATATTAGAGAGATTGATCCATTTTGCATTAACAGTGATGACACTCCATCTGATGCTTCAGTTCATGATACTTCCACAATATTATGTTTTTCTCAATTCATGTTCAGTCTCATGACATGACACAGTCTGATATTAGAGAGATTGATCCATTTAGTATTGACAGTGATGACACTACATTTGATGCTTCGATTCAAGATACTCCCACAACTCCAGAAAACAATCCTAATTTGCCTACGACTACAATCTAAATATTGCAGTTGGAGGTCGTGCTTCATCCGGATCAGTTTCATCGTCAAGAATGTGAGTTCCACTTTGGATGATCATGCGATGCGAAGAGAATATCGATTAGTTGTAAAGTAGGTATCATGAGTCTGGGATATTCCCTATTGTCTTACTCTACATTAAGGTCATTCACAGGAAGGCGTAATCCGAACCGAGGAGCAGCCTTCGCTCTAGTCCAAGGCTTTGCAGTAGATCCTTCTTATGGATCATATGTGTAGATTCAAGATGTCGGTAAAAGGGAGAAATTACTTCATAAGCAAAGTGTACCCTTGTCACAAGTTCTAAGGATGGTTGTTGTCAAAAGATTAATCTGCGACAATACATTCTAGAGAATTGTTGTTGTCTGCAATTGGTCTGCCACAACATGTTCCCTGACTTGTCCCATCAGATGGCATAGTGCAAAAAGTCAAAGCCTAAAAGATTTACCATCATCATTCTCGGATTCTGTAACCATATATATGTATATATATATATATATATATATATATATATATATATATATATATATATATATATATATATATATATATATATATGTATGTATATATATATATATATATATATATATATATATATATATATATATATATGTATATATATATATATATATATATGTATGTATATATATATATATATATATATACATACATATGTATGTATATATATATATATATATATATATATATATATATATATATATATATATATATATATATATATATATATATATATATATATATATATATATATATATATATATATATCCCCGTAATCAAGAGTTAAAGTGTGTGCGATTATCTTGAGTGCAGAATTATACTTGTAAATTTGTATGAAATTCTTATAATAAAATCTCTCTAGTTCCCAGTAGACGTAGCTTGATCTCGCGATCGAGTGAACCACTTAAATTTCTCTGTGTTGATCTTTGCTTGTTTGTTCTTCTTGTATTTCTTGCTGCAACGATTTCTTTGGGCGAGTGCTAACTGTCTAGTGTTCGTATGGCTGAATCTTGATCTTGAGAGGTTAAAAGTTTTTCGATCTCACTTGTTTCTTAGCCAGCATATATGACACAACTAGGGGATTTTGTATAGTGAAAATGTCCAAATACAGTGTGTTAGCTCGAAAAGTCTACTGATAGAGTGAACAAACGTCCTACAAATGGAATCTTTGGTTAAATGAGAAAGTCAAATGTTTGGCTGTTCGAGAAACAAAAGTGAGCCATATACATGTCAGAGTCAGTGGGAGCACTAAAGTCTGCCTAATATTGTACACAGATAGCAAAGTTCTCATGAAAAGGATGTCCCTACTGATGACACCTAGTAATATCAAGTATTTTAGTCGTCGTTGAGCCCTATTCTGAGTGAAATATATCCTCGTAAACTGTGGTATTACTCACTTTTCGTGTCTAGTGCTTGTATGTGAAAAAAGGATAAAACATGGGCTAAACGGGTACAAAATGAAGAAGTTTTGAAGGAAGTTCACTTTCAGTCGAAAAGACACGCGCACCGCGACCTTAAGAGCACGCGCGTCTCGGAAAGTGAAGGATCAGCTGATGACTTGAAATTCAAACAGCGAGAAACGGGGTTAGAGATAAGAGCGCGTCGCGGATTTCATCCATACGCTGCGCGGATTGCTCGATTTTGCAACTATAAATAGAGGCATCTAGGTCGAGTTTCAGGAGTGAAGAACAGACCCAAAGGTTGAACCTAGGCTTCTTCGACTCGTGATTTCGAATTCCAGTAGTCATAAGTTGGTATTTTCTTGTTTTAATTTTTTTTCCTCGTATTTTATAGTTTTAGTTATCGCCTGATTCCTTCGATTCTGGATTGTAGAATCTGTTGGGACAAGTTTGATTTGGATATTTTCAGAAGTCAGAAACTTATGGCTTCTGGTTTTAGTTTTCGTTCAATATAATCATTCGGTTTGAAGTTATCTCGCGTTTCCGGTATCGGTTTATGTTTTATTGTTTATTTGGTGATTTGTTTGGATTGAATGCTTCTAATTTTCTGGAATATACTTATGGAATCAGTAAGTAGTTTGGTTCGGATTGGAGTTTGAATGCAAGTTAGTTTGGTTAATGTTAGTTTTAGTTTTCGGTAATTTTAGTTTTATCGGTTTTCGGGAAGTGTATGGAACGCCGCCAACTATAGAGTGACACTATAGTTTGGTTTATTCTGACACATATTTTAACCACTTGACTCCCACGGATCGACCCTTGCTGCTACTATACTAATGTGCGTGTAAGGTTAATTTTTTCTATTTTTGACTGCATAACGACCTAGGCGTGTCACCTACCTCGAGAAATATGAAATAATTGAGAATTACTATGCTTCAAGTCACATGGAAAAGTCTAGATGCACATGAAGCATCAAAATCTTTAGAGATAGACCTGACTACTTCATATGGATAAGCCAATGCACATGAATAGTCCGAATCTAGAAATACAAGAATCCCAAATGGGATTCAAGTCTCTGTATCAAGGTTTAGGACTGAGCGAAACTTAGGGTCCTAGTTCTACAAAGGTTCTAAAAATATTAGTTAAGTTCCATATGCAATTGCAGAGGGATCGATCACATAATGTCAGTGTTGTAAAACTCGACCAACTCGGACGAGTACTCGGACGAGTACTCGGACTCGGCCTCTTACTGTGGCGAGTTAGGCCAACTCGGCCAAACAACTCGGAAATCGGTCAAACTCGGTAAAAATCGGTCTAACTCGGTCAAACTCGGTAAAAATCGGTCTAACTCGGTCCAACTCGGTCAAACTCGGCCAAATCGGTCAAACTCGGTAATTTTCACTTTTTTAGAATAATAAATAATTATAATTGTTAATTAAAATTTTAACATATATTATATATTTAGTTATTTATTAAACATTGTTTAATTTTAATTTTGTTAAATTTAATGTAAATTTGTTAGAGAAACAAAAAACGACTAATGGTTAAATGATTACTCTAATATTAAATAATGAATATTGATTTTAGAAATAGTTTAACATTTGAACTTGTATATTTTTATTGATTTTTCCACTAAATATGTTATGAAATTCAATCTAACTTATAATTTTTGACGTATATATAATTTCCTTAAAAATAACTCTATATAATTTATCCAAGCCGAGTAATCCCCGAGTACTCTCCGAGTAATCCGAGTACTCGCTACTCCCCGGTCGACCGAATGAGTACCGAATAACGAGTTCCGCAACATTGCATAATGTACGATGACTAATTCATCACATGTCTTGAGCATGGTGAGTTGACATTAGGCTAATCTTGGCGAGAGTCAATCGATGGAAGTCAAGGCATATCTTAAATGTTTAAGATGTTTTTGATCCATTATGGTATGGAAGAACTTGGTATAAAGAAGCATATTGATGCTAGATTCCAAACTAATAGAGATGGTTCCTGTACGCAATTAGGCTTCGGGCTCTTACCAAAAGAGACATCACAATTAATAGAGTTATATCAGATGATACAAGATAGTTGATCTGGCCATTAAGCCAATGTCTCGAACCAAGCAAGATCGTCATGCTAAGTCCATATGTATAAGATTTGTAAATTAATTGCTTGAGTGAGATTAGTTTAGTTTGATTTGTGTTGGGAGCTTATGCAGTGTAAATCTTTATCTGATTTGGCGATTATTTTGTAGAGATCTTAATATATTCGTAAGGTAGTCATTTGATTAAATTATCATTGTTTTCCAATTTTGCATGTTTTATTGACTTCCTAAATAATTAAGTTATTATTCAACCCACGTCTATAGTCGATCATACTTTTGGGAGTAACTATTGATTCAAGGCTGACGTGAAGTATTGGTGGACTGTCCATAGAGATGGACATAGCATGGAGATGCAGTAATTCTCATGTGTACTTAATGGAGATTAAGTATTGGAGTAACCCATACTTAGATATTACTTCATGGAAATTGTCTTGAGTAATTCTAAGATGGTAATATATTATATTCTTCAAACGAAGAGACATGGATCATAGTTCTGCAGTTTAGGGGTAAGCGTGGTCCTGGAACCGACCCGACCAGGACCAAACCCGAGCCGGACCGAGACCGAGGGAAGACATTCAATGGAACCGAGGACCGACCAAACTATGGGACTTGGTCTTGGGTTTGGGTATGGGTTTGCTCGGGTTTGGTCGGGTTTTACCCGAGAAGGACCAAGCGTAAAAATTTCAAAGGCCTACATTATAATCTTAATGTCTTTTTAATTTTCGGTCGGTTCCGTACCCGAGAACCGACAATACCGAAGGACCAGGACCAAGAAGGACCAAGACCGAGAAGGACCAAGACCGAGAAGGACCAAGACCGAATTAAGCCACATATACGGACCGAGTACCGACCAAGTAACATGGTCGGTTCCTTATCTCAAGTCTGGTTCCTCGGTTCTTGGGCTTGGGCTCGGTTCAGAGGACCAAATGCTCACCCCTACTGCAGTTTATTGTGCTTTGGTTTTTCTCCAACGTTGTTCGTAACTGGCACCCATAAAGGGAAATTCTGGGTATGACATGATGAGTAGGCGGGGTCTATGTAGTCAACGTTTATTTGTTCCTCAGCCTTTATGTGAGAACCGATATCCCTGGGTCCATCGATGATTCGGTGCTCACAGCAAATGTATGGCCATTCTCAGACTAAATTAATATAGAATCAATAGTGCAGTCTGTTGTCATCATCACAAATCTCTATCGGGAAACATAATCTTGAATGTCTAAGATTAACAAATTTTCCATGTCTAACGTTCATATGGATATCTTGTACAATAAATGAATATTTGATCACTTGCATAAGGGCTGTTTCATATGATATGAGTACGGTACTTTTCTGAGATGACATACACCTTGTTAGGTTAGGGAGTATAAGACCATGCAGTTGTTGCTGACATGTGCAAGTGGGAGTTGTTATATGCTCAGGTCACAACAAGTTGGTGATATTACTAGATATAGCAGGGTCATTTTGGGTTACACACAAGAGATGATTTAGCTAAAAGAGATCGAAAGTAAACATGAGGGACTATGTTTATTAGTATATCAAATTAAAGGTATATTAATTAGAAACTAGAAGTGGATATAGCGCTTAAATGAAAATATCAACAGTTGAATTTTAAAAGCCTTTACATAAAAAGGGATAAGATAAACATTATGGATTCAAGGCGTAGAAACCATAAAAAAATTCATGGTTCTTCCTCCCCCTCCCTCCCTACGATTTCCTTCATAAACCCAAGAAGAAGGCTGGTTGTTCTACAATCAACGAGCTATTCAATTGAATCGGGTGTTGAATCATTATCTTGGGTGCGACTATATTAGAGGGATTTTGGTTTGCGCCTTGTTCATCCCATATATCATACATCAGATCTGCTACAGAGGTAATTTTTTATCTCCTAGTTTAGGTAACAGTTTCAAGTTCGTATGTTCTTGTGATCCGTGGTGCGATACAGTTTTTAAGTTTTTGCTTCTGTTATGTATGTTTGTTTTGTTACCATATACCAACAATATGTTGATAATACGGTGACTGTTGAATCAAATATGTTGGAAATCCAACAAGTTAAAGAAGAAGTTGTCCAATGAGTTCGAGATAAAGGACCTAGGAGCTGGTAAATAAATATAGGTATGACCATAGCAAGGCACAAAACTATTGGAACTCTAAAACTTTCCTAAGCGAAGTATATCGAGAAAGTTTTAGAGAATTTCAACATAACAGATGCTAAAGCTACGAGTAAACCTTTGAGACTTCAGCTAAGACTCTCAAAAAATAGTCCCAAAAGATGGATGAAGATAGAACAGATACTGCTAATGTCCTTTATGCCTCAGCAGTTAGTAGTTTGATATATGACATAGTTTGAAGTAGACCAGATATTGCTCATGCAGTAGGAGTTGTGAGTAGATTCATGTCTGATCCTAGAAAGAGCATTGAGAAAGAGTTGAGTGTTTGTTACCCTACTTGAAAAGGACTTCTGAGGTTGCCTTATGTTTTAGAAGAAAAGGGGTAGTCTGGAATGATTTACAAATGCTGATTTGGGGGGATGTATAGTACCGGTTCACAATCGGAAGTACGACAATAAGTTGAATATCGAGGTTACAAATGCATAGCTAGTGCAAAAGCAAGTTAATAGCTCATTTAGTTAAAGAACTTCCTATCAACGGATGTCGCAAGAAGATTGTGTACTATATTGTGAGAATCAGAATGGTTTTACCGATTAACAGATTAGCGTTGACCCTGTTAGAAATTAGGTCATCACATGTCTATAAATATGCATCTCCCTATATTTTTTTCTGTGTAGAGGGAAAAAAGAATGCATGAATGTAAAGCAAGAAAAGGACAAAAAATCTAGGTTAGATACAAAGCAGTTTAGCAATTTATATTTAATGGTTTTACCGATTAATAAAACACTCTTTCTGGTTCGCACGTATGTGTAGCCGATTGCTTCGCTAGTATGAACCATACCAATACTTATGTTCTTGTTTATTCTTTTCGATCGCATTAATATCTTGTGTTAAATTGGTTTTATCCGTTTGTTTCAGTTCATGGTTGTCTGTAGTTTATTCCTCACATAAATTATTTTTATCTTGGACGTAGTTGTGCTGTTTTCGTTCTCTAGGTGTGGCAAAATGTTTTGACTGCGTATGAAAAGAGTTGATACGCATACATATATTAAGGTCAATATTTCAAATTAACATGGTCTTGTTGGACACTAGAAAAATCTGATTATCCAAAAAATACCCTTTGCCGTTAAAAGAAAATAATAAAAAACTTTGTTGTCAATTAAGATTGTTGCCTTTTCAATTAAGATTGTTGCTTTTTCACTTTCCCTAGGTGTTGGCAAAATGGTCTTGTTGGACGCGACTAAAGATGTTTGTATCAACCTTAATTTAGTGACTACCGAAAAGGAATACAAGATTATGATTTATGCATATGCACGATGAATTATTTATAAGGACAAATCAATGCTAATGAAAACAACTATAAAGTATAAACCTCGACTCTTGCGGTATATACTCGACTTCTCATATCTACTATCGAGCTTCATCAATCTTCAATTGCGAAAAAACTTCGCTTTCACTCGGATAACTTGACACTGAGTTATCATACACTCCAGAATCATCATTAAGCTGAGACGGTATGCGATCAATAATTGACATGGGCAACTGCATCGACATGTTGATCGTGCTATCGTCATACGGTTCTTGACCCACAGATGTTAATTGAAGCTTCAACACGTATTCTAAGTCCCACAACACATCGAGCATACTCGGTCTCTCATCCCCCGTATCCTTCAAACATCTCTCAACAACTTCCACAAATTTCCTTAAGGAGTCGGAATTTATTGTACCCGCAAGAAACGGGTCGATAATTTTCTCAACGTTTCCTGCTTTTATCTGTTTAATCGCCCAATCGGCCAAATTCACTTCCTTTGGAGGAAACGTGTGGTCGAGAGCAGGCCTCGCGCATAACACTTCCAACAGTACCACACCGAAAGAGTAAACATCTGACTTTTGCGTCAGTTTCATACATCTAATGTATTCAGGATCCAGATACCCGAAACTCCCTTTCACATCCGACATTTCACCTTCGTCCACGACGTTATCCAACCGCGATATACCAAAATCAGCGACTTTCGCGACGTAACGTTCGTTTAGTAAAATGTTTGTTGATTTCACGTCGCGATGAATTATCCCCGCTTCTGAACCCGTGTGGAGGTAGTCCAACCCACGGGTTGCACTGATACAGATCTCGAGCCTCTGTTTCCACGAGAGTCTCGGGACATCTGGTTTCTCGTATAAATGATCTTGAAGAGTTCCCTTTTCCATAAACTCGTACACAAGCAACATTTCGTCATTTTCATCACAATAACCGATCAAAGAAACCAGATGTTTGTAACGGATCTTTGACAACACCATGATTTCCGTCACGAACTCCGGCCGGCCTTGACCGTGGCCTTGTTCGCCTCGTTTGACCGCCACTTTGGTCCCATGAAGAGTTCCTTTGTACACCTTCCCGAAACCTCCTCGGCCAATCATTAATTTCTCATCGAAATTGTTTGTTGCTTGTAAAATGTCGGCAAATGGGACACGAAGGTTGAGATCTAGATTAGGCGATGGGTTATTGACGGTGAAGTCGATGTTTATGGTGGTGTATGAACTCGGACCATATGATGCTACCCCATGAGACTCTGATTTTGCTCCGACCACCGCCGGCTTCTTTTTCCCACATCTTGACCCGATGAAGTAACCTGCTAATAGAACCAATAGAAAACCCACACCGGCTAAAACACTTCCAACCACGATGAATACACTCTTACCTTTCTTCCCGTCTTTCCCCTGGTCAACCGCACCGGAGTTTTTCAATAACTCCAAGATCTCGACTCCGTTCAAGAATGCCGGCTGATTGTTTCCACGAATTCCGCCGATACTGATATTGATAAATCCTGAATCGACGGAATCCACCACCAGATCAATGAAAAACGGAGCTTGTAATGCTAGCATTCTGTTACCCGGTTGAATCGGCTCCCGGTGGTGGCTATAGAGGAAATAATTGAAGGTGTCGGCGTCACTGACCAGGGCTACGCTTATAATGTCGCAGAAATGAGCTCGAAGGAGGTACATGGTGTTCTTATTAACGTCGAAATTCCATGTTATGTTTACCAAACTGTTGTTCAATTGTTTGGCTGTTTTGTAAACATCATCAGGAGCATCGTATGAGCTTGCTCCACCGTTTTGATAATTAATCCGGCCGTCAAAAGTAACGTTTCTTGCTGGCTCATTGTTGAAGATGAAGGAATTATCGGTTGTCCAAGTTCGTCTTAAGGTGTCACCGGCTACGTCGATCGTCTGTCCTCCGACGTTGACTCTATGAATCGGGTTGAAAGCATAAGCTGATGTTAAGTTCTCCAGATCACTCATTGTTCCGGTGGGTGAAAAACGTGGGAAACTGGTGGCTCGCCTGAATAGATTAGATGGTGTAGTGAAAGCTTCGATGGCGTTTACAAAGGCAGAAGATGAGCCACCGGAGGGTGTAAACTCGAGTGTGAACCGTCTGGTAGATCCAATAGGGATTATGAAGTCTCTAATCACAGTCGTATTTCCGATGCTAAAACCCGATAACAGAGAGAAACCGGAAGCGGAAACGTCGAGTTTTGAATTGGAAAATTGGAATTCGTTAGAAGAGAAAGGGGAAAAATGAAGGCGTACCATCACGAAAGTGTCGTTTTCATCTGCTTCGAGTTCGTACCTTGATTTCTTAGTGAAAACTCTTGCTGTTCTGTAGATAGGAGGCGTGCCGCTTCCCGGGTTGTTGTTTTCGGCGGCGACATGGCCACCGGAGATGGAGAAAGTGGAGGGATTAACGTCGCCAACGAATTTCCGGCCGGTGAAATCGATATCAGAGTTTGAGCCACAGTTGATGAAGTAGCGATCGGGTAACACATACTGTGAGCAAACAAGTGAGAGTGAAGAGAGAAAGATGAAAGGAATGAAAGAAAAGGTGGACGCCATTGAAGAAAGTAACGAATTTCTGGTTCAAATGGAACAATTATTGGTTTGATTCACGGGACGAAGATGACAACGTGTAAAAAAGGGTGTTGACGACGACCGAGAAGACGAGAATCCGGTGGTTGTAAATGGATAGACGAATGAGAATTTTCTTTTTATTAATTTTAAGAATAAATACGTGAAATAAAATAAGAAATGCGATCTTAGCATCCGACGACGGTTATAAGATTTTATCGTGCGATTTGATCATTTGATCACATCTTTTTAGTTTTTATTACATGGTCAAAGTCTCTAGTCTTGTAAATCCTAGAAAACTGATATTTTTGTTCAAAAATTCAACAGAAAGCCTAAAATATTTGTCTATTCACCTTGAAATTCTGTCATACATAGGTTAGGCCTTTTGTGATCTTGTACCTATAGTTTGTAGTTTGTACTTTGTAGGGTTAACGTACTAAGGTTAAAGGGAGTGGTGGCCAATGGCCAACGGATGGCCAAGGGGTTTTTGTGGGCCAGAGTATGGTTGGCAGGCGTTGGCCATTTTGTAGGCAGTGATGGCCAATGGCCAACGCATGGCCAAGGAGATTTTTTTTAATTAAATTTATTGTAATATTCAATTAATAAATTAATAATTAACTTAATTAAAATTAAATTAAAATTAATCATAAATATTTTATTTAAATAGAAAGATTACAAGACACGACAAATAAACTAATAATTAACTTAATTAATACTTAAAAAGACTTAAACAAACCATTTCAAATAACTAAAAATTACTAAAAACACCAAATAATTTAACTAGAAATGATCCTCATCAGAAAATTCATCGTCGTCTACGACGGGCGGTGGCACATTCAGATCAAGATGATTTAGCATCCAAAGATGATCGATTAAATGGCGACGAAGATCCCCATGAATTGTGGAATCGTGCACTATTTGAACCCTTTGACGGTATCCTGGAGTCCCAAGTGCATGTGCTTGTCTCGGGGGTATGATCTCGTTTTCATCGTATTGGCATATCGCGCGTCCTTCGTGTTCAATTATCATATTATGCAAGATCATACATGTATACATCACCTTCTGCATAGTTGATTTATGACGAAAGAGTGCTGGTTTTGAAATTATATGGAAACGTTTCTTCAATACACCAAACGCTCGCTCGATATCCTTCCGTGCTCTTTCTTGAGCTCTTTTAAACCTTTGCCTTTGAGGGTCACTCGGACAAGTCAACGTCTTAACGAGAACAGAATGCTCAGGATAGATCTCGTCCACAAGATAATAGCCATATCGATATTCTGTTCCTCGGAGCATAAATGAAGAGTCCGGAGCGGTTCCTTTATATAAATTATCGTAAAGATCAGAACTATTGAGAACATTGATGTCGTTATTCGACCCGGGCTCAACAAAAAATGAATGCCAAAACCACAGATCCTGTGAGGCTGCAGCCTGAAGCACGACAGTTGGGTATCCGTAATTACCCTTTGTGTATTGTCTGTGCCACGCATTTGGACACATATCCCATCTCCAGTGCATGCAATCTACACTTCCCAACATACCAGGAAAGCCATGCACTTGTCCATGATGGGCATACAACTGTCGGATGTCATTGGGAGTAGGTGCACGCATATAACGTCCTTGGTACAAATGAATAACAGTGTCGCAAAAATGCTGAAGGGTTTCACGACTAGTACGTTCGGCCATCCTAATACTTTCGTCTAGTGCATCAGCGGTGGTGCCATATGCTAACATACGAAGTGCAGCAGTACATTTTTGAATAGGATGAAAGCCTAAGGTACCTGTTGCGTTCGGCCGTTGCTTGAAATAAACGTTCGCTGCTTCCATGTCTCCAGTAATTTTCAAAAACAACGATTTGTGCATTCGAAAACGACGACGAAATTGATAATCATTATATGTTGAATTATCAATAAAATAATCTCTGAAGAGCCGTTGTTGTGCTGCATCACGTTCTCGTTCAATAAATCTCCTCGTATGACCACTGGTATTACTTGATTCCCCGCTATCTAGTTCTTCAATTATCTGCTGCCTGATGGTGATGGCTAAATCTATCGCTTCCTCGAGACCGTCGTCCGATGACGACATTTTCGTATAAAATTTAAGTGTATTGAGAATATGTGAGAGAGATTAATTTGAAAGGTTGAAGATATTGGGTGAAATAAATGTGAATATGTTGGCTTATATAGGTAAGAAATTAAGTATTTTTGAATTAAAAAAAAAAAAAAGAGAAATGTCCGTTGGCATCTCGCCAAGGGCTTGGCGTGCAGCTTTGGCGACTTCGATGGCGAGCTTGGGCGGAGTAGCTTTGGCGACTATGGTTGGCTCGCCAAGGGGCTTGGCGACCCCCTTGGCCACCACTACTCCAATCAGCCTAAAGCCTTGTAAATTTTCTTAAATTTGTTTAAATGATCTATCATGTGTTGTTTAGTTTTTTGTTTTTTTTTTTTTTTTTTGTTTTTTTTTTTGCTGCTTTTTGGATACATAAAGTCGGACATTTTTGGATTTAAATGGTTTCTTTTGAAAAACTTAAGGGGTAACCGGGTTGCCCTATTAGTTTATGTTTCTATCTCAATCTCCCTACTACTTCGGATTACTCCAAATCTTCCTTACAGGACATCCTCGATCGGTTTATTGAGCAGAAAAGGGACTACTTGACGTCCCTTAGGCTTGAAATCACGATCGCGGAACGCAAATTACGATTTTACTCTTCTTTCCATGGTGTTATTGATTCTATCGAATGGTGCAATGTTAAGTCATGTTTATTCGTTCAACATCTAATGCTTCATGAGATCACAAATAGCAGGTTCGAGAAAAGCGGGTAAATTTTGCTTGATAATGACAATACAATTGGAGTCGGTTTTATCAATTTGGATGTGAGTGAATTGTATGATTTTTACTTATTAATTGAGTCTATACATTAAACCAGTTATGTTCTTTAATCATAATCGAGTCATAGGAACCCTACAAGGACACAATCGCTAACCATCAATTCCACTATCGACTTAGTTGGGGAGCGATCACATGAAATTCTAAATGAATCGGATGACCTTTGTGAAGTGCTTCGATTCATAAATTTTACAACAACTGACATGATGTGGCTATGACTAGGCGTACACGTAGGCGCCAAATGCATTTAAATTGTGCTTACGTGGCATTAATACCGGCTATAATGCGTTAAGGGTCTAAAATAGTAGGTAAAATGGACTTTAAGGCACTACAAAAACCGAAAAGAAGCTTGAGGGACTAATTAAACCAAATCAGGATTGTTTCTTGAGCTTGAGTGATATTAATCCTAGTTTGTATATGATCAAAGTAATATGGTTTTTCTTTTTCTTGTTTAAGATGTTCTCTTCCTTTATGTTGCAGTTTATATCAATAAAAAATGTGGTTAATACTTAAGAAGTTAAAGTTGCTTCCAACAATGATGTCTTAATCAATATCAAGTTATAACGACAACTGCACTAAAAATATGTTGCAATCAAATTTAGAGGCTAGTTCATTTTAATTAGATTGTTCGATTCTGGTCCGATTTTAAAATCACAATATTACAAAACATAAAGCAATTATATATAAGATTTCGGTCTTAACAACTTTGGTCTGAATACGATGAGATAGTACTATCATACTTGTTATTAGTATCTTTTGTACAAAAATTGATGTATAATTTCCGGTTTAATTTGTATATTGGAGAAAAGTATTTAATAAGAATATTTTACAAAATCTCTAGATTTCTTTTGGGAAAGGCTTACCCAAAATTTAATTCGCATTTGAAGTTATTATTTAAAGGTAACAAAAAAGACTTTTCACAAATCATTAGATAAAAACAAACCCCACCAATCTCCACTACCATTGTAGACGGTGACACCAACCACTTTCCTAGCACACCACCAGCACCCCACTCCAAGCGACCCAATTGCTTGTCACCATCCTTTGTGACTTTTCCGACGACCCATCCCGCTCGACGACTTCCTCCGTCGTCATCCTTGAGTTTTGTGTGGGGGGAAATATTTGTATTTATAATTAAATAATATAAAGTTCCACAAATATCTCATTTAGTTATTTCTTATTTAGAATAGTTTTTTTTTTTTAATATTTACTTTCCAAATTTCAATTTTATTTTATCTACGTGAAATCAAGTAATTGATAACATGCTTCTTGTTGTTTGACTGATATTTCACTACTAGAAAAAAGCTTTTCATGATCGACATTGCAAGTCATAAATGGTTATAGATGACAGACAAATGTTTGTCATTGCAAGCCCCGTCATAAATGAAAGATGACAGACATTTGTCTGTCATTAGTTTACGACAGACATTTATGACAGACAATGTCTGTCGTAAATAATCATATATGCCAAATAAAGTATGTCATTAAAAGTCATGTCATAAACGATAGATGACAGACATTTGTCTATCATGAATATATATATATATATATATATATATATATATATATATATATATATATATATATATATATATATATATATATATATTAGTTGTATTATTGTCTAAACTGATTCACATTCAATGTATCTTATTACAAATACAAAGAAACACAATCCATTACACACAAACAATAGTTTGACAAGTGCAAAGTGTAGACATTTACATAAATGGTATCTTCAAGAATGTAAAAAGTTATTGTTTTAACATAACTTGGAGCTATTTTCTAATACATAACCCGGCCATAGAGATCAAGGTAATACCAGGTTGATGTTTGCATCTCTAGTACCGCTAGCACCCAATGACTACTGTAAAACCGAAAAACCAAATTTAAAATTAAGACAAATAACTGTCCCATATTAAGTCATATAGAAACGTCAAGATGTGTTACTAAAAATGACAAATGTCCAAATTAAGCATGTATTAATACATTAAGTCGGGTTATTTTTACTTAAGCCATTAAGTTATTCCATCCAGATTAAGTCAAACAGAAACATACAAGTATAATGGTTAGTTTAATTATCTAGCAAATATCCAATGTTCGTTTACTTTTTTTTATTAAATTTCCATACGACTTGTTAGATTTTGAAGTGTATCACTCTTTTCAAGGTCTGTGTGCTCACTTGAATCAGTTACATGGCATAGTAGACTTGAGATGATCATTGAATTAGCACCAAAATTGTTTGATGGTCTTTTACTAGTGATGGATACTTTATTATCTTAATAAGGTAAATACGTTCTGTAAGTAGTACATACATACATATATCTTAATAAAACCATTAGATCTAATTAGGATTTGGATCAAGTACACAATATACCAAGTGATCAAGTAATTTGGTATGTACCATGCTCGAATTAGATTAAAGATTAACGAGTGTGCCCATCCTTTTAAAAACATGATCCACCACCCTTAGGGTTGCAAACCGAGCAGGAATGTAGCAACCAATTTGAGCCAGGATGACAATCAGGCATATTTGCTAAAGGATCACATGGTCCATTTTCTATTAGTAAACGTTAGCATTAATTATAATCATTCAAGGGCCACAAAATTGAAATTAAAATACTTACCTGTATGTCTTTGTGAGGCATATTGAAGTAGAATCCATGCCCATTGTGCTTATCACCCACATGAATTATGATGACATAGTAAGTATGGTGTTATCAAGAAAATGAAGGATGTTATCAATTAGAATCAACAACATTTTTTAGATTTTCTTAAAGTTGAACGTGGTGATATAGGTGAAACTGCTAATGCAAAGAAAATGGATTTGATTTGGCTCATGCATGTACTCATAACTCAACATTTAAAAAGGATCACTATTGTAAATAACAATCAATCAAATTAAATCCATATATGAAAAAAAGAAAAGAATAAAGTTTACTCTAGGGGGCTTATTTGGAAATAGTATGAACGAAATGTTCAAGAGTTTCAAAAACAAAACCATAATGTGAGATACTTTAAAATAACATTTAGTGGACATTAATGCTCATTAATATAGCAAACTCAAAGCATTAAACAACATGGTACCATGAAGAATATGTCAACGTAAAACCCATCTTCATGCATTCAATTATATTGAATTGTATTCGAAGCTTAACGAGGAATCAGGGCTTAGCAACATCTAAGACCCGAACGTGCAAGTTAATTTAAAGTATTCAAAAGTAACTTGATTAGAATTGTTACCGGAGATTAGGTTCCAAATCGAGTTCAAGGATTTAAACATAAGTTTAACCTTCCATGCCCCATCCACACCAATAAACGAACAGATGAAGAATACTCCTACAAGTTTAATCAAAACAAAGTTATATAAACATGTCAATTTAATGGTTAACTATCAAAGGCCTGTGAATAATATGTTAAAGATTAAAAATCAGTCATCATTTGATTGTAAATATGTGAAAGATTTCATACTCAGAGAACAAAAGAAGTATTTTTTGAAAAGAAAACATAAGCATGGGGGATAAAAGACTAACCTTTGTGAATGGTCTTTTCCTTTTTCAATTATAAATGTCTGCTCATACAAAGAGCACACTTCTTAAGCATTCCCAAATTATATAAAAGGAAACCAATTAGGAAACACACTACAACTTTTCAAATATGTATTAATTAGGTTACCAGCCGATGTTCCATGTTTGATAATTGCTTCTAGAAGACCAAGAGAAATTTCTGGATGCACAAGGTTATAATATGCACGACCACCTGCAATGTCTCTACCATGCTCCCTAAACCGGGTAGAAAATAGGTGAATCTCTGGTTGCCTCTGTAAATATTAGCAAAAAAGCAATAAACAAAAAGAACATGAAATTGGCACAAACTTTGGATAGATAAACCAGAAGGCACACAAAATGGGATATAGTGTATTGTATATAGCATGAAGCCGGAAATAAACGGACAAATGAATGACTCAAATAATAATGTATGACTCACAGATACACAGTCCAACACACATTCACACATAGCTAGACATAAATTGACAGAGTATAAGATTCAAACAAGAACAACAGCAGAGTCGATCGAGCTAGGTTTAGAAAAGTTAGGAAGAAAGCAATTTACCTTTAATCGTACCAGTTTAGTGACCTACAGGCGGAGGCGGAGGCGGAGGCGGGTGATCAATGACAGAAACCTTTTGAGCAGCAGTGAGAACCGATTGTGAAATTGATTAATGCGTGTATGATTTTAGGGCAAATATATGCCGAAGTAATAGCCCAAATCGATTAATACGTGAATGAATTTAGGGCTATGGATGGAAGCTATTTTTTCGGGATGGAGGGAAATGAAAACAAGGCAGGATAATGTAATTTTTAGGGAAGAAGGGGAAAAGTAATAAGGCGACCCTAGATTTTACGACTTACAAATAATAAACGCGTGTTTTTTTTTTAAAATGATTTTATGATAGGAAAATACCACAAACAAATATGTATGTCATGAATTTTTTTCAAAGATGACATGATTTCATGACGGACATTTATCTCTGTCATAAATTATTAAAATTTTACAGTAGATGACATAATTTTTATGACAGACTTTTTTGTCTATCATAAAAACACGTCTGTCATTTTTTGTTTGTCATTAAAAGTCATTTTTGTAGGAGTGTTTAACGATGTGCCCAGTATATTTGAAAATGAATTATTAAATATTAGCAAAGTTTCAGTTCTTTCCATTATATAAATTTTGTTGTGAAAAAGCTATCTATGCAACCCCAAAAGCAATGGAACTTACAAGAGCGTATGCGACATGCGTAATACTAATACTAAAATAAATACCGATGCCAACTAGTGTCTAAAAGTTTATGAATCATAGTTTATCTAACATTTGTCAGTTCACTGCTGGGATCAAAATATCTTCGAGGTGATTGCTAGTAGGTTTGGACGTGTGCTTATTCCTAATGAATGCTCTAAGGAGGCTGTAGACTTGTCGCATGGTAGAGTCTGTATACTGGCCAGGCAAGATCGGATGTTTAATGACTGTCATGAGGTAGTTTGGAAGAAGATGTCTTTTACTATCAGGGTTCAAGAAGATGGAGATTGGGTTCTGCCTTGTGTGACTGAGGAGTCGTCCGATTCTGAGTCAGAGGAAGATGACTGTGTTGACAGAAATTCATTAGATATTATGGACGATTGTGAAGATGGGTGCATGGATAATAATACGCAGGATAAGAACATGAAAGATGATCAGAATGATGATGGGTTTTCTTGTGATAGGCGCAATAACAACTCTCCGGCCACCGTGGTGGTCGACTCGGCTGAGGAGGAGCGGCGTAGAGGTTCCGTCGGCAGGGAATATTTCGAAGAGGCGATTCCAGATGTTCAATATGACGATTCGATTTCCAAGGTTGACGGTAATGATGCGGTGGGTTACACGATGGGGGATGATACGTGTAACAATTCAGATGGGCAGGATATGGGGTCCAGTGATAATTTGAAATTGGGCTCAGACAATGGTGGGCTTTTGCGTAAGGACTTTAATGGGGAGGATTGGAGGAATCCTGTAATGGGCCGAGTGAGTCGTTGAATAGGGCCTTCCTGATTAAAATATTGGTATTGGGTTTAATGGGTGTAATTCAGTTGACCAGTCAAACGTGAGAGTTATTGACGCTAGTTCTGTCGGAGGTGCTTCAAGAAGAAAATCAGTCTCCGCTAGGAGACTCTCTCATACGATTCGCTTCAAGGATATTGTGTGGGCGTCTAACGGAAGAATTAGTAAAAGTAGATCGCTGGGTAGTAAAGATAGATCGAGAAGTGCTGCTACTTGTTCCGACTCTATCTCGTCGAGCTCCTGTGATCGTGAAGTTGAGAAGACCGTTAAATTAGGAGAAGACCTTGGTTTTCGAATTAAGGACGCTAAAGCTTCTCTTAGGGCCGTTATTGAAGGTGAAGGAGATTTCCAATGTGCTCAATGAATTGTATGTCTATCAATTTGAGAGGTGCTGGTGGTGGGAAGGCGGCGTGGGTTAGAGGTCTTAAAGTCAAGCATCAGATTAATTTTTTGAGTGTGCAGGAGACGCAGATGATAGTTGCTGAGAATATTCGGGTTGAGAATTTTTGGGATTCCACTAACTTTGAGCATGTGTCGGTGAATTCTAATGGGAGATCGAGAGGGCTTTTATGCTTGTGGAATCTGTGTCTTTTGAAACAGGTGACTATTACTAAAAGTTCGAATTTTATTATGGTCTCTGGTAAATGGGGTAATTCGAGCATTGCGGTTAATTTTTTAAATGTGTACGCCCCTGTGTGTGATACTGAGTGGTCGTGTATGTGGTTACAAATTGCCAATCTCTTAAATTCGGTTGGTGGCTGACAACGCCTAGTAATATCAAATATTTTAGTCGTTGTTGAGCCCTATTCTTAGTGAATTTATATCATATATCTACTGTTATTACTCACTTTTGTGCTAGTGCTATTGTGCAAGAAAAAGATGAAATCAGGGACCAAAAGCGTACAATTTGGAAGAAGTTTGAAGATCAAGGCAATATCAGGCGGATTCGCACGCGCGCCGCGGGATTCACTTATGCGCGGCACGGCCTCGTGATTTTTGCAACTATAAATAGAGGGTCCTAGGTCGAAAAAATTAGCAAAGGCTTGACATAAAATCGACTCCCAATACTCTTTGAATCCGAGTTTTAGCTTCAGCAACCACCATTTGGTATTTTTATGTTTTTTCCTCTTTAATTTTCAATTAGTTTCATAGTTAGTAGTAATTGACTAGTGTCTTTGGGTGTGACAACCATTGATACTTAGTCTTAGTTTCTGTTTTGAATATTTGAGTTACTGTTTTGGACCTTTTTGGGGATCTGAGTTTGGTTAATGAATCATTTGGTTATTAGTAATTGCTTCTTTCGGTATTTTATGCTTTGGAATGATTTTTTGGATGTTGATTTATGATTGGATGTTGATTTAATCTTGATTGTTCTGAATTTCAGTTCTGATTTCAGTAACCAATTAGGATTAGTTATTGGTTTGGAGTTTAGTTTAGTGGATGTTTGTTTTGAATTATTGGAGTTTATGATTTTTGGGATTGTTTGGCAAAAGTTAGGAACTAGATCCTCTGACTGTAGCGTGACACTGCAGTTGGTAATCTGTCACCTGTCTCGACCACGTAACTCCTGTGGATCGACCCTGACTACCACTATACTAGTGTGTGTTAGGTATTTTCTTATTTTTGACCGCACGACGACCTAGGCAAATCAAATTTTGGCGTCGTTGCCGGGGAGTTGTAAGCTTGAGAATAGGTGATCTGTAGGACTTTTTAGTTTCTGATTTTTTTTAGTATTGAGATTTCAGTTAGTTAGTAATTTTGCTTTTGATTTTTCGGGCGTGTTGCACTAGTGCATGCGTACCCGTAGGGGTGAGCAATTATCCCCTTTGCGTTTTGACTCAGAGATTGAGCGAACTGCGCGCAAGATCCGTGCATGTAGGCGTTCAAATACAATGAGTTTTAGTAATGTCAGTAGTAGCTTAGAGCATGTTGCCCAGGAACCCTCGGGTGAGGCAACGGGGATGTCATTTATTCCCACGGTTTCAGAATTTCACATTGGGAGCACGAGTGCTATTGGTGGTGCAGCTTCAGCCCCTGCACATATACCATCGTGCACTCCGTCGTCGATTCCGCCATTTCAACCTTTATCCCAACCACAATCTACAAACCCATTTACATCTGCCATGTCTTGGGGAGCGCCGACCCGTGATGGCACCCCAGTATCTAGACAGCATACACCCATTTCTCAATCCATTTCTCAACCACCACCACTACTTTTTAAACCACAAACCACATTCCAACATATACCACTACAGCCACAATACCAACAACAACCACCTCAGCAGCAGTACCAGTATCAAGAGGCTGAGGAGAGGTATGATGATGAAGACGAATGATGGGTTCCACCAGCACCACAGCAACCATGGAACCGAGGTCGGGGACCTCCAAGAAGGGCACAACAAAATCAACCACTACAAGGTCAGCAGAGATATAATGATCATCACTTTTACGGTAATCCTGCTTAACCCTTGTATATTGCACAACCGAGGGGGCAATCGGTTGCATCGCACTTCCAGCCACGGGAGTACGATGACTCGTCGCCCATTTACATTCCTGAAAATATAGAATCACAAGTAGAAATTAGGCCTCAGTTGTTAGGAATATTACCAGAATTTAGGGTATACAAACAAGATGACCCATACAATCACGTGTATGAGTTTATAGCAATAGCCAACGCTAACACCCCTAGAAATACCAATAAGAACATTTTTAGATTAAGATTGTTCCCATTCACTCTGAAAGACAAAGCCAAATATTGGTTCATGTCTCTGCCATCAAATAGCATCACTACATGGGACCAACTCAAAGCTAAGTTCTTACAAGAGTTTTATCCGGCACGCAAGACGACGGAAATCAGGATGGCTATTCAGGATTTCCAGCAGAAGCCTGGAGAAGCTTTTCATGAAGCATGGGATCGTCTAAAGGAGCTGATGAGGTCGTGTCCTCATCACGATATTCCAAAGTGGCAACTAGTCAAGGTATTCTTTGAAGGAGCAAGTGAGACGAACCAAGCCATGATCAACGCATCATCTAGTGGCACTATTATGATGCAAGACCCGAAGGAGGCTTGGCAGTTTCTGGAACAGTTAAGTAATGGCTCCAAGGCGAATTTCTCCACAAAAAAGACGGTAGGCACAGCTGCAGCAGTAGGAGCTGATGCCGATTGGAAAAAGGATGTAAAGAAGGAGATAAGCGAGCTTAATAAGAAATTCGATAGACTCATGTTTACTCTGCAGAATGGACCTCAGAGCCAGCCACAAGGAGGTCAAGGAGGACCAAAGACTCAAGAAGCAAATCAAGTCTATGGTCAGGGTCAAGGTCAATATAACAATGGACGACCCTATAGAGCATATAACCAAGGTCAGCAGAATTTCAATAACCAAAGGCAGAACAACTACCAAGGGCAATCATCCAACCCGCCCAGGCAGCCTCAACCGGCAAATAATAATGGTAATGCCAGTAGAAATGGTAACAACAACAATAGGGGGCCTAACAACTCTATCAATAATGCCCCAGGGACTCAGGAGGATCTAGTCGCGAAAATGTATGAGATGTTCAACACAACGCAGCAGCAATCGCAAGCCAATGCGAAAGCCGTTGTCAATATGGAGAGGCAAATCGCCCAAATGGCTGAAGACCAACGAAAGGGAGATAATGGGAAGCTGCCCAGTGCCACAGAAGTCAATCAAAACCATACTCAGCGAGCGGGGAAGGAGCAGGTTAACGCTGTCGATGCAGAATGGAGAAAGGTGACCATGGAAGATCTGCTAGGTCACGAAAGTGGAGTTGAGGGGCCAGATAGAGAAGAGGAAGTTAAGAATGAAAATGAAAGCAAAGAAGATGTTAATATTGAAGTCGAAAAAGTTGAAGTTGAAAAGGAGGTACAGGAAATTCCAGTTGAGAAGGAGCCTCAACCAAAGGAGGACAAGGATGTCCAAGAGGAAAAGCAGCCAATAATAGCTGGAATTAAACAAAGGAAGAAGGATAAGAAGGAGAAGAAAAAGCAGGAAGTGTCCAAATCGACGGGGCCATCAATGAACCAATCCTTGTGGGATGAGCTTAAGAACGCTCCTGAAGATACAAGAATTCTTCAGGAGATGTGTGAGAAAAATGGAAAAGGCAAGACTCCCATACCTGACACTGCGAGGTTGACAATTAAAGCTAGTGAGGCACTGTTGGGAACACTGCCCAAGAAGGAGAAGGATCCTGGATCACCACTGATTACTGCTACCATAGGAGATGTGGTCATTAGGAACATCTTGCTGGATTTGGGAGCAAGTGTGAATGTGCTGCCGGGATACTTGTATGATAAATACAAGAATGAGGAATTAGAGCCGGCAAAGACCGTATTACAGCTGGCTGATCAGTCAACCAAAGTATCCCGGGGTAAGTTGACAAATGTCATAGTGAAAGTTGGGGATTTCTTCTACCCAGTGGACTTCTTGGTTATGGAGTACGAGAGTCTGGAGGACGCGCCCGCGCTGATATTAGGACGTCCATTTTTTGCTACAGCAGGTGTCGTCATTGATTGCAAAACAGGAGATTTGGATATCTTCTTTGGGTCGAGAAAAAGAAGGTTAAATATGTTCGGGAGTCCCATATCTCTACCTCATGGGTTTGATGACAAGCATTGGAACAACAATATGCTAATGGAACCAGGGATTAGGGACAAAAGCAAAATATGGACCAGAACAGGAGAAGGAGGAAAAGAGGAAGTTTTAAAGGAAACGAAGGAGCATCCATTTTCCACCATTGACAAAGAGCAGCTGCTGGACATGATGGAAATGTTGGAGGCAAGACACCAGCAATACGAGAAAGATGCAAGGGAAAGAGAAGCAAAAGTCTTCCAGCTTCTGGAAGCTCAGCAACAATGGATTAGCGGAGTTAGTGACAGGATGACTCAACTCACTTCATTGATGTCAATGATGGCCCACAATTTCGCACCAGATCACAAGAAGATGCCATCAGGAATTCAAAACGAGTAGGAGTAGGAATAGTTCGTCTGGCTGAAGACGTTAAACTTAGCGCTTGTTGGGAGGCAACCCATATTTCATAGGTTAGGTGTTGTATTCTTAGGAGTAATTAGGAAAATGATATCATCGTCATTGCAGGTGTTATTGGTCCAAGGCAAGTGTGGGGTCGTTTTGAAAGAAATTGATTTTTGAAGACCGCGCTGCGGTCAGGCGATTTGCACGCCGCGGGGTCGTAAACCAACCCGATGCGCAGGGGTTGATTTGGGAACACGCGCGTCACGGTTTGCTCATATCTGCGCTGCGGGAAACGATCGGTCGGTTTCATTCGTTAAAAAGGTAAGCCGCGACACTATTCACACACACCCACACCGCCGAGCTCTGATCATCGAAAAATTTCTCGCATTTTTTCTTCCTCATTTCATTCCCGCAATCAAGGTATGTCATTCTAACTAGTTTTCACTTGTTAGAACTAGCGATTAGGTAGAAAAATTGGGTGATTTCTCCAAAACTCCAAAAACTTAGAAATCGGCAATGCTAGCTTGTAGGGTGTTTATTTTGCCAAATAATGACCCTAGATGAGCTAGTCTGTGCTTAGGCTACCTTGTAGTGCATTTTGGATTGAGTTTAAACAGGTTAAATCGTGATCTAGGGTTTGGAACTCAAACCAGTCGCTCGCCGCGCCGCGCCCTGGTTCTTGGGCCGCGCCGCGGCTCGGTGGGGAAGAAATGACTTATTTTGAAAAAAAATTTATGGCTGTTTTGTGCAGATGTCTTTCAGACTTGACCACCCATTCCTACAGTTCCTTGAGGGTCCAGATAGTTTAGTTAAGTACTCCACGAGGAGGGATGCACTGACGAGTCGCCGGGTTCTTGAGGCGACGATCATCGACCGTGACATCTTGAGGGATGCCGGGCTCTGGGCTGAGATCGAGCCATTTCTTCACCGCACATGGACTCACGGGGATGCTTCATTCACGTGTCGTGGCTGGGACAGGCTCATGCCCACCCAGGACGAAGTGGTGTACACCGAGCTCCTTTTGGAGTTTTTCTCGACAGTCTGTTTTTCACCAGGTTCAACGAAGGCCAGGTCCAGGCTCATCCGATTCCGATTGGGGGGGTCCGAAGGGAGTGCAGTCTCCGGGATTTTGGGAGACGCACATGCATCTACACGGAGGCAGACCTCCAGCACAGATACTTCACGCAGTTCTTCCACGCGTGCGTCCAGGGGCAGCCCGAGAGGGATGCCAATGCAGTTGTTTGGGCACCGTTGTCCAACGTTCACTTCGAGGCGGGGACGGCCAGGGAGAGCCAGCTCCGCAACCCGCTTCACCGGCTCATGCACCGTATCGTCACCACCTCTATCATGCATAGGGAGGGGGGCAAGAAGGTGTCCGGTGAGGACATTATGTATCTCTGGGTGCTCCTTGACCCCTCCAGGTTCCTCCATCTCTCGTTTGCTTTAGCTGTCTCTCTATCCACCCGTACGACGGGTGCTTCGTCTAGCAGTCCTTTGGCCCGCGGGCATTACATCACCCGCCTGGCCATTTCGTACGGGATCCTCACTGCCGCAACCGTGGCTTCTTTGACTGCTTTACCTCCGGTTCGCACCACGGTGCGAGCCCTGGAGAACATGGGGCTGATCGAGTAGCAGCGCCCAGGCCGGTATGTGAGGGTGGCGTCCGAGGCACCCCAGGCTCCCCAGCCAGCCTACGCCCAGCCAGGTAGGAGACGCCGGAGACCGGCAGCACCAGTGGAGCCAGAGCCATAGCAGGAGGAGGCGACAGAGCTCAGGTGATTGCAGGATCGGGTCGCTAGGATTGAGGACCAGCTGGAGTGGATTGGGGAGGTACTTTTGGAGATGGCCACCCAGCAGGGACGACGCCCCCGACCATTCCCAGCCCGAACCCACGATCATGAGGCAGGATCTTCTAGGCCACCTGGTGGCGATTGATTTATGCATGTGATATCAAATTGGAAGAGTTGTTTCAAGCAAGTGTGGGATCACCGTGCCCCTCCATTTGTCTTGACCACCGGCGTGTTTACTATTGCGCTACAACTCCAGAATGCTAAATCGAGGACTTTTTGTGCGTGTTTGTGAACCTGTGACACCGAGTGCTAATCAAGCGATCTACCGTCCAAAGGGGTAACTCTTTCTCCCAAGACTCTTTGACTCCGAGTTTTAGCTTCAGCAACCACCATTTGGTATTTTTATGTTTTTTCCTCTTTAATTTTCAATTAGTTTCATAGTTACTAGTAATTGACTAGTGTCTTTGGGTGTGACAACCATTGATTCTTAGTCTTAGTTTCTGTTTTGAATATTTGTGTTACTGTTTTGGACCTTTTTGGGGATCTGAGTTTGGTTAATGAATCATTTGGTTATTAGTAATTGCTTCTTTCGGTATTTTATGCTTTGGAATGATTTTTTGGATGTTGATTTATGATTGGATGTTGATTTAATCTTGATTGGTCTGAATTTCAGTTCTGATTTCAGTAACCAATTAGGATTAGTTATTGGTTTGGAGTTTAGTTTAGTGGATGTTTGTTTGGAATTATTGGAGTTTATGATTTTTGGGATTGTTTGGCAAAAGTTAGGAACTAGATCCTCTGACTGTAGCGTGACACTGCAGTTCGTAATCTGTCACCTGTCTCGACCACGTAACTCCTGTGGATCGACCCTGACTACCACTATACTAGTGTGTGTTAGGTATTTTCTTATTTTTGACCGCACGACGACCTAGGCGAGTCAGTGGCTGTTGGCTTTTGATGGGCGATTTCAATGAAATCAGGCAGAAAGGAGACAGATTTTCTCAAAAGGGTCGGATTTCTTCTATGAATGACTTTAATTTGTTCGTCAAAAATTCCAATTTATTTGAATTTAAACTAGGAGGGAGGAAATATACCTGGATAAGCGAAGACGGAAAAAGTCTCAGCAAGCTTGACAGATTTTTCGCTAATCAATATTTTTTGGAGCTGTGGGGTCTTGCGACTGCTTCTATTTTGCCCAGGAACAAATCGGATCATTGTCCGATTATTTTAATCAATGATGTCTTGGATTTTGGGCCTTCTCTGTTTAGATTCTTCAACTCGTGGCTCTCTATTGACGGTATTGATGTTCTGGTGACTAACACTTGGAGGAACTGTCATCCTTCGGGCACGACTGATGTTAGATTGCTTCAGAAGCTGAAGGAGATTAAAAAGGTTTTAAAAACTTGGACGTCCAAGTCTAAATCTAAGGAGACCGCGGAGTAGATGCGCCTTATGGATAAAATCAATGAGCTTGAGGTTACGGCTGAGTGTCGGCAGCTCACTGACCACGAAAGGGAGTTGAGAAAATTATGGCGCAAAAGATTAATTGAGATTGAGGCTATTCAAAGGAAGGATTTGAGGCAAAAGGCTAGAGTCAAGTGGAGTGTTGAGGGTGATGAAAACACTCGATTCTTTCATGGGTGGATCAATAACAGGAAAAAGAAAAATCGAATTCACGGCTTTCTATTGATGGTGTTTGGGTTGACAGTCCCGTTGGTATCAATGATTATATTTTTGATTTTTTTTTTTTCGAAAAAATTCAAGGAACCATTGTTGAATAGACCGGTGCTTATAAGTGACAAGTTTAAAAAATTATTGGACGCTGATAATGATCTCCTAACGGCTGCTATTTCTGAGGAAGAGATTAAACTTGCGGTTTGGAGTTGTAGTTCGGATAAAGCTCCTGGGCCTGATGGCTTCACCTTTTGTTTTTTTGAAGAAATATTGGGATCTGATAAAATCTGATGTGTGTAGGTTTGTCAATGATTTCGAGGATCTGGTTGCTTGGCTAGAGGATGCAATGCTTCTTTTGTTTCTTTAATTCCCAAGGTTACTGACCCGTTGTATGTGAAAGATTATAGACCCATTAACTTGGTTGGTTCTTTGTATAAAATTCTCTCCAAGGTTTTATCCATTAGACTCAAGAAGGTTCTTCATAAAATTATTTATGGTGCTCAATCGGCGTATGTTGGCGGGAGAAGTATTTTTGATGGCCTGTTATTGTTAAATGAAATCTATGGTTGGGCGAAGAAGTTAAAAAAGAAGGTTTTAGTTTTCAAGGTGGATTTTGATAAGGCTTTTGATTCGCTAAGTTGGGGGTTCCTTGACTCGGTCATGCATCAAATGAACTTTGGTTGGAAATGGCGAAGATGGATTAATGGGTGTCTTTCCTCGAGTAGAGCTTCGGTCTTGGTTAATGGCGCCCCCACTAAGGAATTCGACATTAGTAGAGGGGTTAGGCAAGGAGATCCGTTAGCTCCGTTTCTTTTCATCATTGCTATGGAGGGTCTTCACGTTTCCTTGGAGAAAGCTTGTGAGAAGCATTATTTTAGGGGCATTTCCTTTTCTAAGGAGAATATTTCCGTGTCTCATTTGATGTACGCGGATGACGTGACTTTTGTTGGAGAATGGTCGGAGATGAACATTGTCAATCTTAATCGTATCTTGCGGTGTTTTTTTCTTGCTTCAGGGTTGAAAGTGAATCTTCATAAAAGTAAGGTTTTTGGGGTTGGCGTGAATGAGGTGGAAATTAGTCGGCTTGCAGGGATTCTCAAATGTGAACCGGCTTCTTTTCCCTTCATTTATCTCGGGCTGCCGGTTGGGGCTAATATGAAGCTTTCTAAATATTGGATTCCTGTTATTGATAAATTTGAAAAGCGTCTCTCGTCTTGGAAAGCAAAGAATTTTTCGTTTGGGGGTCGTCTTACATTGGTCAAATCCGTGTTAAATAGTCTCCCTTTGTACTATTTTTCGCTATTTAAAGTTCCTAGGAAGGTTCTCAATACTCTTGATGGGTTAAGAAGGATATTTCTATGGGGCGGAGATAATTCCAGCAGGAGGATTCACTGGGTTAAGTGGGATAAGGTGGTTAAGTCAAAAAATAATGGTGGTCTCGGTTTGGGTTGCTTGGAGTCGGCCAACCTTGCGCTTCTAGCTAAATGGCGTTGGAGGTTAAAAACTGAACCGAAGGATCTTTGGTCTTCATGTATAAGATCTATTCACAAGCTTAAGCTCATTGACGGAAAGCCATTGGCTAGAAGTTCTCTCAAAGGCGTGTGGTATGAAATTGCAAGAATTGATTTGGAGTTTGAAAGGAAAGGGGTCGACCTTGATAAGTTGTTTAGTAGAAAAGTTGGAGTCGGTGATAATACTTTCTTTTGGAAAGATTATTGGTGTGGGGATTTTTCTCTTAAAGACAAGTTTCCTAATTTATATTTGAAAGAGGTTTGATAAAGACTGCCTTGTTGCTAATAGAGTTACTCATGTGGGCGAAAATGATCTCAGATTGAATTGGAACTGGAAGAGTCATCTAAGAAGTGGGCGTGAGTCTAATTAATTCAATGATCTGGTGAATAAGCTTGTTGGTTTCGAGTTTGGGAACGGGGCTGATTCTTGGTGTTGGATTGGTGGAGGGGATGGTTTTTCTGTGAAGCAGGTTAGAGAGCTTCTTGAAATTAGTGATGGTGCGAGTAGCTCGAATTCTCATTTCAAATGGGTTAATTGGCTGCCATTGAAAATTAATTGTCTTGCTTGGAAAGTTGTTCTTGATAGAATTCCGACCTTCGATAACTTGGTAAAATGAAACATCACGCCCAGCTCTAATCTTTCTCCCCTGTGTCGCGTTTCGCAAGAGACCATGGACCACTTGTTCTTTTGTTGTAAAGAGGTGCTGGAGCTGTGGAAGCTGTTTGGTGATTGGGCTTCGGTGCTGCCTAGAAATCCTAATTCTTGTGCCGATCTTATTTCGCTTCTTAATGATGGGTTGGGAGACAAGAAAGTTAAAAAGTTGAGGCTGTCGCTGGTTTACTCGCTGATTTGGAGCATTTGGATGACGAGAAATGGTGTTGTTTTCAGAAATCAAAAGTTCTCCTTTAAGCATTTGTTTGATGACTTTTGTCTTTGCTCTTTTAATTAGATTAAGTCTAGAGTTAAGCCTTTGTTATATTGGTCCACTTGGTGTATGTCTCCTATTTCTGCTTTGTACTCTTTGTAATTGAGTCTCTGGCTCAATTTGTTGTTTTTTTGAATGGATCTTTGTTGTTCAAAAAAAATCTAACATGTGTCAGTTAAGCCACATGGGCACAATAAAAAGCAGAAAGTGAAGACTTATAGCAGCCGGTTTGACCTCCATTGTGTACCATCTTGCCATGATGATGATATGCTTAAAGACATGTATAGGTTCAATTAACAAACAAGTCGAGCTACTCTATTTTGGGCTTGAAGAGTTCGAGCTTAGTTTTAAGCTTGTTTATTAAGCAAGCTCTAACTCGAGTTTTTTCTAAACCTATATGCATGTGACAATAAATTTTTTTGACATAGATAAGATAAGGATTTGATTAGGACCGATCCGAGGATAATTGAGGCCCAGGGCAATATCCCAAAAACGCCACCTCAAGTTAACAAAATGTATAGTTAAATTACCAAAGCTTAGTATGAAAAAAGCGTCACTTAAATTAGAAATATGAATACATAGTTAATGAAATAATCGAACTTGTTCATCCATTAAAAAGAGAGTGATCTTGCATGTTTTCAAATTCCATGCGGCTCAAAATTCGTTAAAATTTTCTTTAGTCACTTTTGTTAAGCAATTATTGTTAATCTTAAGTAGCAACTAATTATATCATATTGATGTTGTTTATAGTGATTTTCAAGGCATATAAGCTCTTTTATTAACGATCTGTCAAAGATAAAACTCAAAGCTTCATGATCTTATCGTATGCCTCTCATCTGAGTATGTCTATCAAATGAGAACTTACAAATAGATTTGAGACTTAACCCTTCATGGATTTGAGACTTCAACTTTGTATTATTGATTTCTTTGACACCATATATCACATAAAGTTAGCATCTACATTCTTATCCATATACTACTTCCCAAAATATGTAAAAAAATTTGCAAGCACCAATTCACCAAAAGATATTAAGAACTCAATAGTTCCACTAGTATTGGAGTTTCAGAAATTTTGTGAATCGACTCACATAAAATTGAAATGTAGAAAAAAAATTCGGCACTTATTGGCGATATTGAAGATATTTTATAAAACAGTTTACCTTAAATAATAATTTGCCCGATGCGTGGTTTTAAGAAGTACTAAATAGAACCGGAAGATATTCCTTTTGTGATTCAATGACTTTAAAGATATTCGCTTCTTGATTTTCTACGATGATTGCATCCGTCTCCTATTATAACGATCACATCTTCCTCTCTCCATTCTCCGTTTCGGTCTTTCAGAGTTCACAAATGATTTTAATTAAGATTTGCTAAAAAAATTGGTCCCCTTGTAACTTTGGGCCCTAGGCGGTCGCCCAGGTTGCCCCTTTATTGGGCCGTCCCTGGATTTTATACAAGCATTCGTTGTAAAAGACATTAATACCAAAATGAATTAAAGACTGAATAAAACTCATGGTCCCTGCGGTTTGTCTAAGGTTGCAGGTTTGGTCCAAGTGTTGGAAAATACACGCGCCTGGTCCCTGTGGTTTTGTAAGCACACGCGTGAGATCCCTGCTCATAGCAGACGTCTCTTGGGCACCATTAGTTGAGTTTACAACTTTTTGATGGATTAGGTGTCTAATCCCATAACTATAATTGGTATATACTTGAATTGATAGTAGCACAGTCCTTTTGGATTGCCCTTAAACCTAGCAATCAGAGAAGATGACTTTTACAGAGAGAGATTGATTTATTATATGATTAATAAATTGCGATAAATAGTTTATTAATACATTATGAGAATAATAAATTAATTAGAATTAATTTTGGGATTAATTAGATTAATTAAAAGTACATGGGCTTAACTGTAATTGTTCAATAGTTAAACAAAAGACATTCTAGAACCATCCTAAGCCTTGGACGGTTTTTAGGAGGGTTTTAGGGTTCTAGAATTATCTTTGGAGGATAATCAGGAAGCTGGATAATTACCAACTCAATATAATATTATTATATTGGTTTTAGGGTAATCCAAGGTTTCCTAGTTGCACTATAAATAGGACCCTTTGCTTCACAATTTCGGCCATCACTTCTTTCTAAAGGAAGGGCCGAAATTCTACCCTACTCTGTCATCTCTTTATAGTCTTCCTCCTTGCTAGCTTCGATCTGAGCTACTAGAGGCACGACAATTATAGTGCTTGCTTCCAAGAGATTACAAGTGAAGGAATCTTGTTATTTACTATAATAAAAATAAGGTATGTAATCCTAAACCCTTTCTTTGGGTTTTCGAAAATTACCTTGGGTTTCTATGGTTTCTTATTTGATGTTCTTAGTTATAGGTTCTATAGTGAAAACATAGATCCTTTAGGTTGCATGTGAACTTAAGGGTTTTAAGTTTATTTGTTTTACCTAAATCGTACCAGTGGTATCAGAGCTAATTTGTTTTCTATTAAATAGCTATAATAGTAGAATTTGATCAATTAGGGTTTATAAAAATTAAACCCTAAAGGCCAAGAATTTCGATTAGGGTTAGGCTTTTTGAAACCCTAGCCCCTCCCCCTTAATTCGAAATTTCCTAGGGTTAGGGTTTTTTGAAACCCTAGCCTCCTCCCCAAGATTTTCAAAAATTGGCTAGGGTTTTAGGGTTTCCTAATTTTGGTAATTATTATTTTACTTGTCTAAAAAGAAATAATTAAAATTAGATAATTCCTATACCCTAATTTTTGAAAATTAGAGAGTTAGGATTAGGATTAAATTATTTGATTAATTCAATTAGTTAATCCTTATTTGACTTTTTATTTGATTAATTGTAAATTAAAATATTAATAGTAAATTATTTTTTGGTTTATTTTTAAATTTAAATTAATTTTTTAATTTTTGAAATTTAAAATAAAAAACCTAGTATTTTAAAAGGGTTTAACATGCACCTTATATATATATATATATATATATATATATATATATATATATATATATATATATATATATATATATATATATATATATATATATATATATATATATATATATATATATATATATATATATTGTTATTAAGTGTTAATACTTTATATGTATAAGAATCAGTCAGTCAAATCGATAGTATGCCTCATTCATGAAGCTGGTCTTAAGGGGGTATAAGGAAACTGTTTATAAAATGATAGTTGAATGGGTGTCCACTCTCACCCACCGCTTCCTTGATTAGTGGAGGGTCGTTAGCAGAACGAATTTGATAGGACACTAAATCTCATTAAAAGTATAATGTTATTAAAAGTACTAGAACCTTTTTATTTAAAATCTCAAATCTAGTTACTTTTAAAAAATGTGAATTAGTATGCTAACCCATGAAATTACACGTTACACTTTATAAGTCGTTAGTAGAGTGTGTGTGGTTAACCAACACACTAATATGGACTAATAAAGAGTTGTAATGGGTATCTCATAAATTATCATTATTGATGGAGCGTGTGTGGTTCACCTGCACATCAATCGAGATGATAAATGACATTGAGGTTACCAAGCACATTTGCATGGTTATTCTCATCTTGTTTGTGATCCTCGGTATCCCAGTCACAAATAGAAGAGCATAATCTGAGATTAAACATGCCATTGAATATTTTCAATGAATCTCAAAAGACCTAGGAATTTCACTTAATTTCATTTCTTCTCTGGTGGAATTGGTAAATCGTCATTTACATACCTTTATAAAATTTACAATTAAATTACGGCATCCCTATTTTATGTTGTGGATTATATAGTTGGATCATAGCCTTAATATTTTATCTTGGGTTACTATATTGAGGATCATTCTTATCTAACTAAAACTACCTTATTTCTATAGATGTCTACTCATGCGATGCTTCTTTTCCCTCGTCCTCCTCCCACCATAACTTCTCTTTGCTTTCGATCTGCTCAAAGGTGACATTGGATGGCACCAACTATAATGACTGGATGCGAAACATAAAATGGCTCTTATATTCGAGAACAATGTGTATGTCCTCGAGAAAGAACTCATTGAAATCGATGAAGAAAAAGCTACTCCTGAAGAACACGCCTCCTACAAGAAACATTACGACGATGCAACCAAAGTGGCTTGCATCATGGTCGCTACTATGATCCCTGAGTTGCAGAGATTTTATGAGGACTATTGGCCTTATGAGATGAACAATGACCTTGTGGAAAAGTCAACAAAAGAGCTCGTCAAGAAAAGTACGAGGTAATCAAAGCCCCCATGGCATGCAAATTGAAAGAGGTAGAATCTGTATGTGGCCACGTGTAAAGAATGCAACGATATGTGGAATGCCTTGTTAGGCTAAATAGGCACTTTGATGAGAAGTTAGCTATTGATATAGTCCTAAACTCCTTACCAAGTTGTTAGGATCAGTTCATTCTGACTTATCATTTGAATAACACTAAGACCACCTTGGCTCAATTGCACAACCTACTGCAGACTGCTGAAGCAAGAACGAAGGGAAAGGGTTCAGCCTCCACTCCTGCTAGTGCTCCCGTTCTGGCCATTGGACAAGGAAAGGGGAAGAAGAGGAAAGGTCCTCCAAAACAGAACTGGAAGGGCAAGGCCTATGTCGGGTCATCTAGAAATGGCCCAAAGGCCAAGCACAATTCTAACATTCCTCACACCTCTGTGCAATGACAAAGGGCATTGGAAACGAAGCTGTCCAAGGTATTTGCAAGACATCAAGGATGACAAGGTGAAGCCATCTTCTACAAGTATATACGTTATTTCATTTAATAACTCATCATCTTCTCGTTCTTGGGTCCTTGATACAGGATGTGGTTTTCACATTTGTTCTGATTTATAGGGGCTAAAAGAAAGTGAGGAGGTGGAGCATGGAAGAATGAATCTGATCATGGGGAATAGGCGATATTCTCCTGCTACCAATATTGGAGTTTATAATCTAGTGCTTAGTACTGGTGTTGGTTTAGATTTAATAAATTGTTGCTACTCGTCAGAAATGACACGAAACATTATTTCATTTCATGCATTGTTCAGATAAGGTTTTAGATATTCATTTAATGATATGAATGGTTCTATTCAGCTTGTAAGAATGGTGTTTTTATATTTGAAGGTTTACCTTGTAATGGTGTGTATGAAACTGTGACGTGTGTTGATAATTTAGGTAATAGTGTATTTCATATTAATTCATCTAATGGTGTTATAAATTTAAACGAGCTCGAGCTTGAGTTATAAATTTAAACGAGCTCGAGCTTGAGTTATAAATTTAAACGAGTTGAGCTCGAGCGGATAGGCTCGGGCTCGGCTCGACTCGTTTACAGCCTTATGTGCCTTTGCACATGAAGCAAAAACATAACTTTAGTGGTTAAAACGACATAAATCGTATTGACTAGCGATTTTTGTGTTGTTGGGTCCAATAACGACAACAACGTTCTTAATCAATCGTCAATCTTCAGCGACATTCTGACAAGAAAAGTATCTGACGTTTTCCTTTTGTAGTGAATGGAAACAAGTACAAGCATGTATAGTCTTTTTTATGTCGGAACATATCCTAAGTATTCTACGTTTGTCAATGCATACCTAACTCACATGACGAGAAAATGGTGTTATTCAACACAATCCAATAATCAGTACGAAAGAATGTTGCACGTGCGTAATTTCTATTTTTTGTTTTTTATATTTAACTAGTTTTATTTGAAAGTAAATCAAATGTTTTTATTTTATTTTTAATTAAATATATTTGTGTTTGAATATTTAAAAGATGATATAGAAATTAATTTGATGTGATGTAGAAATGATGTTGAAGTGATGTTGCAAAACTTTAATATGATCGCCTAAAATGCTAAATAAAGCACTTCATGGAGCCACTTTGGTCAATCAAAAGGTTAATGAGAGGCTAACGATCTCCCAAAAGTAAACGAGTACAATAAGAGCTCTTGACTGCTTGACCAATTATTAAGCATTGAAAATAGTACTAATTGACCACTCTAGGTACGAACCAATGAATTAGTGCATTGAAAATAGTTCGTAATTAATGTCATGCAATAAAATGGTATATGACTTCAATATAAATATCAAAGATACAAACACTAAACATTATAATGTGATGATTACCATGAGTAAATCAATACATATATGCACCAAGGCGCCAAGAAAACGCTAAGAACATTAACTACAAATCTTGAACCAGCTCCTACGATGAAGCCCTTTGATTGGAATGTGAATGCTCATTCATGCTACCTTGATGGTGTTCAACGTTTAATCTCTTATGTAATACCCTAGGGGAGGCTGGTGTTGTGTACGACGGTTCTGTTTTGAACCGCAACCCTTATATGATACCCCTCAACTAGTCGTATGTATTATCTAGCTTCTTGCATCCTTAATTGGGAAAATACTTGGCTTTGGCTCGGATAGCTCGAGCTCGAGCTGTCATTCACTTCGGACTCATCGTTAATACCAGAAGGCAACCGTTTTAACATCGACATCGGAAACTGCAATGATGTGTTGGTCGTGCTATCTTCGGGGAACTCTTTATCATCCACCATTTGTTGAAACCCCAATGCATACTCTAAGTCCCTTTTCACTTCGATCATGGTAGGCCTTTCATCCCCCAAATCCTTCAAACACCACTCTACCAACGATAAAAACATCCTTAACGAATCCGTATTTATCGTATCCGCAAGAAATGGATCGATCATTTTCTCGACGTTCCCATCTTTTATCTGTTTCTTCGCCCAATCCGCCAAATTCACTTCCATCTGCGGTTCTTTGTGGTTAAGAACGGGCCTTGCGCAAAGCACTTCTAACAAGACCACTCCAAATGCGTAAACATCCGATTTCTGTGTTACTTTCATGTACATCGCGTATTCGGGATCAATATAACCAACACTCCCTTTCATACCTGAAATCTCACTATCATCCACATTGTCCAACCGCGATATCCCAAAATCAGCCACTTTCGCGACGTAAAGATCGTTAAGCAAGATATTTGTGGACTTCACATCGCGATGAATTATCGCCTCTTTTGGACCCGTGTGAAGGTAATGCAAACCTCTAGCCGCACTAATACAGATCTCGAGCCTTTGTTCCCACGAGAGCTTTGAATGATCTTGAAGATTTCCATACAAATGATCTTGAAGATTACCATTTTCCATGAACTCATACACGAGTATCATCTCGGATTTCTCGTCACAGTAACCGATCAAAGAAACCAAGTGGCGGTGTCGTATTTTTGACAACACTGTGATCTCCGTCACAAACTCTGGCCGACCTTGTCCGTGGCCTTTTTCACCTCGTTTCACCGCCACTTTCCGCCCATTCGAAAGAGTTCCTTTATAGACCTTACCGAAACCTCCTTGGCCAATTATCAACCCCTTATCGAAATTATTCGTGGCTTTTAATATATCGCGAAATGGGATTCTAAGGTTGAGGCTCAAATGGGGAGCTGTTGATGGATCGATGTTTAAGTCTGTGTAAGAATCACCACCGTACGATAGCATCGCATGAGATCTCCGGTTCAACTTTGCTTTCCCATAGTTTATCCCGATGAACAAACCGATTACTAAAATCAACATAAGAGCTACACATCCAGCCACAATGTATGCAATCGTCTTCATGTTCTTCATGCGGTATGGCTGATTATTCACACCAGAATACTTCAACAACTCCATGATCTCGATCCCGTTTAGGAACGCAGTCTGATCGCTATCAGCAATCCCGCCAATGCTGATATTCACAAACCGTGACTCGACTGGATCCACCACCCAATCTTCAAAAAACGGAGCTGCGAGAGTCTTCATTCTGTTACTTGGATTAATAGGTTCAGTTAAATTGCAGTAAATGAAGAAATCGAAGCCGTTAATATGGAGACTGCGGCTTATAATGTCGCAGAAATGAACTCGAACCAGGTATGTTACGTTCTTGTTTACACCAAAATTCCATGTTATGTTGAACGAATTGCTCTTCAATTGTTTCGCTGTTCTGTAAACAAAATCAGGAGCACGGTGTTGCTTTGCTCCATCATCTATGTAATTAATCGGGCCCGTGAAAGGATCACTGTTTATTGCTGGTTCAGGGTTAAAGATGAAGGGATCATCAGGAGTCCAATTTCTTCCTAGAGTGTCGTTCTCTACCTTCTTTCCTCCGACATTAATTCTGTAAATTGGGTTGAAAGCATAATCCGATGTTAAGTTCTTCAGGTCAGCAATTTTTCCGGCGGGTGAAATACGGGGGTAAGAGACGCCTTGCGTAAACATATTTCGTGGTGTCGTGAAAGCTTCAATGGCGTTCACAAAAGCAGGAGATGAGCCTTTGAAGGGCGTGAATACGATTTTGTAACTTTGTTTATTTCCAGTTGGGATTATGAATTCTTTAATCACAGTCGTGTCTCCGACACTAAAATTAGATAACAACGAGAACCCAGAAACCGAAACCCCGAATTTTGTATCGGAAAGTTTGAATTTTTTTGTAGACAATGCGAAAAAATGGAGGCGTACCATCACGAAAGTCTTGATATCTTCTGCTTTGAGTTCGTACCATGATTTCTTTGTGAAGACTCTTGCTGTATCGTAGATAGTAGGCGCATCGGATGCCGCTTTCAGGTTTTTTACGGCGGTGCTGTCACCAGAAAAGTAATGGGTATCGTGAACGAAGGTCAGGCTACCGATTTTGATGTCATCCTTTGATCCACAGTTGATGAAGAGGGGTTCCGGTGAACCGTACTGTGAGGAAGCAAGAAAGAGAAAGGTGATCAGAGTGAAGCAAAGGGTGGACGCCATTGCCGCAAAGTGGAGAATTTTTGGTTCTATTTGTTCCATTCACGTGAAGGAAGAAGACAATGTGGAAATAGGGAGTTGACGACGACTGCGGTCCGGTGACTTTTAGCATGTGGTTGTAACTTGAAGACGATGGTTGAAGAATAATGTTTGTTTATGGTTTATACTTTATACATCGATTTCTCCTGCTTTCCACATTCACGGTTAGATGAAGGTATACTAGCATGATGTCTCACTAAAATCGTTTTTCATTAATTAAGGCCTTTTTGTAATTTATCCATCTTTCCTAACGAGGATTTTCTTGTCTCTCTTTCTTTTTCGAATATTTATCTTCACAAAAATTGTCCACGCGGGTTAGCCTCAAATGAACAGTTAGACATCACATACTATTGAAAGATTCCTTATGTTCATGTGTCATGTTATGGTTTATTTTTAAGCCATTATTGGTCTATTATAACTTCTATTATAAATAATACCTATGTGCATCATCTTCTTTACACCTTTCGACACCCTTTTCATACATATTTGTTGTATTACAACCATATTATGTTATTTACCAGTTTATTGAGAAATCAACGATCGCTAAACAATCTCAAATATGGTTTATATTTCATCAGAGATTTTATTCTCAACTTAAATAGATGGGTTGTGTTGGCGCTTGGAAGGTCGAATGTTCTTTGAAAGCATATCACAACATCATAATCTTTATAGAACAACCAACAAACAGGAGATATGATGAATAGACGCACTATACGTACGCTCAACATCATACCCTTCATAGGTAGTCTTGTATTCATAAGAGGGTTGATGGATGATAGTAGTCCGGTAGCTTTAGGAGTCACATCTTTCTCCTTTCTTTTCAGGGTTAATAACATAAAAATTATTATAGTTTTGCTAAAATCCGGTTTTAACACTATATTTTTTTGTTCTAAATAAACCACTAATACTTTCAAAAAAAAATCGTAAAAATCACTCATATTTTCAAAAAGTTTCATTGTGACCACTATAACAAATAAAAGTCATCCTTGTATGCCGTCAACTCAGAATACTCGTTACCTTTGTCGTATTCAAAATTTACTTGATTCACTTGGACACCCGATGCACTTACAATGTGGCCGGATAGCTGCACTTACGAAGAAAAAATTCACATGTAAACAACTTTACGTATCATTTTCACTGCAATAGAGTTACAATATTTTGCTTCAAATGTCGATATTGAACTTTTCACATAATCTTTCGATGAAAATAATCCTTCAAACTTATAAAACAAAACGAATAGTGGTCACTATGAAAGTCTTTGAAAGTATGAGTAGTTTTTATGGAACAAACAGAATTATAGTGGTTAAACCATAAATTTGGCCAAACTACAGTGACTTTTAAGTTATTGACCCTTCTTTTTACCCTCATTTTTGGTCCTCCAACAAGTGTGTTAATGGCTTTTTAAGGTATAAGGGTCATCTTTGTAACTTTGATGATGATATCAGTCATGATGATTCTCAATTAATAGTATAACATCCCCTTAATCACTTCATAATCTGCATCCACTTACTGATTATAAATATGACCCGGCTATTACTACCTTGAAAATCATATTAATAAGAACTTATTGCTCTATTTCTAGATATTAAGACTATTAGGATGTAGTAGTTGGAAGGCTTTGAACATCTTACAGAGATGATTTCGTTAGGATATTTCTTCTTGCATTGACATCTATGTATCTCTACATAATTATTTTCATGTTCAATAATGCAATCCCTCTTGTTCTTTTAATTAATGTATTATGTTTTTATTCACTTGTTGCTATTTTGAATAACTTAAGTAAGATATAACCGCCCTCAGTAGTTAAATCATGAGAAATAGTTGACTTTGTATCCATCATCTTTTGATGTAATAGAAATTTATTGTTCTCTAGAGTAAATTTGTCGGTCCTCCAAACTCACATTCCATTCCTTAAAGTTGTATGATTGTTTAATATTAAATCTTATACAAATATTTGCATCACTGAAGTTTATTGTTCTCTAGAGTAAATCTTTTGGTCCTCTAAACTCACATTCCATTCCTTAGCTTTCTAGGATAAGGTACGTTGTAAAGAATGATCATGTGAAAGTTTTTTTCTTTAAAAAGGGGCTTTCATTGGCAGCTTAGTTGGACTAGACAGCTTGGGTGAGCAGAAGTGATAGATGAGTTGTATGATTGTTTAATATTAGATCTTATACACATATTTGCATCACTGGAATGCTTTGCCTCACTTCAAACTTTCTCTGTGAAATTGAGTCTAGAAATCTCACTTTAATAAGAGTAGCTCTAAACTCACATTCCATTCCTTAGAGTTGTATGATTGTTTAATATTAGATCTTATACAAATATTTGCATCACTGAAATTTATTGTTCTCTAGAGTAAATCTTTTGGTCCTCTAAACTCACATTCCATTCCTTAGCTTTCTAGGATAACGTACGTTGTAAAGAATGATCATGTGAAAGTTTTTTTTTCTTTAAAAAGGGGCTTTCATTGGCAGCTTAGTTGGACTAAACAGATTGGGTGAGCTGACTCGCCTAGGTCGTCGTGCGGTCAAAAATAAGAGAAAACCTAACACACACACTAGCACAGTGGTAGTCAGGGTCGATCCGCAGGAGCTACGTGGTCAGATCAGATGACAGATTATCAACTATAGTGTCACGCTATAGTCGGAGGACTTGGTTTCTAAACTTATGACTATGAAACTCTGAAAACCCAAACTGAACAATCTCAAAATAAGCATAGACTAAGCTAAGCTTTAAACCAAACCTAGTTACTTTCTGAAATCAGAAGTACATCTCTAATTCAGAAGTAAACAAAGGTATCAAACAATCCAAACAGAAACCAAAACAAGGCATAAACTAAACCAACAACTAAGATCCAACGGGACAGTCACTAGCTAAAGTTCAAACCTGAAAGGCTAACCTAATTGGCTACTAAAATCAGCAAAGGAAAACAGTCCAACAAGGTCAAAACAAACATCCAAACACAATACAAACATGCAAAACCAATAACAATCATCAAAACACCGAAAAACTGAAATTACTTGTAACCAAATGATTCTCATTAACCAAAAACGAATTTCAATGATCCAATACAGTCACCAATACTGAAAAACAGTCAACTAAAGTGCTCAAGGTTAGTGGTTGTCACTCCCAAAGACCCTAGCCACTATTGCTAACTAATACTAAAATGAAATTAAATTCTAAAACATAAAATACCAATTGAGAGGTTGCTGATGCTTAATCACGGAGTCAAAGAGCCTTCAGGTCGATTTTCCACCGGGTCTTTGCTAGGGTTTTCGGCTGGAAAAGCCTCTATTTATAGTTGCAAATTTCCCGCAGCCGCGCCGCTCTTTTATGGATCCCGCGGCGCGCGTACTGATCTTCTCCCGTTTTCTCGGCATTTAAATTTATTCCACCGCCTTAGATCCGCGTCGCGCCTTTATGATTTCAACGGCGCGCGTACGTATTTTCCTGATTTTTCCTTCTTCTCCAAACTTTCTCCTATTTGCACGCTTTTGGTCCCTGTTTTCATTATTTTTTTCCAAACAAGTACTGGCACGAAAAGTGAGAATACCACGATATATATGATATAATTTCACCAAGAATAGGGCTCAACAACGACTAAAATATGCAATATCACTAGGCGTTGTCATGAGCATAAGTGATAGATGACTTGTATGATTGTTTAATATTAGATCTTATATAAATATTTGCATCACTAGAATGCTTTACCTCACTTCAAACTTGCTCTCTGAAATTGAGTCTAGAATTCTAACTTCAATAAAAGTAGCTCTAATTGGTTGGTATTCAGGGAATGATAGATCCATGCCAACAAGGGTAGCCAGGTCTTCTTTTTACCCCGTAGAAATATATTCCTTTTTATTATGTTGGATAATTCTCCCTATTTTCACATCATAAATAGATAGAACTACCAAGGCTAACGGCACGTACTAAGGTTATAGGAGGAACATATGTGGAGGATGAGGGTATATGAGAAGGTTTTTTAGAGACTGATTGGGTTTTGGATGTTCATCAAGAATAGAAGAGAATAAGATGTGTTCATTTGGGGTAGGTTTTTCAAGAGAGACACGGGAGCAAGATGTGAAACAAATGTGTGTGTTTTGGGTGGGTTGAGATATAGGTTAGATAGTATCTGTAAATGAGGAAACTTGGAAGGATCATTACTTGAGGCTATCTTGGAAGGTATTAGACTAAGAGTTTATATATTTAGGTTGTTTCAACATCAGCCAAGTATTGTGCATCTTTTAATATTGTATTTATGTTAGATTGGATGTTGGTTATAGTGGCTAAGGTTGTTTGAGATGAACTGTTTATAGGTATTTAAGTTATAGTAAGGGTAACGCTTTGGATTTTGCATCATGTTGATAAAGGTTTCTTATCCACTTTCTCATCTCAGTGGTAGTTTTTTGGTGACCTGGATGAGGTTCTTTTTGAAATATAGAAGGAGCAATAATGTGTGGCCATATAAACTTACCACCAAGGGACATGTATGTGTCCATGGAAAGCTGTTCTCCAAATTTATGTCTTCCACTTTTCTGATCTAAAATTCTCGCTGGCAAGCTTTATCTTAATTCTTACCCAATTTAGATTGTGCCCTCCAACTTCCTAGGACACTTCTATTACAATCATTCCCTAGTCCTGTGATTCACTAATCAACATTAGGGTTCGCCAATCACTGGTTCACAATTCTCCCTTCCCTATTTCTCACTTCCTTATACCTCATGTGGTTCTTGTAACTAGGTGAGTGTATGTTTCTATGTTTTTATTGATGTATGTATGTTTATAATAACTTGATTCATGTATGCATGTTTATCTAATTTTAGGAACGATGGCAGCGGATTGAAACATTAAATACTATATGTGTATTACGGGTTGTTTGCTAGTTGCTGATTGAGTCAGAGGCCTAGCTGAGTCAGAAGCTCTGATTGAGTATGCCTCTGAATGAAATGATTTCGTTTGATTATGCATCTGACCGACTTTACTGAATGATGACAATGACCATATGACCCATACGTTTTACCTTTTATTGGATAAAATGCATAAAAACATTCCAAATTTCATCAAATCATATTTCTATTTTAGAAAATGGAACACATACATTCTATTTCATATTTGAAAAATCAGCATAATATGGTAGAAATTTAACACATGAACACATGAGCACATAAACACGCTGACACGTACATGGATTCAAAAGAACAATTTCATAATTGTAGATGAGAGACACAAACACACACATGTATATGGATACCACATAATAATTTCATATTTTAAGTTCTAGCACAAAGAGTTTAACCACGTTGAAAATTTTCATAAATGCAAATGACCACACAAACACACAAACATGTATATGGATCGGATAAACAATTTCAAATTTCAAGTTTAACCACATTGGAAATTTTCATAATTACAAAATGAACACACAAAAATATAGACAGATAGATGAAGCTACAACACCCCTCAACCATCAACTTCACTTATGAAAGTCCTCATATACAGACACGTATATGAAGCTATTGTTAGATTATGTGTCTAAGCCAAAACTATAATTGACACATGTACTTAAATTGATAGCAGCACAGTCCTTTTGGGTTGCCCTTAAACCTAGCAATGGACATGATAACTTATATATATATATATATATATATATATATATATATATATATATATATATATATATATATATATATATATATATATATATATATATATATATATATATATAGATTGAGATCGATTTGTTAATATATTATGAGGATAATATATTAATTAGAAATAGTAATATTTAATTAATGATTAATCAGAAATTAATTGGGATTAATTTTGGGATTAATTAGATTAATTAAAAGTATAGGGGCTGAATTGTAATTGTTCAATAGTTGAGCAATGGACAATTATGGTATATATGGGTTGGACGAAAATAAGGATGTATATCCTTATATAATTCGATAATCATACATATGGATACAAGAGTTATATATGGCAATCATAGAGTTCTTCTATTCTCTCTGGTTTTCTTGCTTGCTGGTATTTTGGGTGTGAACCATTAGAGGCACGACATTTGTGGTGCTTATTTCCAAGAGATCAACAAAGGTATGTGGTTCTGAACCTTCTTAGAATTTTGATATATATACCTTGCATGTTCTTAGTTATAAATTCAATTAGAGAAAACATAGATCCTTATGTTACATGTGTACTTAAGAGTTTTAAGTTTATTTGACTGCATATTCTCCATCAGCTACAATTGTCCTAAAACACATAGCCACTCATATGAGCTAAATAAGACAAGATTTTAGAAATAGATTTTACAAAAAACATAAATAAATTCTACAAATCAACTTTAGAAGAACAAAAATTAGATTTCACAGAAATATAGAAGAACATGCCTAGAAGAGGTCAGAGTTGTGGATGGCGGCGTCGCTGGATGGGAACTCCAAGGCGGCAGGGCCTGAATGGGACATCGGTAACGTTGCTTTTACCAACGGTCGGAGGAGAGAGTCTGATTGCAGATGTCGGGAATTGCTAGAGACGGGAGGAACAAGTTATGTAGTATACGACGAAGAGAAAAGAGAAGGGCATTTATGAAACACTTGCTTAATCCATCGGTTAGCGACTTACTTTAGCGGACTGGGTAAAATGTGTGTGGATCGAGTAAGAAGAAGTTTTCAGGGTTATCAAATGGTCTGACACGGACCAAGTAAGACGTTACCTCTTACTAGACCCAGGGTAAATCAAACAGCCGCTTAACCTAAAAAGATGAAAAATCATCTGATCCTCACCTTTAGTTGGAGGCGGTAGACCCATGACTTCGAATTTGTCCATTGAATTCATACACTCTCTCGAATAGCCAAACATTGTAATCAAGACCTATGACATTCACCAAATGACTGACTATCATATGTTATTGGCTTCTTAGACCGGTAATGAGATCATCAAGGTACGCAAACGGCCTCACAAATGTCAAAAGCGAAAAATGAAGTCCTAGAGAGTACCATGAACCATATTGCGTTATCTTAACTCCAAGCATGCTACTTGAGATTCTACAGACAACGGTGATGGATATGATTATTGGGATTCCAGGTTGTTCAACATTAACTCTAATGAACACAATCCGTCTTCAAAATAGTTAACTCGATAAATTAACTACAAACGAACGCTCTCATCGATATTGATTTTCTAATCATTAACGACGATGCAGCCGATTCTGATGACATTGTTATGTATATATTGATTGTCTAATTATTAGGGATCGATTCATGGTTTACTTACAATATCCTTTTCTTAAGTTGAAAGAAATACACAGATTAACTATCGAAATAAAAAAAATGTTTTGAAAAGTAAGAACTACAATTTGCGGCTTTATTACATGAGATTGGCAATCATATAATTATAACTTTTAAAAGTAAGATTACAACAAAAAGAAAATATTAATCATTTTAGTGAATTACTCAAAAATAAACCACAAATCCTTTACATTTTATCCGTTCAAAGTTCACATGTCTATTAACTTTACACTCACAGAATCCTCTAGAAGTAAATAGTTTACAACTGGATTTTTTTCAAAAAAGTAGCCCATAGTTTTTCTCACATTACTACCTAAAACCACCAATCACATACACCCCATCAACTTTAAACTTATTACACACAGCCCCCTCTCTAACACCGTATATAAAATCCACTCCACCGCTTCAGTTCGCCTCAAGCCAGCATAGTCAACATCTATCCTCTCGTAATCATGGTCGGTCAACCAACGGTCACCGTCAAACCCAGCCGGAGCGACGAGATCATAGATCCTGATCAGCAGCTCCGAATCTCCGAACAAGTTCGATCCCACTTCGATTCCATTCTCCCTAAACGTCCCACCAAACCCAACCGCAGCGATCCCGATTATGTCTCAACGGAAGAACTCTCCGACGAATCAGATGGTACTATTCCAGAACTCCTCAAGTTCCAATCGCTAGTATCCCAATCTCATGTACGTTTACCCTAAAAATCTCGACGTATAAATTTGATGAATGATGAGATTTTCCGTTTGTAAACATCCACCAACTTTTTATAATCGTCGGGTAACTGTTTCAGGGTATAGTCTCGGATCGTATTGGAACGGTGGAAGACGAGTTCGTAGAGACCGGATACTACAAAGAATTGGTTTCTATTGACAAGGAACATCACACGGTTTGCCAAATTTCCATCGATTTCATGTAATGAATATATTCTTAAAATCCATTCGTAATTTTAGTTTTTAATTGATGAACTGCAGACGGGGAACGGGTTTATAAAGGTGGCGAGGGAGGAGAGCAGCGATGACGGTGTATACGATCTCCGATTGCCCACCGGTGTTGATGGTAGAAACAGAGATTATATTGTTAAATCAAACCCTGCAATGAACGATTGGATTCCTTCAAGCGGTGATTACTTTCAACAAGTACAAATCTTAACCTTGTCTTCTGTTAATTGATCATTTTATGATTGAAATTAAGTGGGTTTTGAAGAATTATCATTTTCTAACAGTATGAATCTCTGTCGTCGAAGCCGAATAGGAGCGACAATTAGTGGATTGTTGGTGACGAGGGATTATGTTTAATTAATCAGTAATTACGATCAATAATATGGTTTCCTGTTGTTAATGGAGTCTGCATCGGTGCATCGTTGAAAATATTATAAATCAAAAATGGATAATGTTGATTGTATATTTTATATTATAAGTGGGACATTATATTTTATGTTTTGTTCTTATCTTATAGTAATCTGACAAGCATGTTTTTTTTTTTTTTTACTCCATGACTTAAACACGACTTTCATAAGGAAAAAGGGAACTTTAGAGCAACTGCAAAAATGTTCGCTGTGGTTTATTGTGTTCAGAATGTTTCAATTTCGAAGAAAACGTCTTTGTAGTAGGGTTTTAATGTTTTATTGCCTTTTCGGTCCCTGTTTAACTCCGTTAGTTTTAATGTGTTAAAGTTGTTGGAAATAGACTCTTCTACTCTTATTTTATACTAGGCATATTCGTGTGTGTTGCGCATGAATAAATTTAAGGGCTTGTTTGGATAAACTAATTTAGCTCAAAAGCACTTTTTGGCAAAAGTTCTTCATTTCTTCTCTCAAACGTACTTCTTCGCTACTTGTCTCTTGCCCTCGTGAAGCATGAGTAAAATTAAGGGCCTGTTTTATTGCCTTTTCGGTCCCTGTTTAAGGGCCTGTTCGCTACTTGTCTCTTGCCCGCCTGAAGCAGAGTTATCCCCAAACAAGTTCTTTACTTCTCTCAAACGTACTTCTTGATCTTCCATTAGCTCTTTCATCTTACCAACCATCTTTCTTCTTGTTTTGCCATTAATTCGAGCATCATCTTTTCAATGCTTGCAAGGGAAATGGGTTGAGATTGAGCCTCATCACCGGCCCCACTCCCTTGAACTTCACCCGATGGAACCATGCTACGAGTGTTCACCATTCTGAAGAAGATGAACATTAATTTTATAATATACAATTATTTAGCTAAAACAAAACTCTCTTTCGTGAGCACCTTAAGTTTAAGTCTAAGTACTATTCCTAGTACCTAGTTCACTTAAACCGATGATCTGATACCAAATTGTGACACCCCTCACTAGGGATTAATATTTAAAACATTTATTTATCATAAGAATACCATTAGTTCAAAGAAATCTCATCATTGCGGAAAAAAATAGGTCCCAAAACAGTTAAAAGTAGTTTAAAAACGTGTAGCGAAGTAGTATCATAATTCAAGTACAAAACATGGTTCAAATGGCCACACAAACCGTGGTCTTCTAAATATCCTCGCCTCGTCACAAGCTCCTACTTTTAACCTGAGTACACATCAAAACGGTTAGGCAATTAAATATGCCTAGTGAGTTACTCGAGGCTATCTCATTATGAGTGGAAAGGACAACCGTAACACTCGAGACAACCTCAAAAATATAGTTTCTTTATTCACTAAATATTTGTAGTAAAACATCATATGGATTTATCAACATAATTTTCATGTAATGCACATGCAATGCAACTATCCCAACCCATGTCCAACTCATAAAGTCCATCTCACCTCAATGGCACTTACCTAAGTTCACAAGTAAACACACAACACATAATACTTGATCCCTGTATGAGTTAAACTAAGACTAGTGGCCATCACACTAGCCTCATGAGCGGTAGCACCTCCTTCATGCGGTTTCCTATTGGCGGAAACATTCCCAAGACATCATTGAGGGTGGCTATCCAGCCCAAGGGCCCTCTACATGGGTATATCATCATAAGGAGGCTATTAAGCCCAAAACATCATATAAGTCATCATTAGGAGTCTCACAGTCAATCCCTTCCTACATGCAAATGCAATGCAAGATGGAATGTTCAAACATCTTTCAAAAACCTCATCGTAATCTTTATTGAAAAATCATCTTAGAAATGCCTCTTTAAATGACATGCACACATAAGATTTATGCAACAAGTAGCACATATGAAGTATGCATGACAAAGAATAAAACATACACAAGAGTTTAGAAGAGGGATGTGTACTCCCGGTAACTCACATTTCCTAAGTCCCAAAGAAGAATGCTATCTTCTTGCTTCCACTTCAATTACTCTCCTCCTATAAGAAATAATTACCAACATTACAAATGGTTCTAAGACTAATTAAACTTCACTAAATAGGAGTAACATCTTAGTTATACATTGTCTAATAGTGGGATTGAACCTTAGAACCCAAGGCCCAAACCATAAAGCTTAAGGTCTAAAAACTGAAAAACTGGCCAGACACAGCTACACGGGGCGTGTAGCCCTACACGGGTCGTGTAGCATTTCAGGAAAAACCCTACCCGTAGCCTCCAGACCTCCTACACGGGTCGTGTGGCCCTGCACGGGTCGTGTAGACCTATTGCAACTCCGATTTTTGGTCCTTTTCACCCCTTTTCACTCAAATCAAGGTCTTATACTTTTCTAAACTCATAACTATCAAAAGTACATAATTCTAATCCAATTTAATACATCATTAGACTCAATTATACCATTCCAAAGTCATCTTCAGTGAATCAAATCCATGTTATGATCACAACTTCATTTTATGAACTTAATTCATGGAATACCCAATTCAACTCAATCCATTGACCTTCAACTAATGAAATTCCTTCTTTCAATAACTTGAAATCATTAGGAATCCACTTAAGCCCTTCATAGAACATATTGGAGATAAAAGTTGATCAAAGCATTTAGGTTTTACCATTTGATGGGTTTTTCCCCAAAAATTAGGGTTCCAAAAGAATCAACAAGCATCTCAAATGTTCTCCAAGCATATAACAATCAAATTGTAGAAGGATGATCACTAGAATTCGTGATATACATCCTTGGGATCATGGATTTCATCTCCCCCAATCATAGAACTCGATTTTCAAACTTAAATCTACCCCGATAGTGGGTTTTCAACATGAAGGGTCGATTTCTTACCTTAGATCTTCAAATGGTTGATGAGAACTACTTAGATCTAGCTGAAATTATGCTGCTCTTCTAGAAGTCCTCTTGAAATCGCCTTCTCTCTCTCTCTCCCCTCTTCTAAAATCATGAAATGAGAGAGAAATGGGGTTTTCCCCAACTAAAGCTCCAAGTTTTCCCTTAATTGCAAAGTGGTCCCTCCAACAATACATGATTCTTTCTTATTTGCAAAGGAACCCCTCCCCACTCCCAAAAGTTCTAGTTTTACATTTAAGTCATTCTTCTAGATTCCCATATGATAAATTTCCATTTTTACCCTTATTAGGTTATTCTAAACTAAATACCCCTTCAAAATACACATTTTAATTTAATTTGATATAAGTTAATTATTATGATTGTTAAATTTATTATTTTTATTTATATTTATCTTATCTTTAAATCTTTAAAGTTTTTTCCCCGATTTCAGGATGTCACAATTACCTTCCCCTTAAGAAGATTCCGTCCTCGGAATCTCGGCATCCTACTTTGCTAGCCAACTCCTCCGTAGAACTAAATCAAATTCACCAATCTCTAAAGAAATAAGATTTGCCCAAACTCAGTCCCACTACTTCTACTTCCACTTATGGTATTTCCATACCAACAACCTTACTCGAACCACTCGCTATATCGATTACCACTTCATACTCTAACTTACGTGAATGTGAGCTTAATCTCTTTGCAATTTAGGTGACGCATGGGAACGAATAACTCTCGAATCAAATAAAATAAAAGCGGATAAAAGTTCACAAGAATATACCTGACACAACATCCTCATTTTCTCTAGTTTCCACTTCAATCATTTGGAAAGTCTTTCCTCTAGTTCGGGGTGCTTCACTTCTCCCACCTCCACTAGTCTCTTTCTTCTTAACAGTACACTCATTAGCCTTATGGCCAAAACCTTCACATTTGAAACACTTTATCCCTTTGCTACATGCATTCTCCATATGACCCTTGTCACCGCATTTGAAACACACCAACTCTCCTTTTTCCTTGAATTGCCCCTCACCACTCCTACTCGATTCTTCAAACTTCAGTTTCTTTTGATCGGTGGCGCCGTTTCCATGTGATTCGTGGCCTTCCTTTATCTTGTTCGAAAATTGGGGTCTTTCCTTATCCCGTTCTTCCAATGTTTTCTCAATCTTCCTTGCCTTCTTCGTGGCAACTTCAAGAGTAGCAGCTTCAAAGTTAAGTCGATAGTTCCAAGGAAAACCTCCCACATATTGATCCACTTTAGTGGCCTCATCCGGTGCCAATCTTCTAGCAAAGCTCAAGAGTTTTCGGAATTTGGCGTTGTACTCTGTGATAGTCATTTTATCTTTCTTCAAGTCAAGGAACTTTCTTTCGAGATCACGGATTTCTTCCTTGGTGCAAAACCTTCATTTTCTCCAAGAACATATCCCATGTTAAGCTTTCCAACACATGCATTTCCATCATCTCCTTAGTCTCCAACCACCACTCAAGAGTCGTTTCCTTGAGAGTAGTGATTGCAAAGTTTACACATTGGTCGTCACCACATTGGCATGCATAGAAAGCCATTTCAATCTCAATCACCCAATTATGTACTACAACCGGGTCCAACGTCCCGTTGTAAGTTGGTGGCTTGCAAGAGTTAAAGTCTTTGAAGCCACACTTCTTCCTTGGTGCAACCATGTCTTGAGATACATTGACGCTAAGAGGCCCATGTTGCATGCTATCATACGAGCTACTTGTCTCTTGCCCGCCTGAAGCAGAGTTATCCCCAAACAAGGTCTTCACTTCTTCTCTCAAACATACTTCTTGATCTTCCATTAGCTCTTTCATCTTACCAACCATCTTTTCTTCTTGTTTTTCAATAAATTTGAGCATCATCTTTTCAATGCTTGCAAGAGAAATGGGTTGAGATTGAGCCTCATCACCGGCCCCACTCCCTTAAACTTCACCCGATGGAACCATGCTACGAGTGTTCACCATTCTGAGAAAGATGAACATTAATATTATAATATACAATTATTTAGCTAAAACAAAACTCTCTCTCGTGAGCACCTTAAGTTTAAGTCTAAGTACTAATCCTAGTACCTAGTTCACTTAAATCGATGCTCTGATACCAAATTGTGACACCCCTCGCTAGGGATTAATATTTAAAACATTTATTTATCATAAGAATACCATTAGTTCAAAGAAATCTCATCATTGCGGAAAAAAAATAGGTCCCAAAACAGTTAAAAGTAGTTTAAAAACGTGTAGCGAGGTAGTATCATAATTCAAGTACAAAACATGGTTCAAATGACCACACAAACCGTGGTCTTCTAAATATCATCGCCTCGTCACAAGCTCCTACCCTTAACCTGAGTACACATCAAAACGGTTAGGCAATTAAATATGCCTAGTGAGTTACCCGAGGCTATCTCATTATGAGTGGAAAGGACAACCTTAACACTCGAGACAACCTCAAAAATATAGTTTCTTTACTCACTAAATATTTGTAGTAAAACATCATAGGGATTTATCAACATAATTTTCATGTAATGCACATGCAATGCAACTATCCCAACCCAAGTCCAACTCATAAAGTCCATCTCACCTCAATGGCACTCACCTAAGTTCACAAGTAAACGCACAACGCATAATACTTGATCCCCGTATGAGTTAAGCTAAGACTAGTGGCCATCACACTAGCCTCATGAGGGGTAGCAACTCCCTTATGCTGTTTCCTTTTGGCGGAATCATTCCCAAGACATCATTGAGGGTGGCTATCCAGCCCAAGGGCCCTCTACATGGGTATATCATCATAAGGAGGCTATTAAGCCCAAAACATCATAAGTCATCATTAGGAGTCTCACAGTCAATCCCTTCCTACATGCAAATGCAATGCAAGATGGAATGTTCAAACATATTTCAAAAACCTCATCGTAATCTTTATTGAAAAATCATCTTAGAAATGACTCTTTAAATGACATGCACACATAAGATTTATGCAACAAGTAGCACATATGAAGTATGCATGACAAAAGAATAAAACATACACAAGAGTTTAGAAGAGGGATGTGTACTCCCGGTAACTCACCTTTCCTAAGTCCCAAAGAAGAATGCTATCTTCTTGCTTCCACTTCAATTACTCTCCTCCTATAAGAAATAATTACCAACATTACAAATGGTTCTAAGACTAATTAAACTTCACTAAATAGGAGTAAAATCTTAGTTATACATTGTCTAATAGTGGGGTTGAACCTTAGAACCCAAGGCCCAAACCATAAAGCTTAAGGTCTAAAAACTGAAAAACTGGCCAGACACAGCTACACGGGGCATGTAGCCCTACACGGGTCGTGTAGCATTTCAGGCAAAACCCTACCCGTAGCCTCCAGACCTCCTACACGGGTCGTGTAGACCTACTGCAACTCCGATTTTTGGTCCTTTTCACCCCTTTTCACTCAAATCAAGGTCTTATACTTTTCTAAACTCATAACTATCAAAAGTACATAATTCTAATCCAATTTAATACATCATTAGACTCAATTATACCATTCCAAAGTCATCTTCAGTGAATCAAATCCATGTTATGATCACAACTTCATTTTATGAACTTAATTCATGGAATACCCAATTCAACTCAATCCATTGACCTTCAACTAATGAAATTCCTTCTTTCAATAACTTGAAATCATTAGGAATCCACTTAAGCCCTTCATAGAACATATTGGAGATAAAAGTTGATCCAAGCATTTAGGTTTTACCATTTGATGGGTTTTTCCCCAAAAATTAGGGTTCCAAAAGAATCAACAAGCATCTCAAATGTTCTCCAAGCATATAACAATCAAATTGTAGAAGGATGATCACTAGAATTCGTGATATACATCCTTGGGATCATGAATTTCATCTCCCCCAATCATAGAACTCGATTTTCAAACTTAAATCTACCCCAATAGTGGGTTTTCAACATGAAGGGTCGATTTCTTACCTTAGATCTTCAAATGGTTGATGAGAACTACTTAGATCTAGGGGTGAGCAACGGGCGGTTTTGCGGTTTCGCGGGTTAGGCGGTTCGGGTTAGGCGGTTTGGGGATGAAGGCCAAACCGACCGTAAACCGGACCGCTTAAAAACGGGTTAAACGGTTTGCGGTTTGGGCGGGTACGGTTTGGGCGAGTACGGTTTGGTTTAAACCATTTAAGCAAAAGCCCACTTTAAGTCATATTATTAGTCCATTTTTGGCCCAATTTTGTAACCCATTTATGTTGCTCAATTTTTTAGCCGAAATAATAAAATATCTTTTTCATTTACACACCGATTGTTTTAATGCCCAGATACTTTAAGTTCTTATATCTTTAATCACATATTCTCCTTAGTTCTAGCCTAGTATTACTGTTTTAGAGTTCTTATTGCACATTTATGTATAATATCATATGGGAATTCAAAAACTGCGTATTCTCAGTTACATGGAAGTATGGGGTTTTATCCCTAAAGAAAAAACTGAGTTGACGGGAGTATGGGCAGTAGTAGCCTTTACTATCTTTTTGGAAAAAGAAAATTAATATAAAGGGTTTAACGGTATACAGGTAATTCAATATATCAATTATTAATATATTTTATATATATTTAATATATAACTCTTAATCGGTTTTCGGGCGGGGCCCGTTTAATTTTTCCCAAACCGCAAACCGAACCGTAAACCGCTTAAGCAACCCGCTTAACCCGTTAACCGAACCGTAAACCGTTTAACCCGAAACCGTAAACCGTATAAGGTTCGGTTCGGGCGGTTTCACGGTTTAATTCGAATAACGCTCACCCCTACTTAGATCTAGCTGAAATTATGCTCCTCTTCTAGAATTCCTCTTGAAATCGCCTTCTCTCTCTCTTTCCCCTCTTCTAAAATCATGAAATGAGGGAGAAATGGGGTTTTCCCCAACTAAAGCTCCAAGTTTTCCCTTAATTGCAAAGTGGTCCCTCCAGCAATACATGATTCTTTCTTATTTGCAAAGGAACCCCTCCCCACCCCCAAAAGTTCTAGTTTTACATTTAAGTCCTTCTTCTAGATTCTCATATGATAAATTTCCATTTTTACCCTTGTTAAGTTATTCTAAACTAAATACCCCTTCAAAATACATATTTTAATTTAATTTGATATAAGTTAATTATTATGATTGTTAAATTTATTATTTTTATTTATATTTATCTTATCTTTAAATGCTTAAACTTTTTGCCCCTATTTCAGGATGTTACAGTGTTCTTCCTCGTGAATTCTGACGGACAAGAGGCAGCCATTGTGGCCACTTGCATGCCTCTCATATTGCAGTCGCACCATCGAATTCCCTTTCATTTGTGAATCAATACAATGAACAATTTCAGTATATATATCGTTGGTATTGATTCAATCCTACCCCAATTAATCATCTACAAATTTTGTCGTTTGATTATGGAGGCGGCTGCAGACGATTTTCAAACGGAAGGAGTTGTGGTGCCACCGCCACCTCCACCTCCACCTCTATTGATACGCTCCTGCTCCGCTCATTTAAACTCCTCCAATCGTAATATTCAAATCATATCTGTTTAGCATGTCAAGTGTTCGACAAAGTGCTTCAAAGGCAAATTTACATTTTTGATTCTTTTATTCAGAAATAGAGAGGATTAGACGGTAGTGTTAACGCTCGACGGGGAGAAATGTCGAAGTTATGGTCGAAGTTATCAGCTATGTTCAGAAATCGGACATTTATGGGAGTCGATAAAGCAGGAAATCAATACTATGTTTTACTGAACAAATCTACGGTATCAGTAAGTGTCTCCTTCTTTCACTTGATCGAATTTAATTAGTTTAAACCCATCATATTGATTCTCAAATTTAATTAGTTTCCCATGTCTGAGGTTTTAAGTTATCAAGTTGGAGGGAAAGCTGAACAGCAGGTCGAGTCACTTGTTAACCATCTTTCTGATTGGTTAGAAGAAGAGTATGGAAAGAATATGGTTTTTCATACATTTAGCAATACTGGATGGTTGATGTAAGCAAGCCCTTTTCATCTCTTATTAATTCTTTTTGTATTTTGATTTTTATAACACCTGCTTCGTTTTTCGTCTGCGAGAAGAGTGGGTTCGATGGGGATGATTTGGAAAAGAACGTGGGATTTGGCATCGTGTAAACGGGAGGCCATGGGCTTTAGGACAAAATCCGACCTCATATCCACCGCTATTCCATTCATTGACCTCACCTCCCTCAGCCCTAATATAGTGTTGATGTTGCTTTCAAAGAGTTCGTTGAACAGTTCCTCTTTCTGGTAATTCTTTAATCCCCTTTGCAATTTTTTCGATTTTTGTTCTTTGTTTTGATATATGCACATGCAAATTTCTATATACTAGAATCGACAATCTGAACTTAGTGCATTTGGAACTATAGATCAACATTTCTTGGTCTGTTTCTCTTACGAAGTGGTCTATGAATTATGAATGACCAATTCTCCATGATGTAGTGTGTACGTTCAACTGTTCAAGTTCACTTCGAGTCTAATTTCTTGAATGACCAATTCTCCATGATGGATGTTTACATTTTTTAGATATATTACTTACTCAAAAGATGAAGAAGTGGTTCGTAGCATACAGTCAGCACATGGGTGGTGAATGCTTGACTTTTGACCAAAAAGGTAAAATTATTATCTTTTTTATGTTATTTTTTAAACATTTTGGGATTTGTTAGTTTTTGAGTAAAATTTGTTAAAATTTCAGCCAAAAGATTGGGATGATGAGGAAGATGGTGAATGGACAGTGCCAACTATCATCAACAAATTCTTTTAGAATGTATCAGGACATGGGTATATTCTTTCAGAATTTAGCAGAATTTGAAGATTGAGCTAACAAAATAAGTAATATTCTTTCGGAATGAATGTGGTGATACAATAGTTTATGCTTCATTCTCACAGAATGTGTACATTGTCATTTATGTTTCTATACTTGATATTGAATTTTTATATATTTTTCAAGAATATTGTATATATTATTGTTTAGTATTGAATGTTGACAATATTTTTCAAAAATATTGTATATGTTCTTGTTTATATTATAAGCGGTCCTAATATTCTTTTAGAATGAAATCATGTTTTTTAAAAATGATTCAATGATGACATGTATTCTTCGTAATATGAGTAAATACCTGCGTTTTTTATTTTTATCCAAATATTTTAACCTAAATTATGTAAGAATACGAACAAACACATTGTTAAAGAATTAAATCTGATTGTAAATAAAAAAATGATACAAATAGGTAACAATTATAAGAATGGAAAGTACATGCAAGATAACTAATTAAATTTTAATCCCTAAATATCCGCACATTCCAAAATTTGTCATGGGTAAATTTGACTAATTTACCCTTATTGATTTTATTTAATTAAAAATAATTAATTTTTATTCAATTAATTACGATCATGTCATCATCTTAACCACTAATTCTTTTCATCTAATGACTTATATTGTCTCACACGATCACACAATATTTGTGTTCCATATTTGATCCTATCTCTTTCTCTCTCTCTCTCTCTCTCTCTATATATATATAAATATATATATATATATATATATATATATATATATATATATATATATATATATATATATATATATATATATATATATATATATATATATATATATATATATATATATATATATATATATATATATATATATATATATATATATAAACCAATATGCCATAAGTAGCAATTACGTATCATAAGTTCAAAAACTTTTGAGTTGTATTGGTTAATTAGTTGGAAGATAAAGAGATTTAGTATTAAAATAACTTAATGGTGTGAGCAATAGTAGGAAGTTGAAGATTTGAAAGATTCAAATACATATGGTTTAATATAGATATTATATCTTGAAACATATTGATTTTGATGATTTCTATTGTAATATTTATAAAGAAAATATATCCTCATATAAATATATAGATATAGATTGGTAATTGATTTAAAACTCATTTTGAAACTTTTCAATTATTATAAACTATAAAATTTGGATTTTGTAAGTTAAGTTTATATTTCTATTTCGCTTTTATATTTAACACATTTAAACCTTTTAACTATATTAAAAAAAATTTTGATCATTGTCTAAGTTTAGTTTATTGCAACGTCCCGTTTCTCGATACATACGTTTGTGGCGAATTAATTATTTTTTAGCGTAAAATAATAATAATTAGAATAATATAAAAAAAATAAAATTAATAATATTAGAAATTTAATTATATGATGGAGGGTAAATTATGTCATTTTTAGTAACTAGTTTGGTAGAGATTTTGTGGTAGGATAATTTAAAAAAATAAGTCACCAAAGATGAGGGGTCCTTGTGCAATAGAGGCAAAGATGTATGGACCTTCTTCCATTGCATATATATATATATATATATATATATATATATATATATATATATATATATATATATATATATATATATATATATATATATATATATATATATATATATATATATATATATATATATATATATATATATATATATATATATATATATAAACCAATATGCCATAAGTAGCAATTACGTATCATAAGTTCAAAAACTTTTGAGTTGTATTGGTTAATTAGTTGGAAGATAAAGAGATTTAGTATTAAAATAACTGAATGGTGTGAGTAATAGTAGGAAGTTGAAGTTTTGAAAGATTCAAATACATATGGTTTAATATAGATATTATATCTTGAAACATATTGATTTTGATGATTTCTATTGTAATATTTATAAAGAAAATATATCCTCATATAAATATATAGATATAGATTGTTAATTGATTTAAAACTCATTTTGAAACTTCTCAATTATTATAAACTATAAAATTTGGATTTTGTAAGTTAAGTTTATATTTCTATTTCGGTTTTATATTTAACACATTTAAACCTTTTAAATATATTTAAAAAAATTTTGATCATTGTCTAAGTTTAGTTTATTGTAACGTCCCGTTTCTCGATACATACGTTTGTGGCGAATTAATTATTTTTTAACGTAAAATAATAATAATTAGAATAATATAAAAAAAATTAATAATATTAGAAATTTAATTATATGATGGAGGGTAAATTATGTCATTTTTAGTAACTAGTTTGGTAGAGATTTTGTGGTATGATAATTTAAAAAAAATAAGTCACCAAAGATGAGGGGTACTTGTGCAATAGAGGCAAAGATGCATGGACCTTCTTCCATTGCCTATGGATTACGTGAGGGTTGAAAGAGCCTGCCTTTTTGGCTTGGGATTTCCATTTTCAGCCCACCCCACTTTACGCATGACATTACATCTCAACCCTAGCAATATTTTCTACTCGTGTCTTGCCTTTGGCCGTATCCTCCTTCCCGTTGCTAGGGATGTTCGTTTGGATGGATTGGTTCATTCCGATCCAATCTAGTGAATCCAAATAAATTTCGGTTTTCAAAGCATGGATCCAAATAGTTCAAACTAAAAATCAAATCCGATCCGAACCAACCAAAATACAATTCGGTTGGATCAGTTTTTTTAATTCGGTTTTCATGCATCGAGTCATTTTAAACATATACATATAACTTGAATCTTAGCCAAATCTAATAAACAAAACAAAAACAAAATATTTAGTATGAATTAAAATTTATAAACAACTACTAATAAAAATAAATTACAATTTATATTTTACAGACAAAAAACCATTAAGAAAATGTATATATTAAAGTTTTTCATTGGGTGGTAATTTCTAATCTACTAAAAACAATTTATTAGAATTCAATAAATAATTAAAGATATAATTAAAGAATAAAAGTATATATAAAGAATTATCTATTTGGGTTTTTTGGATTATTCGGTTCTTGTTTTATAAACCAAAACCAATCCAAAATCCAAAATAATAATTCGGTTTTGCTTAAATACCAATCCAAAAATCCGAATAGTCCAACCAAGTAGTCCAATCCAAATTGTCGAATTAGACAATTCGATTTTATCCAAATAGTAAACAGCCCTACCAGGCTGTCGCATTTTTTTCCTCTCGTTCTCCTTCTCTTTGTTGCTGTCGAGGTGTGTTCAAGAAAAGGAAAGTGTTGGTGTGCTCAAGCGACTTTGAAGAGGGTGATGGTCAAGATGATTGGGTTGTTGCTTGGAGAGTTGGAAGGTAACAGGTGAAATCCTTTTCTTCTTGTCTTCTTCTTCTAGCCGAGAATTACCTTCACCTCATCATGTCTCCACGTAAGGTGTGAGGTTGTGTGTACGATGTGAATCTTGTCTTGTTTCTAATCTTAATGTCTAGATGCCATGGCTCCAAGTTCCATCTTGTTAGCTTGAGATTTCTTATGTCTTGTTCTTAGAGAATTATTTCATTCATGGTAGGTTTGTGGGTGTTCCTATTGTGTATGGTTCAAATGTCATTATCCTACTCCTAATTCTCTGTTGTTGGAATGTTTTTGGACTTAATTCAGACCCTAGAGGTCTTAATATAAGTCTTAATGAGTTTCGGAGTTGAAACCCTAAACCCTAATGTCATATATGGACTTTTGCATTTTCACTGTGTTGTATGTCATCTTGAAAAATCCGTATAAAATCGTGTACTTGACCATTTGGGATGAGCCCTATATTTCTCGAATGGTATACATGTTTAGTTCCTTGTTCTAGAAGGCCTTTGCCTAATTTGAGTCATAGGTTAGGTGAATATTGCAATATTCACTGACTGGTCCAATTTCTGTCAGATTTGGTCTCCTACGTTGAGAAATTCATTGTAAATTGTACAAAAATAGTTTGGGGGAAAGACGAGTTGCCTTAGTTCACTTTTGAAGTGTAGTTTGTCCTTACCAAATTTCAAAGTTCAGTTCTTAACCTATTTTGAGCGACTAATATTTCTTTAAGGTGTGGTCTTGTGAGTGGACTGATCATTTCTTATTGGTGAATGTAAATGACCTTAGGTCAGGCCTTGTGATCTTGCACTTGGGTCTAGTGTTTGCATGATTTTTGTCAGATTTTATTTTGAACCCATCATTGGTCGAAAGTTGCAAACTGCGTAACCGAGTAAAAAATTCAGCCTTGCTGTCGAGTTTCTTTTGTGTCAGTTGTTTTGGTTTTGGGTCATGGGTGTTATAGTGAGTGTACGGGCTTGCCTAAATCTAAATAAAACACCTAATAACTTCATGTTAAGCGCATGAGAAGAAAGGGGGGTATATGGTTAAGACATGGTGCGTGTCTGAAGTTATAAACATTTAAATTATAAGTAACGCTATAAGTATCTATTTATAGTAAGGTTAGTTAGTGTACTTAGTAGTAATTAACTTAAAATACCTAAGGTACTCGAATGGAGCTCGGTAGGATTTGTAGAGTCGTTGTGTGGATTTCTTCATTTGCTGCTTCAAGGTGAGTTCATCACTACAATGTATGGAAGTTGTACATCCTTTACTGTAGCTTGTGTGGGCTGTTCGGATGTAGTTGAGTAGTAACATACGATAAGAGGTTCTAGTAGGTGTTTGTGTGTGGGGAGTGACATCACTGAGCTGGGTGCCATTCATGGTGCTGGGGGCCATGATTGAGCTGGGTGCAATGATGTGTGGTGTACTATGAGTGTGCTGGGTGCAATCATTGAGTTGAGTGCATGATTGTGCTGTGTTCTGTGAGCGTGTCTAAGACAACCAAAAATTTATTTACACGTATAAAATTTAATTTGACGATTAAACGTTTTATGGATGAGCAAAAAGGTCAAATAAGGCGAAAATATGGAAATGTATGGATTAAGATATTTTATTAAGTCAATATGATATATTGCTTCATTTAGAAATTGGTTTTAACGACCCAGAAGCAAAAAGGGGAATAAAGGACCAAAAGTGAAAACTTTATTGAACAATCTTTAAAAATTAATATCTCAAATTATAAAAGGAATTAGGAGAAAGTCCTCAAGGTGAATTTGGTAATATTTGAGATAACAAAAATATAGGAAAAATATTCAGGCCATGTGGACTTATAACGAAGGAGTTATGAAGGTTTCAAAATGGCTCAAAAATGACAAAAATGGTCCATTGCCCATATTTGAAGGGTTGTATCGGAAAATCTGTAAATATTCAGACTTGAGTGAGTAAGGAAAAGTTTTAAAGCTCATTCCACCTTTCTAAAGGTATAAGAATTGTAAAATTTGGAAAAACGATGAGAAAGTTATGAATACGTAAAGTTCAAGAAAAAAAATAATAAGCCAGAGCTGAAATTTGACCGAGTCCCTTATAAGCAGGGGTATTTTCGGTATTTTCGGTATTTTCATTTTTGACCCTTCTAAAACACAGAACCCAGTTTTAATTGATGCTGTGTGCGTGTTCTATCCCCCATGATATGATTTCCTTTCCCGATAACACCAAGCACGCACCCACAAAATCAAAATTCGGGAAATTAGAAAGGGAAAGAGAAGTGGCATGAATCTGAAATCGCAAGAGGGCAAGAGAGAGTAAGAGATCAAGATTCAGATAAGGTGAGATAGAGATCAGAAATCAGATGGGGAAAAGCAAGAACGAGACCCATCATTGGTCTTTTTAGTCTGCGATTCAGCAAGGGTTTGAGAAGGAAAGAAAGAAAATCAGGAACGAGAGGCTGAACTAGAGCTCGTGTGGCTGCTGTGGGTCACCTTTTCATACCAGAATCAGAGTAGGAGGCGGCGACAACAACACTTCCCGCTGCTGGAATGTGATTGACGGCGGCAGCAGACCGCTGGAGCTGTGCGACGGCCGGCAGTGGTCGACGATGGTAGGGATTGTAGCGGCAGGTCTGGTTTTCACCACAAAAATGTCAAGAACCTCCTGATTTCGAGTTTTTGGCAAGAACCCAAAGGTAAAATCATATTTTTTAAACCCTAGTTATCAAATCAACAAATCTTGAATGCATGTTGGATTGGGGTTGTTTCTTTGGTTTATATCCCACTAGACGAATGCCCGCGCGTTGCGCAGAAATAAAATTATATAGTTAAAATATAGACAAATACATGTTATTCTCATACCATTTTTAAAAAGTTTATATAAAATGTCTTTATTATTTTCAATTGTATGATAATAGATACATGTATCAAAATTTTAGAAGTAAAAAAGGCGTAAAAATTACAATAAATGAATACAATTCATAAAATAAAATTAGAAATAATATGGTTCAAGATGAATAATTATCCCAAACTACATGATTTTAATATCATCTACCTACACTTTGTGTATTGATAAAATTGAGAGATATTGTATATATTTTGCTTATATTTTGCTATAGTTTCGCAAATGCTTTCATTGCCACTCAAATATTTTGAATAATACGTTTTTATTGATAAGAATAGATACATATTTCAATGGTGTTTACCATACGATATATAGTCAAAACCACACATCGCATCAATTATGCGATTTGGGATTTTGAAAAGCACAACTGTATCACGAAAGTTTAAAATTGGGTTATATAATATGGTGCATGTTATTTTGTGCAACTTGATGAATGAATACAGAGTTCATATTGAGATTCAAGTAAGCTCCACTGCATGCTTCCTTAGTCAAACTATCATGAGTTATAAGGATCATACGGTTTAAGTATGACCTTGAAACCCGAAAATCTTCCAATGTCGACCCGCTGTATTTTTAAAGTTTGAACTCATTAAAATAAAATATATAAAACTTTTACTATATATTTCTTTTTGAAATTTAATATTTGGAAATGTTTCCAACAATAAAAACTAACTAATCATTTATATAATTGTTTTACTTTAAGGAGGACATTTATTTATAGAATAATTTTTTTTAAGTTGGTTTATCATTACGATGTGGGATCAAACTTTCTTTTATAGTGTGTTATTTTATTTTATTTTCTTACCCCACATCGTTTAAGAAACACAACTAAAGTGAAATCAAACATCTATAAGTAAAGAGGCTAATAATATATTTCTCATCCCATATAATTTAATAAACAAATTCCAAGCAAAAGCAAGTCTTTATAAGTAAAGATGCTAAAACTATTTCCCTGATATATTTGTTCTTTTGTGTTATGATTGTAACCAACTTAGACAACGGTTATTCAATGAACCATTGGTTCGAGATTTAAGACAGATCTTGTAAAATTTGGATGGGTACCCACACGTGCCCACTTCAATTTTTTTTCTAAAAGTATTCAAATTAATGTGATACATAATAAAAATTTATCCACATTGATTGAATAACCTCTCTTATAAGATTTATTATGTAGATAAATAAATTTGTTTCAAGTTTGAACGATGTTCAAACATTTACCGTTTGAAATTTATATATATATATAAATCTTATTAAATCGGAAAATGTTATTAACGTTGTCACCACATATTGAACTATGACGCTATAAACTTGTAACCTAATCGATTTTTAATAATTTTTAACCCAATTTAATATTCATCTTTTTAGTTTCAATGTTTTTGAAGCTAAAACAAAATAGTAAAATATATTGAAACTATGAGATAAAAATATGTTTTCATGATAAATTGACTACTAATTAATAATACACTTTGCAAACTTTGCTATGATAAAGATTGAAATATAAATGTGCGAAGCAATTTGATACAAATAAAAATTTTCCAAATTATTGTGGTGAAAGATAAATAATTTATCTTAAAACATATTGTATCAATACAAATTTCATGTACATATATCCCGTAAATCTAGAAAAACGTCAACATCATTGTCATTTTTACTACGACATACTTAAAAGTCATATTATGATCAAAACTGATGGATGATATAATCAAACTAGTGGTATCATATAAGGGAAAGATGCAAGGTTAGATAGATGTGTGAAGCAATGTGGGACAAAGAAAAAAATCAAAATAATATGATAAAAGATAATTTATTAATGTTGAATTACATTGTTTCGAATGATCTTTTTATATGATATATTTAAAACGTTCACAAATGAAAACTTTTATGTATATAGATACTCTTGAGTCGAAAAATGTTTACATCGCTTTCATTTTCTACAAACGGCATATAAACTTTCAACATAATTAGGTTTTTAAAAGTTTTGAGTAATTTTAGTTTTAATTTTTGGGTTTCAATACTTCAAAAAGTTGAAAAAAATTAGTAGAATACTTTAAAACTTTGTAATAAAAACTTGTTTTATGATAAAATGATCACTAATAGTAGACTTGAAAGTCATATTATGATCAAACTTGATGGATAGTGGAAGCAAATAAGTGGCATTATATAAGAGAAATATGGAAGATCATATATGTATGCAAATCAATGTGCGACAAAGAGGAAAAAAAATTCTATTTGTATCTTGAAGAGTTATTGGAAATATGAAAAGACATATGGAAGTTTCAAATCAATGTGGTGCTTGGAAATATGCTTCTTTTATAAGATATATAGATTATGGATTCAAAATATACATAGGATGTAACTTTGATGCTTGGTATTGAAATATTCGAATGCATGCTTGATAATGGTCATAAAAAGGATGAATGCACACTTGAATGATAAGAGTCTTGATGATTCGACTTGGATTATTTGAATGCATGTTGGTTTTGATGTTGGTTCATAATTTACATCACTTTTTGGTTTCAAGAACACTTAATATAAATTGGTTGCTAGGTGTTATGAACATGCATTGTTATTTGGTTCAAGAAAATTCAAAAGTCAAGTATTATGCAAGGTTTGAAATGAGTTCAAAGAAGGATTTTTATCTTATGATTGAATTCATTGTTTATGGTTAAATTTGAGAATTTTGGATGATTTTAATGCGTAAATTGGTTATTCGGTATTTCGACAAAATTTGACCTTTTGTCGGTCAAACCTAGCATAATACATTTAGTTGGTACATGTTGAAATGTTATAATTTCAAGATCAAGTGTTATGTGAAGGTTGGAATGGAATTGTGAATTCCACCTTTATTGGGAAAATTTTTGTATGTATAAAATAGTGTAGATGGGAACATATAATCGAATTAGAATGTTAATTATGAAGTGTTGGGGAGTATTAGCGTCAATAAAACAGAAAACAAAATGATTTATAACGGTTTCCATTTTTGGAAACTTTATTGATGCGAGTTGTCAAAACGACATAAATAAATAAATAAAATGATAGATGTTTTGCATCTAACCATTGAGCTAAACTTATAAAGATGTAGAAAATTGAAAGTTGCTGAAATAACCTTGTAAATACTTGAAAATACCATGTTGGTCAAAATGGGTCAGAAGGGTAAAATCGTCCAAAAATGGTTATGGTTTAAGACTTATTCCTAGTCATTGGAATAGAATTTGATAATTACTAGCAGTAGTTCAAGAATGATTAGACACATGTTGTCTATTTATTTGTCTAATAAGTTCTAATATGTTATTAGATTAGTAGAGATTGAAAGACGTTTGGAAGCAACGGAGGACTATAGTTATGTGAATTAATGTAGCTAGACGTACCTAGTTACTAAGGTGAGTACATGTGACTTTTTCCCACTATAGGGTACATAGGAAAGTATTTATAAATCTTGATGTGACTTTCAAATATGAAATGAAATGCAAGCCTTTTTGCTTATGTCATGTTTATGAAGGTGTTGTATTATGTTTATGAAACGATGTTATGAAATTATGTTTTGACATTAAACCTACTATGTTTGAAAAGTATGTTTTGACATCAAGCCATAAAGATTTGAAAAGTATGTTTTGGCATCAAGCCATAAAGATTTGAAAGTATGTTTTGGCATTAAGCCATAATGATTTGAAAGAATGTTTTGGCAACAAGCCTACAATGATTACAAAAGTATGTTCTAACATCAAGCCTACTCTATTATTGAAAGATTGCTTCGGCTTTAAGCCTATTATGCTTATGAAAGATTTAAATTGTTAATGTTTATATTATTGTACATGCGTCTCATGGCATTGTGATTTCTTGTTCAAAAGAAAAGTGTTTTTATGCATGCATAGAGTGTGATTGCATGAGTTAGCGAGGTCCGGACACGTCCCCGTAACGGGACACCAAGACTCTACTGGGATGGTACCTCCCGTCGCGAAGTAGAAGTCTGCTAAGATGCCATTATAGGTGTTGGATTAGGTGTCTAAGCCATGACTAATAATTAGTATTTATCTGATTAATAGTAGCATAGTCCATTTGGGTTGCCCTCATAGTTGGAGGATTGGCAGAAAGTCCGGTAGAGAGAAAGATTGATTTATTATATGATTAATAAATCAATAGAAATTAAATGAATAGTTTATTAATATATTTAAGTGATAATATATTAATTAGAAACTATAATAATTAATTAGAAATTTTTCTGGAATTAATTGGAATTAATTTGGCAGTTAAATTAATTAATTAAAGGTGCAGGGACTAAAACTGTAATTATTCAATAGTTGAGTAAGTGGCAGTGTGAGTGACCATGTGGTGGCCGAAAATATATATATATATAGATATATATATTTTCGATATATATATATATATATATATATATATATATATATATATATATATATATATATATATATATATATATATATATATATATATATATATATATATATATAAATATATATATATATATTACAGATAAATGTGGTTTGAATGATTAAAATAATAGTTTATCTTAATTCGAATTCAAAAAGGTTTATCTGTAACGATTATCTGATCACCACATGGAGGCTATAAATAGGGAGGCTTACCTAAACCCTAGACCACGTTTTTTTACTCTCTTTCTCTCAAGAATTTTCGGCCAAGAGCTCCTGCTAGGGTGTGACTTCATTTGAGGCAGGACAATTGTGCTGCTTTGCTTCAAAGAAATCCTAAAAGGTTAGTTTTTCTTATTTTATTCTTTTAGTTAATTTCTTCAGGCCTTCTAGGATTTGTTATATGTTTAATTAGAAGAAAACCTAGATCTATATAGGTTGCATGTGAACTTAGGAATTTTAGTTCATAGTTGCAGAAAACCTTACAGTGGTATCAGAGCTATTTGGTGTGTTTTCTTGTTAAATTGTTATAACTGTATCCTGTAAATTAGGGTTTATTGTTTATAAACCCTAATGTGGCCGTTTTGAATATTAGGGTTAGGGTTTCGAAAAACCCTGGCCCCTCTCCCCTACTTGGCGTGAAAAAGGGAATGGTTTAGTAGGCTTTCTATTTTTGGTAAAGTTAATTGTTTAAATAGATAAAACCTTAAACTGTAACACCCCTTTCTCAAACCGTAGCTTAGTACAGTTTATAATATAAAACATCTTACAACACGTGACTATCAAAAAGCCACTTAATAATCTTTTTACAAATTTTACTCTCAAGGGGTATTACAGACTGAATACAGAAACCATAATTTAAACTTATCTGTATTTCACACTGGTCCCACTCCAGCTCCTGCTCATCTCACCTAAGTACATAGCATTTTAAAAAAAAATAATACGTGAGACATAAAGTCTCGTGAGTAATATGGGTTTTAGACCCAAAACTTTTCTGCTTTAAAACTTGAATTATAAACAAGTAAACTACTAGAACTTATTTCCATAATAAATCTCAAATCTCTTTTCTTTTCTATCTTCAAAACTCAATAATACTTTCTTTCTCAAAAACTACTTTCTTTTATCAAAACTGTATTCTTTCTCAAAACTGATTTCTTTCTTTAAAAACTGCTTTCCTTCTTATAACTGCTTTCTTTCTCATTTACTTGTGACCAACTGAAACTCATGAATTAACTTAGTTTAATTCATTCTACTAGCTCCCCTCGCGGGAGATCCACCCGCTAGGTTATGCTCTTTCTGACTCCCCTTTGTGACTTGGAACGGATTCAAGCACAAGGGTATGCTAAGCTAGAAAACTACTTCGCGACGGGAGGTACCATCCCAGTAGTGTCTTCTGATCTCCCAATTATGTGGGTGATCCTAGTCCGGACAACTAACTCTTACTACTTTCTTTGCTCTGATTCTTATCTTTTTACTTTCTTCATTTCATCTCAAATTGGTCAAATACGGACACAATTTCAAAACAAGCTCAAACTTTAACTCTTTGACTCATACTCTCGAAAAATCACTTTAAAACTAACTTCAAAATCTTTAGCTCTCATATGGAGCTTCTTTCAAAACTTTACAAACTATACTTCTTTAAAAACTGAACTTCTTTAAAATCTCTTTTAAACACTTAGCTCTTAGAGCTACTTTCAAAACTGTTTCCAAACTTTACTATCTAAAAATATTTGGAAATCTCATTTTTCTGAAAATATCATTTTGCTATGTACTAGAAAAATCCTCATAAAACTCACCTTGGTTTAGCTATAAACCACTATGCTTCTTATACGCCTTCTCCCTTTCCGTGCTCACTAGTATTTGAAGCACCTCCTACACATATATATATCATATATATATATATATATATATATATATATATATATATATATATATATATATATATATATATATATATATATATATATATATATATATATATATATATATATATAAAATAAATATATGCTACAACTGACTCTACAGTTCTAAGGTCTCATATGACACAACTTCAAGTCATAACAAGTATATGACTACTAGCAATCATCTTTCTATGAATTATATACTCTTTAATGTACTCGTATTCTACTACAGTACCCCCGAGGGGTCGTATTCTGAATTTTATAATTTTCCACATGGTTTCATACCATTTTAAGCCTATGGTATGAATTATAGATCAAACGGACATGTCTAGCATCGAGTCAAAATCTCAAAATTGGACAGAATGCTGCCCAGCAAAGAGCACGACTCGTGCTCTTTTTGTGCTTAGGGAAGCACGACTCGTGCCAACTGTACAATGCTATATCTTGGCTCAGATGATGAGCACGACTCGTGCATTTCATGGGGTAAAAAGGCACGACTCGTGCCATGTCTGCAGGTCCAGTTTTTAGTCCGATTTTTGAGCTGCAGACCTCTATTTTTATCCATTAAGTGCTTAATACTTAACTTAATCGTTTTACTATCATTCCATGACTAAAACCCTTACTTTACATCAGGTTTTAACCCATAGAATCATTGATTCCAATTCTAATTCTTTGAAAACCCGTTTTTGATAATTTTCACTAAAAATCCATCTTTTTGAAATTAACCACTTAGGAGTGTCTTAATACATCCTAAGTGATCATTTGGACTCAACAAAACCATAAAAATTGGTCTTGATCATACAAACCCGTGAATTAGGGTTCTTGAGCAAAAATCATCATTTCTTGATTTTTCAACATGTTCAAGGACTAGAACATGCTTACTTGGTGATTTTAGCATACTTAGATGGAGATAAACCTCTAGAAACATTTCATGAACTCCATGAATCAGATTTCCAGATTTCATCCCAAGAAGACGATGAATAGTAAGTATTCAAACTTGATTTCTCACCTCAATTATTTGGAAATCTTCAATTCTAGCCCCAATTCCTTGCAAAATTCCCAGAATTCTTTCTCTTCTCTCGTGGTCTCTCATTCTCTCCCGATGCTTCTCAAGCTTTCTGGAAAATGAGAGTTAGATATCTCTCATTTATATTTAATTTTTTTATTAAATATTTACATTTTAGTCCCTACCCTTCCTTTCTTTGTTCAAAACTAGTCCAAAAGCTCACATCTTTGCAAACCAAGTTCTAATAATTACTAACTTAGCTCCTTACTGAAATTTCTTAACAAAATGGTCATTTTCATGTCAAATGACCAATTTGCCCTTTTTGTCCAAATTTCACTATTCACGCGGTAAAACTCCAAATTTCACATAAACTTTTATTTCTTATACTCTTATTTCACAATTAACATATTATTTTACATAATGGTCTTATAATGTGTCAAAAGACCGTTTTACCCTTTTACAACTTTTACGGGTTCTTACAGTCACCCCTCCTTAAGCGGATTCCGTCCTCGGAATCTTTTCGTAATCTGTGAAATCTGGATATCTTCTCTTTATCTCTTCTAACGTCTCCCAAGTCAGGTTTGATCCTAACGTATGCTTCCACTTGACTAATACTGAATCAATCTCCTTGTTCCTTAGCTTCTTAGTCTGCATTTCTAGAATTGCCACAGGTTCTTCAATCAATCTGCTAGGGGTCTCCACCCTTAAGTCTGTATAAGGTATAACTAGCTCTTCTTTTCCAAAATACTTCTTCAGGTAGCATACATGAAAGGTATCATGTATTCCACTGAGTTCTGATGGTAACTCCAGCTTGAATGCTTGAAATCCAACTCTTTTCAGAATTCTAAAGGGTCCAATGTATCTTGGACTCAACTTTCCTCTTTTACTAAATCTGACTACGCCCTTACATGGCGATACTTTTATCATTACTAGATCATCTTCTTGTAAATCATACTGTCTTTTCTTTAAATTGGAGTAACTCTTCTGTCGGTCTTGTGCTGCTTTCATGTTAGCTTGAATTACTCCAATCTTCTCATTGGTCACTCTAACAATTTCTGGTCCTGTACGTTTAGTCTCACCCGCCTCTAGCCAGCATAAAGGGGTTCTACACTTCTTACTATACAATGCCTCAAAGGGTGGCATTTTGATGCTAGAATGGTAGCTGTTGCTATATGCAAGCTCCACTAAAGGCAGGTGTTCATCTCAACTACCTCCAAAATGCATTACGCATGACCGTAGCATGTCTTCTACTGTCTGGATTGTTCGCTCACTTTGACCATCCGTTTGTGGATGATATGCTGTACTTAGCTGGATTTTCGTCCCATTTTCTCTTATAAAGCTCTCCAAAAGTTAGAGGTAAATCTGGGGTCTCTGTTTGACACGATGGACAATGGTGTACCATATCTTCTTAATACTTCATCTAAGTACAACTGGGCTAACTTCTCCAATGGAGTAGTTTCTTTTATGGCTAGAAATAGTGCACTCTTGGTCAATCGGTCAACTATGACCCATATTCAATCATAACCTCTTCTCGTTCTTGGTAACCAACGATAAAATTCATGGTTACATCTTCCCACTTTCCGGCTGGAATGTGCAATGACGGAGCATCTCCATGCGGGACTTGATGTTCCGCCTCGACTTGTGCACAATTGACACACTTGGAGATGTACTTAGCTATCCTCTTCTTCATTCCAGGCCACTAATACTGTCTCTTTAGATCTTGATAAGTCTTGGTACTCCCTGGATGTATGGAATACTTTGACTTATGCTACTCTTCTAAGATCAACTTTCTTAAATCTCCTGCTTTCAGAACCCAAATGCGGGTTCTAGAAGTCTTTAACTCTTGTCTACTTATCTCAAACTGCATGTCTTTTCCTAGTTTCTCATCTTTCAAGTCTATGCTTTTCTCAACTTTATGTTGGGCTGCTTTAATCTTCTCAATAATACTGGACACTAGTTCTATATGCATCGATCTTACCTTGATTCTTTTCTCAGGAACTTTTCTACTCAATGCATCTGCTACTACATTTTCTGTACCTGGATGGTATACAATGTTGCAATCATAGTCACTGATCAACTCTAGCTATCTTCTCTGTCTCATGTTCAACTCTTTTTTTATACTTCTATTGGGTTTGTCTATAATTACACCCAACTCACTTTCTTTTACTCTTCCTGCTTAAATGTTTTCATTCTTCTTTCTTATATGAATTTTCATTCATATATCTGTATTCACATTCTTTTCCAATCTTTCTTTCTTTGGTCACTGTAGTGACATTTCTCTTATTTTTTATTCCATAATCATAATTCATTTCCGTTAGACAAATGAAATTTTCAGTTATACTTTCTCTTTTATATTTGTACTATATACTTCATTACTTCTATTAACATTTTTTAATACATTTATACTTTCTGGCCATGTCTCTTTTACTGATTCCTGTCATACTTTACGTTATTTCTCATATTATACGGTGGTTACCACAACCACAATTTGAACTTTTCTTCGTCATTACATTTTTATTCTTGTCATCTTATTTTCAGTGCTCTTTGCTCATACTTTCTTATGTTTTATTACATACACTTTATACTGATTCATATAAGGTATGGGGTTTTCCCCACTACATACTTCGTATTTGTTACTTCATCTTTAACACTTTTCCTTTATACTTTAGTATTTTCATTCATACTTGATTTTCTTACATAGGTATATCGAACCTATACTCCTCAAACCTCCTACACTAATCTCTTACAGCTTCACATAGTTCCTGTGTGGTTCCACCAGACTCAAATGTATATCCTGTGATTAGAATAGTACGTGCCCATATTATTATAACCACCTATACACATTTGCTTCCAGTTTACCACCAGGACTCACGTTCCACTATAATGAATTTATTTCTATCTCTACTTACTTTCTACATCATACCCAAGTATGTACTCTACTTAACTCTCACATAGTTTAAGTCTAGGTTCAAGTACTGACACCTAGTTCGCTTAAACTATGGCTCTGATACCAAAACTGTAACACCCATTTCTCAAACCGTAGCTTAGTACAGTTTATAATATAAAACATCTTACAACACGTGACTATCAAAAAGCCACTTAATAATTTTTTTACAAATTTTACTCTCAAGGGGTATTACAGACTGAATACAGAAACCATAATTTAAACTTATCTGTATTTCACACTGGTCCCACTCCAACTCCTGCTCATCTCACCTAAGTACATAGCATTTTAAAAAAAATAATACGTGAGACATAAAGTCTCGTGAGTAATATGGGTTTTAGACCCAAAACTTTTCTGCTTTAAAACTTGAATCATAAACAAGTAAACTACTAGAACTTATTTCCATAATAAATCTCAAATATCTTTTCTTTTCTATCTTCAAAACTCAAAAATACTTTCTTTCTCAAAAACTACTTTCTTTTATCAAAACTGTATTCTTTCTCAAAACTGATTTCTTTCTTTAAAAACTGCTTTCCTTCTTATAACTGCTTTCTTTCTCATTTACTTGTGAACAACTGAAACTCATGAATTAACTTAGTTTAATTCATTCTACTAGCTCCCCTCGCGGGAGATCCACCCGCTAGGTTATGCTCTTTCTGACTCCCCTTTGTGACTTGGAACGGATTCAAGCACAAGGGTATGCTAAGCTAGACAACTACTTCGCGACGGGAGGTACCATCCCAGTAGTGTCTTCTGATCTCCCAATTATGTGGGTGATCCTAGTCCGGACAACTAACTCTTACTACTTTCTTTGCTCTGATTCTTATCTTTTTACTTTCTTCATTTCATCTCAAATTGGTCAAATACGGACACAATTTCAAAAAAAGCTCAAACTTTAACTCTTTGATTCATACTCTCGAAAAATCACTTTAAAACTAACTTTAAAATCTTTAGCTCTCATATGGAGCTTCTTTCAAAACTTTACAAACTATACTTCTTTAAAAACTGAACTTCTTTAAAATCTCTTTTAAACACTTAGCTCTTAGAGCTACTTTCAAAACTGTTTCCAAACTTTACTATCTAAAAATATTTGGAAATCTCATTTTTCTGAAAATATCATTTTGCTATGTACTAGAAAAATCCTCATAAAACTCACCTTGGTTTAGCTATAAACCACTATGCTTTTTATACGCCTTCTCCCTTTCCGTGCTCACTAGTATTTGAAGCACCTCCTACACATATATATCACACATATATATATATATATATATATATATATATATATATATATATATATATATATATATATATATATATATATATATATATATATATATATATATATATATATATATATATATATATATATATATATATATATATATATATATATATAATAAATATATGCTACAACTGACTCTACAGTTCTAAGGTCTCATATGACACAACTTCAAGTCATAACAAGTATATGACTACTAGCAATCATCTTTCTATGAATTATATACTCTTTAATGTACTCGTATTCTACTACAGTACCCCCGAGGGGTCGTATTCTGAATTTTATAATTTTCCACATGGTTTCATACCATTTTAAGCCTATGGTATGAATTATAGATCAAACGGACATGTCTAGCATCGAGTCAAAATCTCAAAATTGGACAGAATGCTGCCCAGCAAAGAGCACGACTCGTGCTCTTTTTGTGCTTAGGGAAGCACGACTCGTGCCAACTGTACAATGCTATATCTTGGCTCAGATGATGAGCACGACTCGTGCATTTCATGGGGTAAAAAGGCACGACTCGTGCCATGTCTGCAGGTCCAGTTTTTAGTCCGATTTTTGAGCTGCAGACCTCTATTTTTATCCATTAAGTGCTTAATACTTAACTTAATCGTTTTACTATCATTCCATGACTAAAACCCTTACTTTACATCAGGTTTTAACCCATAGAATCATTGATTCCAATTCTAATTCTTTGAAAACCCGTTTTTGATAATTTTCACTAAAAATCCATCTTTTTGAAATTAACCACTTAGGAGTGTCTTAATACATCCTAAGTGATCATTTGGACTCAACAAAACCATAAAAATTGGTCTTGATCATACAAACCCGTGAATTAGGGTTCTTGAGCAAAAATCATCATTTCTTGATTTTTCAACATGTTCAAGGACTAGAACATGCTTACTTGGTGATTTTAGCATACTTAGATGGAGATAAACCTCTAGAAACATTTCATGAACTCCATGAATCAGATTTCCAGATTTCATCCCAAGAAGACGATGAATAGTAAGTATTCAAACTTGATTTCTCACCTCAATTATTTGGAAATCTTCAATTCTAGCCCCAATTCCTTGCAAAATTCCCAGAATTCTTTCTCTTCTCTCGTGGTCTCTCATTCTCTCCCGATGCTTCTCAAGCTTTCTGGAAAATGAGAGTTAGATATCTCTCATTTATATTTAATTTTTTTATTAAATATTTACATTTTAGTCCCTACCCTTCCTTTCTTTGTTCAAAACTAGTCCAAAAGCTCACATCTTTGCAAACCAAGTTCTAATAATTACTAACTTAGCTCCTTACTGAAATTTCTTAACAAAATGGTCATTTTCATGTCAAATGACCAATTTGCCCTTTTTGTCCAAATTTCACTATTCACGCGGTAAAACTCCAAATTTCACATAAACTTTTATTTCTTATACTCTTATTTCACAATTAACATATTATTTTACATAATGGTCTTATAATGTGTCAAAAGACCGTTTTACCCTTTTACAACTTTTACGGGTTCTTACATAAACCTCCTATCCTAAATTTCGAAAATTAGGGGATAATGATAGGTTTAAATTAATTTGATTATTATGACACCTATCTGAAAAATTAATTAATTTAATTAATTGTTTAATTAAAAGATAATTAATAGGATTTAATTAATTTCGAATTAATTGTTTTAAATTGCGAAAATTAATAGATAAAATCTAGAAATATTTTAAAATGTTTAAAATATTAAATTTAATTAATTTAATTAATTGATTAATTAAAAGATAATTAAAATCGATTTTATGGTTTAATTTAATTTGAAAAAATTTAATAGTTTAAATTTGACAATAAATTAAAAGATAAACCAGAAATAATTTTTTAAATGTTTAAAAAATTACATCTTATATATATTATAATTAGGGAGTTATTATTATATGTATAAGATTAAAATGGTTAGTCAAATCATTAGTAGACCTCATTCACGAAGCTGGTCTATAAAGTGGGTATAAGGAGACTGCCTATAAAATGGCGGTCTAATGGGTGAACACTCTCGCCCACCGCTCGCCTGATCAGTGGAGGGTCGTTAGCCGAACAGTTTTGATAGGACCACCTAATAATCACTAAAAGTATAATGATTCAAAGTACTAGAACACTTAATAAAACCCATATCTAGTTACTTTAGGAAAATGTGAATTGGTGCTAATCCATGAAATTGCACATTGCACTTTATGAAACATTGGTGGAGCGTGTGTGGTTTACCGGCACGCCAATAGGGGTTCATAAAGAGTTGCAATGGGTTTCCCGGGTATTGTCATTGTTGGTGGAGCGTGTGTGGTTTACCGGCACATCAATTAGAGATGATAATTAACCTGAGAGTACCAAGCTAATTTGCATGGTTATTCACATCCAGTTTGTGATCCTCGGCATCCCAGTCACAAACAGTGGAGCACATCCGAGATTAAACATGCCATTGAAGAGTTTAATGAATCTCAACAGAACTAGGAATTTCATAAGATGAAATTGATAAGTGTTTATCTACCTTAATGACCATTATGTTGTGATTACGACATCCCTCTTCACACTATAGTTGGGGTATTTTGGATCCTAGCCTTAATAAATAATATATTGGGTAATTATTTAAAAGGAACAGTTAAACTAATAAATTCTATTTCTTTTATAGATGTCAAGTGTCAATTCTCCTCCTTCACCCATTTCTGAAAGAATCAGAATGCACCTACTTAATATAGAAAGGCTGACTGGCCTCAACTGTAAAGAATGGCTTCGCAATTGGAGACTGGATCTCGGCATTGCAGGCAAGCTACATCTCACCGAGTATCCGATCCCAGTTCTACCGGAACAAGTCATCATAAAAGGTCCTTATGATGAATCCGAAGAGATTCGTGACCTCATGCTATCAACCATTGACCCCGAGTTCCGCAAGGATTTTGAATCCTTGGGGCCATATGAGTTGATGCAACTGGTGGAGGAAAGGTTCCAAAAACCTGTTGAAGAGGAACGAGCTAGAATCCTCAGAAGACTTGCAGAGTGCAAGCTAAAGGGAGGAAGTAACATCAATTCGCATGTTCTTCAGATTGAAGGGTACATAGGCGAGTTATATAAACTTGGTCATCCCATGAGTCAGGAGGAGAGTGTTAACATCCTGCTCGCTTCGCTGACAAATGAGTACGATCTGTTCATTCAGACGTATAGAAAGGAAGACCAGAAAAAGACCCTCATGGAAATGCGTCCACTGTTGACTTTATACGAGTCACTCTTGGACAGGCATAGCTCCAATGGCTCAGCTACTTCTGGATTAAGTCCAGTGAAGAGACGTAACAAGAAACGGTCGAGATCGACTAGACATGTCTCAAACTGGGAATCCGCAAAATCGGATACAGTCACGGAAAGATTGGAAGACGCTCCAACTCTTTTGAAAGCTCAGGTATATCTAAAAACCTCAAAACTCATGTTCCAAGATTTCTTGATACATAATGTGACAGTCGCATTTTGGTTTGTATGCAGGGAATCAATAAGGCACGGGACTCTGTCGCATAGGAGCACATTTGTATTGGATCTCCAGCTCGTGCAGTTTTGAAGTTTAGATAGATATTAAATATTGTTATTAGTCTTTAGATACATTTTTGACATTGTCTATTACATTGTTCAAGGATTTTATTTTTAATGAAATTGTCATATTTTCTTTTAAGACCTGTTGTCTGAAATTATCCTTGAAATGTTATTTGAATGTGTTGAATGTATGATTAGTAGTAACTTGAATGTTGATACATCCAAAGTGTTTGGATTCAAGAATTGTGTCATTTATGATTGTTAATGTTACAAGAATCAATTCAACCACAGGTCCAGTTGGACAGGACCTTGGAATCATTTGACTTAGAGTCACTTGATGAATTGAGTTCTTAATGTGTCAAGAAATGAATCAACCAAAGGTCCAGTTGGACAGGACTTTGGAATCATCTGACTTGGAGTCAGATGATGATTAAGTTCTTTATAAAGCACATGTGGCAAGAAATGAATCACCCAAAGATCCAGAGGATAGGATTTTGGAATCAGTTGACTTAGAGTCAACTGAAGATTGCAAGTCTTGAACAAAGTCATAAGTTTACATAGATATGTAAAGGACATTGAGATTAAGAGCAACGGACACACCTGTTGTTGTGTATTGCTAGAATCTTGATATAGAACACAATTGTTTGTACTTCACGATATTCATCATTCGGTATGACGAATATGGCATTGCTAATCGGGATAAGCAATTGAATTGAAACCTCGAACAGTTCAAGGACTTCAAAGGAAGTACAAGTTCCACAGAACCTGAGCGATAACATAAACTGAGAAAAAGATTTCACAGTTCATTAACTTCCAAGAACATTAATAGTTAAAATGTGTCTTAGGGAAGATAATTGAGCATTGGTCGAAACAGTTCGATCATCGGTGTATGAGATACATTGCAAATTAGTTTCTAATAAGATGAACACTATACCAGTCAGTCCATATAAACCATACTCCGACCACATCCTAGACTAAGTAGGTCTTGCAGACACTGCCTGAAATGTAAAGCTGGGATTATCCCACTTGAATATAGAAAGTCCAAGGTCTTGTAGTGTTCATCTGAACCTCATGACTAGCTGAGCATCGTCGTTTCATTAGCTATCCCACTATTACTAAAGAGCTCTTTTAGAAAGAACTCATGGTCTAAGGAAACAGTAGGAGTTGGGACAGTCCTAAATGAGTTTAGGATTAGTAATGAAAGAACCTTTTTAGTCATCACTAGGCTTGGAGCAGAAATCAGATTTCTGCTTTACAACTGACATAATCTCCTCTTGACCAGTAGTATTGATCACCATCATAAGTAGTTGTGATCAGGGTGACATACCGATTGGTGGTAAAACACTGCAGTTGGTACGGATTTGCAATCCGACTACTTGGAAGCATTGGTGAGCCCGGCTGCTGCCAAATAAGAGGACCTTAGGGCGAGACACGGTATGTGTGAAAATTTGATTGATTTTACACCTGGTCTAAAAACCAGTGGGAGTAACTGAATCATCAAAAGAAAGCAACATGGACATATACATACCTTCAGAGCATCTAGTTGAGTCGATACTCAGAGTCAAGCAATTGATTCCGAGTAAAGCACTCTCAATAGAAGATGAAATCCGAGAGGATTCTGCATGGCATAGTGTGAGTCGTTAGTGGAGCATGTGTGGTTTACCGGCACACTAATAGGGACACACATAGAGCATGCCATTACAAAAGGTACATGGCCCCGGGTTTCGTCCCACGGGCATCTCGCAAGAAAGGATATTCAGATTCTCAAAATATGCTAAAGGATTGGATTTTGAGAAAGGGCTGAAAGATTTCCATTAAAATGTCAGAAAGGTTTGGATTCTCAAAATGTGCCATAAGTCCTGGATTTTGTGAATAGTCTATAACCGTGTCAAAGCCAGTGGGAGTCGCCGTTATCCACTATCCCCACATGTGGGATAAATAATGGTTCTAGGAAACGTCTTTTTTCATTACGAAGTGTAATGACTTGGTGTTAAGAGACGGATCGCTATGAAAGCCTTAATAGAAATACGGCATACTCAGGTGGTTGTAAACGTCTATGAGATAGATCTAGATTCTGCCAAGATGATCTTGATGAGATTCAAGATGCATAGACTTAGGAAAAGTTTTTCTTGTCATTGCAAAATGTGATGACTTGGCATGAAAGAAATAAAGAAGGTGCAACATACTCATGTAATTCACAGTCATCTATTGGAAAGATGAAATCGCCAGCATAGGCCTAGCCATTGTAAGCATGATCTTGATAAGATTCAAGATGCACGAGAAAAGTCTCCGAAAGGAAAATAGTTTTTCGAAAATCATGACACAAAGGATTATAAATAATCCTTGGATTCCGAAAGGATTTGGAATAAGATTAGATCGGGTTCCACAAGTTTTGGATCGATCATAAAGTCATGAACATGTCCTGATAACTTAATGCTTAGGGCATAATAAGTTGGATTCAGGACATTGCCTGGCTGGGAATACTGGATGGATTGGTTGAACTAAAATGAGAATTCATTAGGAAATGATTAGGGTGAAAGTGATAGTATTAATTTGAAAGATTTTCAAAGTGGTAATTATTAAGATCAGGACATGATGTTAATGGACTTCATGGTTACAAAGTCTCGTTGGTATTCTGATGGAGCGCGTGTGGTTCACCGGCACATCATAACACCTCGAAATAGTCTTAGGGTGTAGTCAAGTAGAATAAAGACCCTAGAACCATAGGAAGTCACAGTACACATTACCAGAATGGAGTTAGAAGAGAAATTGACAGGATAACTTATTGAGATGTTATCGGATGAGCATCCGATTGGATCATCTGCAATAAAGTGTATAAGTATAAGATACTTTGGATACATAGACAGAGTGTAAGGTTCATTAAGACATAGCTGTAAAATTAGAATTGAAAGTTTAAAAGAAATCCTGAAACCGATAATAGTTTATGACAAGGTCCGAATTGGTGATTACCTTGTGGAGACTTGGTAATAAGCAAGAGCAGCTGCCAGTCAGATCTTTATGTTTCGCTTTCGCATGTTTTACTTCCCGAATAATTTAATTATTCAGAAAGGTCCACAGTTGCTCATACTTTGGGAAGTAAGTATTGAATCAAGACTGTCGTGAATTGATTTGTAGACTGTTTAAGGAGTTAGGCATAGCAATAGGATTGCTACAACATTCATGAGTACTTAGAAATAGAGATTTGAGTATTGGATAAACCCACGCTCAATAGATTGCTTCATGGATTATATCACAAGCAATATTGAGACGATAATATCCTATGATCTTCAAGTAGAGAGATATGAGTTATAATTTACAAGGCAGTTGTTCATTGATAATACGAAAACGCATCGGTAACTCGATGTTATAAAACGTTTTGTTGTGAATGATTTGACTGGTAAAAGATATAAGCATATGAGTCGAAGCTTATTCGTTCCTTGACCCTGATGGGAAACAGATATCTGTAGGCCTCTCGATGATTTTGAAGTTGACTAAAGTGTTGGCCAGCCTGGACTAAATTGATGTGTTCAATTAGAAGTTCTAAAGTCATAAGCAGAATCGGAAATCGAGGAACAGAGTATCGGACAGAGATTGATCTCAATCCATGTCTCGTGTCTGAAAATATCTTGTTGGACGAAGGATCATCTGATCACTTATCTTTGGACAGAACTGACTAGGTCAGAGTTCGGCAGTGGTTTCTAGGAAGCTACAGTTGCTAAATTAATTAGAGGGTAAATTGGTAATTTTAGTCATAGACTTATCCAACCAGGAGACTGTTGGATTAGGTGTCTAAGCCATGACTAATAATTAGTATTTATCTGATTAATAGTAGCATAGTCCATTTGGGTTGCCCTCATACTTGGAGGATTGGCAGAAAGTCCGGTAGAGAGAAAGATTGATTTATTATATGATTAATAAATCAATAGAAATTAAATGAATAGTTTATTAATATATTTAAGTGATAATATATTAATTAGAAACTATAATAATTAATTAGAAATTTTTATGGAATTAATTGGAATTAATTTGGCAGTTAAATTAATTAATTAAAGGTGCAGGGACTAAAACTGTAATTATTCAATAGTTGAGTAAGTGGCAGTGTGAGTGACCATGTGGTGGCCGAAAAAATATATATATATATATATATATAGATATAAATATTTTCGATATATATATATATATATATATATATATATATATATATATATATATATATATATATATATATATATATATATATATATATATATATATATATATATATATATATATATTAAAGATAAATGTGGTTTGAATGATTAAAATAATAGTTTATCTTAATTCGAATTCAAAAAGGTTTATCTGTAACGATTATCTGATCACCACATGGAGGCTATAAATAGGGAGGCTTCCCTAAAACCTAGACCACGTTTTTTTACTCTCTTTCTCTCAAGAATTTTCGGCCAAGAGCTCCTGCTAGGGTGTGACTTCATTTGAGGCAGGACAATTGTGCTGCTTTGCTTCAAAGAAATCCTAAAAGGTTAGTTTTTCTTATTTTATTCTTTTAGTTAATTTCTTCAGGCCTTCTAGGATTTGTTATATGTTTAATTAGAAGAAAACCTAGATCTATATAGGTTGCATGTGAACTTAGGAATTTTAGTTCATAGTTGCAGAAAACCTTACAATAGGAAGATTTGTTCTCCTATTTTGGTAAGATCTTGGTCTTTATAGACCTTAAGATGCGGTATATAATCGTAAGCTACTGTCACGAAAGTGACTTGGTCTTTTAGACCTAAGATGCGGGTAGGCTAACCCGTAAGCTGCATTTGTGTGAGAATCATGCATTGCATACTTACATTTTGCATGAACTATGTTTACTTGAAAAAGAGAAAGAATTTATTTCTATTCAAAATTGTATTTGTGTGAATCAATGACAACGCCTAGTAATATCACATATTTTAGTCGTTGTTGAGCCCTATTCTTAGTGAAATTATATCATATACATCGTGGTATTCTCACTTTTCGTGCTAGCACTTGTTTGGAAAGAAATAATGAAAACAGGGACCAAAAGCGTGCAATTTGGAGGAAGTTTGAAGATCAAAGCAAAATCAGGCAAAGACGTACGAGCGCCGTGGAATTCATCAAGGCGTAACGCGGGTATGAGGCGGTGGAAAGAATTCAAATGCCGATAAAACGGGGATAAATCCCTACGTTCGACGCGGGATCCACTTATGCGCGGCGCGGTCTCGTGATTTTTGCAACTATAAATAGAGGCTCTTAGGTCGAAAAAATGAGCGAAGACCTGGTGTGAAATCGACCCCAAGGCTCTTTGACTCCGAGATTTAGCTTCAGCAACCATCTTTTGGTATTTTCATGTTTTTATCTTTAATTTTCAATTAGTTAAATAGTTAGTGATAGTGGCTAGTGTCTTTGGGAGTGACAACCATTGACATTGAGTCTTTGTTTCTGTTTTTAATAAGTTTGGTTACTGTTTTGAACCTGTTGGATCTGATTTGGTTAATGATAATCATTTGGTTTAAGTTAATTGCTTAGTTTTTCGGTATTTATGCTTGTGAATGATTGGATTGTGTTTGATGTTTGGATTGCCTTTGATTGCTTCTAAATTGGAGATGTACTTCTGATTTCAGTAGGTAAGAAGGTTTAGTTAGTAGTTTAGTTTAGTTAATGCTTGCTTGGAATTGTTTTAGTTTATGTTCTTTTGGGATTGTTTTGGAAAAAGTTAGGAACTAGGTCCTCTGACTGTAGCGTGACACTGCAGTTGGTAATCTGTCACCTGTCTCGACCACGTAACTCCTGTGGATCGACCCTGACTTCCACTGTGCTAAGTGTGTGTGTTAGGTATTTTCTTATTTTTGACCGCATGACGACCGCTGCGATGTCAATCAACTTTTAAAGAAGTTTTGGAAATAAAGAATAGCTTATATGAGTTGTTTTTGCAAAGGATTTTGGAAGTAACCGTCAACTATATGACTTAGATTGTAAAGAAGTTTTTGGAAAATAAAGGTCATTTATATGACTTATTTTGAAAAGGATTTCGAAAAGAAATGTGTCTAATATTTGATATTGATTATAAAATCTTTTTAATAATGCTTTGAGTCTAAAACCCATGTAGCTCACGAGACGTTTTCGTCTTACGTATTTTATTTTATGCCATGTATCTCAGGTTTTAGACACGAGAGATAGAAGCAAGTAGATGACCCGAGGTGATTGAGATTTTAGATGGAGCGAACCTTGGCTGATATCCTGGTTTGTAATCCTAACTTGCTTTATATGGTCTTATATGATATGGAGTTGTAACCCCCGAAGTTGTATAAACATTTTTACAACTAAATGGTTTTTGTTGGGACCAAATCTTTAAGACATGACACAAGGTTATGAGAAAGGTTTTTTAAAACTTGACATTTCGTTTTATAAAGAAACACGATTTTTGAAATACAAGATTTTTCAACATTATATTTTTATAAAAATTTATGAAAATTTGGGGTATTACAGTGTCGGGATCAATCATTGAGCTGGGTTCATGATTGTGCTGCAGACCATGATCTAGTTGGGTGCCATGATCATGTTGAGTGATGTGGTTGTACTATGTCTAGTAGTTGTGCTGTGTGCCTTGTTCCTTGTTGTGCTGTGTGCCTTATTGTGTAATGTGCCTATGATAGGGGTAGAGAATGTGTGATGGATATGTCGTGTACATGTTGAATTCACTAAGTTGTGTACTTACACTTTCCCTATAAAATAACTGTTTCAGGTTCTTTAGGTGTAGGTGATGGTTAGGCGTGACGCGTATACACTGATGCTGCGTCATTTGGATAGTTATGTTTGTTGATTTGATGCCAATTGGTTTCCGATGTTAATGATTTTGTTTGACAATGAATGTTTCAAAAAGAATTGAAGGATGTTTTTAAGTGAAATATTTATAATTAATGACAGGTTTGATTTAATGATGTTTATAATTAAAGTATTTATAATTATATGATGGTTTGTTTTACAGAAAATGTTTTCTTAAGATTTTTAAATTTACCATAAAAACTGGGACGTTACATTTATATTTTGATTTTGGTCTTTTATTTAATACCAAATTTAAATCAACAAAGTCAATGTATTATATTGGTAATTAAAAAGTTTAACTTAGATTTTGTATTTAGAGGGTGTTTGGGATTGCTTATTTGAGATGCTTATTGACTTATTGCAGTTTAATACTGATAATAAGCAGTTTTAAGTGTTTGGATGAACATATTTTATAAGAACTTATTCGCTTAAATAAGCAGATTTTAATAAGTTAGTTCTTCCTTACTTATTGACTTATTTAAACAGTTTTTAATAAGTAATTTTCGTAATACACACATAAGCACCGTTTGCCAAACACTAAAAAACAACTTATTGACTTATTACATTTTGGTACCGGATAAGCTAAACCAAACACTTTTTTTAAAACTCCGTTTTCATACTGGATAAGCAAATAAGCACTTTTAATGATAAGCATAAGTTGTCTTAAATAAGCAATCTCAAACACCCCCTTAACATCATACATTAATTAAAAAAATTAAGTATATTATATTAATAACTCAAAAATTCTATCCTTAAGATGATACTATTTTATATTTAATAATTTTTTTAATGGTAGAAGCTAAATAGTTAGAAGTTTGAAATTAATATGTTGAAAGTAAAAATTCTTCAATAAATGTAAAAATAATTATAAATCGTTCATCGCAATTGATAATTTGTATCAATAATAAAGTTTTTAACTAAAAGTTGAGAAAAATAATATAATCATTTATTTTAAGTCAAGTGTATATGGACAATCCAACATTAAAAAAATTATACAACATATTGATATAAACTATGTTAGAATCTAATACAAAAAAACATGTACTAACAATAATACATAATGTCACAGCTTTTATATTATTTTCCTTGTCAAATACTGCTAATCTTAAAAACGTTAAGTTGTTTTATTGCTAAAGTATTAAGATGTTTTGTTGCTAAAGTTTTTTACTTGTATTTATGTGACAAATATTTACTTTTTTAATGTTTAATTTTTTACATGACAATAATGTCACAACTTTTATATCAATTTTCTTGTCAAATCATGCTAATCTTAAAAAAAATTCTACAAACCAAATGACCACTAAATATTTCATCAAGACAAGTATGTATTATATATATATATATATATATATATATATATATATATATATATATATATATATATATATATATATATATATATATATATATATATATATATATATATATATATATATATATATATATATAGTTATAAATTTGTGAGAATTCCACCATGTTGTAGGTTAATTTTCGATTTTGTCTTTATTGTTTTAAAATGATGAGAACTTTACCATGTTATAGATGTAGATTTTTTTTTGGGAAAATAGCTATATTAGTAGTATTTTCTCTCAATAACTGTTCATGTCGTTGAAGAGTTTGCGATTCAAATATGAAGAGTTGAAGAAATGAGTTTGTCGCATCAATAGTAAGTCCAATCTATATTTTACTTTGGATTAAAGTGTTTGAAATGAGAAGTAAATTTAAACGACGAAAAAAATGAGAAATTGATGATTTTCGATGAACTAGATATATTCTTCTTTTGTTGATTTTTATATATCTTTGAAATTGTTTCTACAAACATTTTGATGATTTTCAATAAACTAAATATACTATTCTTTTGTTGATTCAATATATCTTTGAAATTGTTTCTACAAACATTTTAGATTGTGATTACATACACACACACACACACAACCTAATGAATAATAAATAATATGAAATAATAATTACTACAACTTTTAATAACATAAAAACAATGAAACATCTATTATAATATTTATTTTCAAAAAACATGTCAAACACTCCTAAACCGTACAAAAGGTTTGTATAAACAATTTAGAAAAAAATATAGAAATAAACAAAAGAATGATAGATTTAGTTGGTCGAAAAAAGCATCAAATTACCATTTTGTTACCTTTTTCCCGATCGTTTAGTTCTACTTCCTATTTCAAGCACTATATTCTAAAGAAAAATTCACATTACAAATACCGTTGATGTGAAAAACTTATTTGTTCAACTTCATTTTTAAATCACAAACTCATATTTGAATCGAAAACTTTTCAACCACAAGAATGATTTTTGTGAGAAAAAACTACTAATATAGCAATTATTTCAAGAAAAATATACATTGCAATATTTGAATCATAAACTCCACAACCATGTAAAGATTTTTGATAAAAGACTATTAAAATTGTTGTCTTTGTATGTGTATGTGTGTATGTATATATGTGCGTGTGTATGTGTATGTGTATGTGTATGTGTGTGTGTGTGTGTGTGTGTGTATATATATATATATATATATATATATATATATATATATATATATATATATATATATATATATATATATATATATATATATATATATATATATATACACTCTAATAGAGGTCTTCCAAACTAATATGGTTAGATATATTATGTTATCTCATTTCATAATGATTTGAAACCTAAATAACTCTTCATATTTCCTAAATTAATAGCATTTACTAGAAACTTTTTGTATTCCTCTCATTTATACATGTTGTTACTATATGAATAGATTTTTCTCATAAAAACATTAATGTTTCTCAATGTTTGTGATTAAAATATGAAGAGTACAATAAATGAGAAAATACACTAAATGTAAGTTGATTTTATATATTATTGAAATTGTTTTTAATTTTTTTTTTGTTGAAATTGGGTTTACATTCTTTAGATGAGTTAGGTGTGCTTTATTTATTTTTTTAATGCAAATGTTATGATAGTTATTTTGGTACTTTTTGTTATTAAAAATTTGTAGTATTAAATTTTTCCGTAGTATTTGTTGTTCGTAAGATTGTAATATATAAAATCATAAAATTGCTTCTACGAATTTTCTATATAATTTTGGAGGGTTTGATGTGGTTAATTAAATGAAACAATTTAATGCAATTAATCGACTTTCTTTTACTTATGTCTTTTCGGTTGTAGTTGGTTAAAGCTTTTATAGAAAGTTGAAAAGTCATAATATTTAAACAATATTTCTTTGTAACTAAAATTTTTTTTTTACTTATATTAGTTCATCACCAATATATCAAAAAAATTCCACAATAAAGATTCCAACTATACTATGATTTTCTTTTCTTATTTTAACCATTATCTAATGAAAATTTATTATTGTTTATTTATAATGATAAAAACTAATTATTAATTTATTTTTTGATTTTTTAGAAAAAATGTCTTAATATAAGATAATTCATTAGTGATACATCAACCTTTTGATTTGTTATATATAGTTGTTATTTCATAGGTGATGACATTGCCTTAGATATTTTCAAACAAAACACATATAATATTATTTTAATTACATAATTTTGTTCCTGCGCAACGCGCGGGGATTCGCCTAGTATCTTATAATAGAGGCATATTTCAAAGTACCACATTCATTTGAAACTCCCATGTCCTTTCATATTTCCAATGACTTTTCAAATATCTTTTTATAATGCTTACTAATTTGAATAGTTTTTCTTTGTCCCACATTGCTCAACAAATATATATCTCATTTCCTCTTTTGCTTATATAATATCATTCATTTGCATCCATGATCCATCAATCTTGATCATAGTATGACTTATCACTTTCAACTATTATTTGTTAGTGGTTATTTTATCAAAATTTGTCAAAGTTTTAAATGATTCTACTATTTGGTTTTGGATTTCAAAACTATTAGATCTAAAAAATAAAGACGGATATTACTAAACACTTTTAAAAATTTATTGCGTTACACGTTTAAAGTATGTTGTAGTAAATATGTGACAAATGTGCTTACTTTTTTAGATTCACCGCGATGTATATACATAAAAAAATTTCAGTAGCGAACGTTTCAGTATTTATCAAACAACTTCAACTGAACCATTATATGTGTGTGTCTATTATAAAAAAAAAGTAAGGAAAACAATGTTTCAAGATAAACTATTTACCTTTTACCACATTAATTTGATGTTTTTTTAATTGTGTCACATTGCTTCACACATCGGTTCTCTTATCATTATATCTTGATCATAACATGGTTTTCAAAGTATATTGTTGATTACGGGTCAATTTATCGTAAAAACTTATTTTCGGCTCAAAGTTTCAAAGAACTCTACTATTTTGTTTTAGCTTTCAAAAGTATTGAAACTAAAAATATGAATATTAAAATGAGTTAAAAACTATTAAAATCCGATTGGGTTGTAAGTTCATCGTATGTCGTGTATCATATTTCAATTAGATGATGACAACGTTGCAAGCAATTTTTCGATTTAATAAGGTATATATAAAAAAATTGAATCGTAGATGTTCGAACATTTTTAAAGTTCAAACATATATATCTATGAATATTTATCTAAATCTTATAATAGAATTCTTTTATTAAACATGATTTAATATGCATTGTTATCATGTACCACATTAGTTTGGTTATTTTTAAAAAAATAAAATAAAAGGGCGCTGGTACGCATCCATCCAAATTTTATGAAATCGAACCTAAAATTGGAATCAATAGCCTATGAAATATTGCACCCAATGCTTAAGGTGGTTACAATCAAAGAAACAGAAGAAAAAAGATATGAGAGAAATGGTTTTAGACTCTTTACTTATAGAGCTTGCTTTCCCTTAAAATTTGTTTCTTAAGCAATGTGGGATGAGATGTGTATTAATCTATTTACTTATAGATGTTTGATTTCCATTCAATTGTATTTCTTAAGCGATGTGGGATGAGAAAATGATATAAAATAACACAATGTGAAGGATAGTTTGAATCCATATCGTCATGATAAATCAACTTAAGAAACTTTTTATTATATGAATAAAAGTCTCCCTCAGAGTTGAAACAGTTACATAAACCATTAGTCATTTTGTATTGTCAAAAACGTTTCCAAATATTAAACTTTAATGGAATATATAACTTAAAGTTCTATTATTTTTATTGTAATGAAGTTGAGCATTACATATATTACGGATGATGATGTTTTATCCCTTACGCTAATAACTTTGAGATTTGTGTATTAAATTAAAAGTGATTGAAAATAAGCGGGAAACACTTACATATATTATGTGATTATACATATTAAATTGAATTTAAAAGAAATAATACACATGATGGTGGTTAAATGAGATTGGTAGCAGACAGGCAGAAAACAAAAGTCAATAAACTTTGTGTTTTCATCGCATATCAGTAGGTTCATGGAAAACGAGTCATATATTGCATTATAAATGATGGTTTAGTTGATACAAAAGAAAAATACCGCTTAAGGATAATGAAAGCAAATGAATTGTATTATATAAGAGAAAGAGAAAAGATCATATATGTATGTGAAGTAATGTGGGATAAAGAAAAAAAAAATCTCAAATTAATGTGGTAAAAAATTTAAATTAATAGATTGATTATATTAAGTGAGAATTTGAAAGGCCATGGATGTTTCAAATGCATGTGGTGAGAGGAAAAAATACTCTTAGTTTAAATTAAATATTTTAAATTGAAACTTGACCGAATAATTAGTTTTTATAAACCCTAAAAGTAAAAAATAAACTTAAATTAAATAGAAATTATATCCATGCATAATTTGTAGGTGGATGCTATTAAAATAATGTAGTTCGAGATAAGTATTTTTTCTTAAATCATATTATTTTTAATTTTATTTGATTGTGTTTATTCATCATACATGTTACGATTTTTTTATCTTTCAGTAATTTGATACATATATCTATCATCAAATAATTGAAAATAATGAGGATATGTTTATAATCTTTTTAAAAATAGTATAAGAATAATATGTATTTGTCTATACTATAAATACATAATATTCTTCCTGCGCAACGCGCGGGCATTCGACTAGTATATATATATATATATATATATATATATATATATATATATATATATATATATATATATATATATATATATATATATATATATATATATATATATATATATATATATGGGGATCAACAATAAATTCTCGAAGGATTGAAAATCACTAATTACAAAGAATAATCAATATACTAAATGTATTATATATCTTTCTACCATTATGTTAGGGTAGAACCAGTATGCACTTTTTCTCGTGTCTTGCAACTTGTAATTTGCTTTAGCTTCTTCATGTTTTTTTTCTTTCTAATACAATATAAACATATGTACCTCAAAAAGTATGTGTTAGCAATCATGTCGTTTCTCTCTTGCCTCGTAACTTGTAATTTGTTTTAGTTTCTTCATGTTTCTTCTTCATAATATAACATAATCATTTGCAACTTCAAAGAGTGTGTGTTCTCAAATCAACCTTTCTTCCATCATATTCTCCAAGCTAGAATCTAATTTATATGTAAACTATATACAACTCCTATATTAATTAGGCGTGATAAATAACAATTAAGTATCATAGGTTAAAAAACTCTTGAGTTATACATGTTTAATTACTTGAAAGTTGAAAAGTTTTGTAAATTTCAAATAAATATAATTCAAGATATTGAATGGTATCTATTATAAGATATATATATATATATATATATATATATATATATATATATATATATATATATATATATATATATATATATATATATATATATATATATATATATATATATATATATATATATATATATATATATATATATATATATTGTGATTGTGAGTTTGTGACTACACGTACTCACCAATGGCGACCATTGATCTTTTAACGTCTTCACCTAACCATTCTCCTTCAATGTCATAGCTGCCAAGGGCTACGCTCTAAAATTAAGTATGATCACAAATTAAGAAAGTGATGATGTATAAATTACCTTCGATCTGGATGAGACATTGAAACATCCAAGAACACGAGCCATATTTTTAATGTTGTTTTTGGACAAATCCGAGTAAATATTATGTCATCATCAACATAGAAGAGGTGAAATATTGTCGTCATCAGCACAGAAAAGGAGTAATTGAAGGACCATTATTTAGAAGATTTATTTAATGTAAGAATGATTTGTTGTAAGTGACTTTCGTAGCGGATATTTAACCTATATTTGACCCCTCCATGGCCAATATAATTTGTGTTAATGATTCTAACGACATCAATCAATCTAGTATACAAGTATGAATGTGCGAAATGTAGCTTTGGATAAGCCAAAATAAGATTGGGAAATACGGGAGTTGGGGGCAGCACCTTTAGTGGTGTTCCACGGGGCAAAGCCATTGGTAACTGTGCTGACCGAAATCAGATCCTTATATAGATGAATTTATCCGATTGTTATTTTTTACCAAAACCAACCATCACTACTCGTGGGAACATTTGTGACTTTTCCTTCCTAAACCGACCAGATTTAACTTCATCATCTCTATGTAAATAGATGCTCGGTTCTACTAAGATTAAACATGGATATAGTATTTGATACTTTGCCAAAATTTCGTCTTAAAAGAACACAAAACAATCAAAGGTATTGTGTGTTTTACAATCTCGAATTTTCATGAATCTAAATTGATTTTTTGGATTATCTCAAGTCTGAACTCGTGTAACCCTAGTCACCATAGTCGAGTTACAGGTTTCTAAAAGTGTTTTTAACACGATCCTGGATATTATCCAGGTTATATTGATATTCAAAACCCGTTTTTCTAACACGTTGTAATTGGAAATTCATTGGTGGGTAAACTGTTTGCAAGAACTGAAGTACATGAGGATGCAAGGTAACCCATATTCCAAAAACGCCATTTTCCACCAAAATCCATTTGAGTCTTTACAGAATCGACATAACCGCAATTAATTGAATGAAATGTCTTTTCAAAATCAACATTGAATAAAAACGTTTTCATTTTTTTCTTCTTTGGCCCACGAACAAAGCTCATTAATTATTAAAGGACTGACAAGGATATTCCTCCCTTCCACGTATGCTGATTACACCTCATCAACTTTCTTGGCAGTTAACTTTTAAGTCTAACCACAAGGGATTTGTGATAGTTCAACCAATTAAGCTAATGGGACGGTAATTGCAAAGTGTGAGCGGGTCTTTGATCTTTGATACAAGAGTGATGAAGGAGGAGTTGCACCCCTTAACCAATGTCCCATTTGGTTCAAAATGTCTAACAAAATTCATGACATCGCCTTTTATAATATCCTAATAATACTTAAATAATTTACATGTGAAATCCTTGGGCCTAGGGGCCTTTTCACCACCATAATATCAAATGGCCCCTTTAATTACCAAGATGCTAAAAGGGCATTCAAGGGATGCACTCTCCGATGGGGATATAGTTGTATAGAGTGGACTAACTAATTAGGGATGCTTATGCCATTTTCATGGAATTTTATTTGAAAGAATTCATGCACCTTTATTTTGATTTTCGAAGCATCTGATGTGTATATGCCATTTATCAAAAGCCTATACAGACAGTTTGTCCTGTTTTTATTATCAGCATACTATCCATTTTATGTGTGATTTTAGTTTTAAGTCAAATTTAACCAATTTACTTATTTCGATAATTGTTTGCTTTCCGGTTTGTTTGATCAGACTTTTCGAGTTGCTGAGAGGCCTTGATCCAGTTAGACATCAAGTTCATTAAGTTTTTTTCTAGTCTTATTTAACTCCTCTCCCTCTTTATTATATTTCGTTATCTTCTACTTCTTTAGGAAAGCTTTTAATGATCGAAGCTTGGCAATGAGATACACATCAGGAGTACTTGCTCTAGAAAACGACACCCATTTCAATTTAACATTTGAGTCAAAGTTATCCCCGAGCATCCAATAATTAAATAAGAGAAACAGGGAGTTTTTGGCATTGTCATCTCTAAGGAGGAAATAAAGTATGTTGATATTATGGATTTTTTTTTTTTTTTTTTTTTTTTTTTTTTTGGTAACCGAGGACCCCACCCGACCCATCCTTTGGATGACCCTGATGAAGCAACCTCGGGGCCCACGCACACCTGGCAGCAGGGTGGTCCGGGTCAATCACCTACGGGGGTAGAGAGGTGGCCAGTGGCCATCCCCTGATTGAAACCTAACACTCCCTATGGGGAAAGGGAGGGAGTGGGATTAGAACTTGGAACCTCTTTATGGGGGAAGAGAAAGAGTCCTAAGTCTTATCCACTAGGCCATCAGGGTGATGGTTATATTATGGAATTTTAATGTAAAGTATGTTGGTATTATGTAAAAGAAATGTGAAATTGATTGCTATAATGGATAAAAAAAAAAGCATGTTATTATTATGGATTATATTGAAAATATGTTATTATAATTAAGTAAATTACATTGCTATTATGAAAATAAAGGGAAGTACATTTACTAACTATATATGTTTGTTTTCCATTTCTTAAGTCGAAAAGTTGTGTGAAAAAGTGCAAGGCTTGGAAGAAACTATGAAACAAAATCATGTTTACATGCAAAATACGATAGAAGGGAAACAACCTCAACTGGATTTGCAAATGCAACTAAGGCAATGAGAACTGGACATGCAAATACTACAATGCAAGAGGAACTTAAAGAACAAAAGGAGGCGCTTATGAGACGATACTCGATTAGTCGAGTTGTTTTTAATAACATACTTAAACAATTGTAATTTATATTTGGCACTTTTAATGTATTAAACAAATTTTATCGTAATGTTTAATTAGTTGTGTTTTAATATGTCTATTGTTATACGTTTAACTCATTTGGTTTTTTCTGCGTTTTGGGACAAAAAAACCTAGATTTTCTTAACAAGTTCCTTGTTCTTTTTAAATAAAAATATTTGATGACGGATACGTGATCGAAAATATGTCACTAAATAAAGTGACAACCGTTGGCAATTCTGTCGCTAAACCTGTTTGTCAGTATTTTGTCGGTACAATTGTCAAATATGGTCAAAGTTTGTCTGTCAATAATCCGTCGCTAACCAGCCCATCGGTACGGTGGTCAAAGATGGTTAATAGGCATCCATTGGTATCGCCTGACCATTGGTCTGCCGTCGGTGTTCTCTCGGTATATTACCCCTGGTATCGTTCACTTTTGATAAATATTTTGGTGATCCTTTGGTATGGTTTGCCCAAGCCTTTTTTCAGAAACTTGGGTTTCCGTCAGTGATCATGTTAGCGACGGATTACCCCTGGTATCGTTCACTTTTGATAAATAATGTTATGCATGGTGAAGATTTTAATATTTTTGGTGCATTATGGGAAAGAAAGGAAACAAGAAATTGATGTAGAAAAATACTTTGTTGAATTGTTTATATTTAGCTTGTCACAATAATCAACAAGAAAATTCGATATGGTTTCAGTAAGAAAAATCTAATTCGATTTTAAGTATTGTCGATGTACAAGTCATATCAGAGATATGTATTTTACTGGAGCAACATTGCGAAACGAAAATAGACAATGTGTGAATTTCCGGGAGAAGTGTTTCTTGTTTCTGCGCATGACCAAAAGCCCAGATCAGATAGAGCTTTTGAAGTTAGTTTTGAAAGGAAGCCTACTCACGAAATAAAGCCCACTTAATTAGTTTTTAGAATCCTTTTTATATAATGTCACAATTATTCTTAATTAATTCATCAGTGACTAATGTATAATAGTTTTAGTGTTTATATAGAAAATAATAATCACGTTTTCAGAAGCTTATAAAATCTCGCATGATACTAAATTATCTATCATCATGGTTTGTAAAGATTTATGAGATTTTAAAATTTGATCTGAATATGTCCTAAGATTTTTATAATTACTTATAATAAGTTCGCGATATTAAGTTATTGACACTTTGATTTATTGCTTTTAGGATAAATAGAATGGGCTGCGGGATGGCGTAGACCTGCTGGCGATACCAGCGGGTTCACGACCCCTTGCTCTTTTGGTTCGAGAATGATAGATATATAGGGCGGGTTGGGGATGCCGTTTCTTTTGGGGTGTTTTTGTGAAAAAGAAAAATTATTTTATCTCACCACCCCTATAAATATTCTTCTACACCATTTCAAAAATCGCACATTTCTCATTCACTCTTTCTTTTATATGCTCTCCAAACTCTTTCATATATTTTTATATTTTCAAAACTCTTTTTTTTTTTCAAAATCGGATGGATTCAAACAATGAGAAATGCAAAAAATAAGTTATTCCCAAAGAAGAAGCAGGCATATCGAATGTAGTTCCAATATTCACCCAACCCCAACGCCTTATACATACAATACCAACAAATGTCGGTACAACTAATTTTCACCCTCCTACTCCCAAAACTACCCACTTGACTATAGTCTCTTAAAACTAAATCCATCCTTGACACGTCACATTTTGGTGATTCTAATGCCAACGACGAGTCAATCGATGAAACCCAACCCCTTCCTAAAATGTAAACAATGAATTAAGCGACGAAGCTGAAGTAGTACCAGAAACCCAACCACCACAACAAGCCACGTCCTGAAGAAGAAGTTTTACCAAATGGTGAAAAGGCGACCATGGAGTGATAAAAAAGAAGTGGAGTTAGCGAAGGCGTACATAAGTGTTTTTATGACGAAGAACATGGAAACCATCAACGCCATGAGTCCTTTTGGGAGCACGTGTTTAATCACTTTAACACCCAACTTAATGTGTATTATTGCAAATTAGCAATATGTGAACTATAAGTGGAAGGTGTTGGTTCAAAGTGTCTAAGGATCATTCTATTGTGATATTGTCAATTAAAATATAATACATTAGGGTCACACCATATACAAGATGACACCAAGTGAATATTTATGACATATTAACAAAGTTGTGTATGATTTGTTTATGGTAAATAAATCGTAAATAATTTATTTGGTATGAATTATAGGAGGATAATTATAATGCATTTTATTTAATGGTTAAATGGACTTTTGCAAATAAATGATTTATTTATTTAATATTATTTAAATGTTAAATAAACATTAAATAATTAAAATAAATAAATATATATGACATATATATATATATATATATATATATATATATATATATATATATATATATATATATATATATATATATATATATATGTGTGTGTGTGTGTGTGTGTGTGTGTGTGTGTGTGTGTGTGTGTGTGTGTGTGTGTGTGTTAAACGTGTTGGAATTGGTGTCCAATGTCATCAAGGGTCCTTTTGGATTGCCCTCATGACCCAAAAAAACAAATAGTGACAGAAAAGGAAAATGATATATTAATTTATCAAGGACATGATAAATTAATTATAAATTAATTGGCAATTAAATTACAAGTTAATTTGGAGAAACTAATTGCAAGGATTAGATTGTAATTAATTAAAGAGTTATTTAATGGAAACAAGTCCGAGGTTCTAAGTGTATCGAGGCTCCTTTAGTTTGAAACCATAGAAGCCTTCCAATATAAATAGAGGTCTTGGGGTCAAATCCAAAGGCATCCCTTTGCCTCTTTTGAGCCGCCATCTCTTCCCTTCCTTCCCTTTTTGGCGAATTTCACTTCCCTCTCTAGGGTTTGTGATCTTAAGCCTCCTTCCCAAGTGGAAATTCTGTCTTTCTGGTTTTCTAGAGATCCTGTGTGTGAATCGTCATAGGGATTCTACTTTGGGTCCTGTTCATCTAATGCAAGGTTGCATTAACCAGAAATCAAAGAAGGAGATCATTTGAGGTACATTATGTTTATGTTTAAAGTTGTTATAACTGATATGAACTGCATGATCATGGACTCTGTAACATCGCAGCGGTCGTCATGCGGTCAAAAACAAGAAAACCTAACACACACACACTTAGCACAGTGGAAGTCAGGGTCGATCAGCAGGAGTTATGTGGTCAAGTCAGGTGATAGATTACCAACTATAGTGTCACGCTATAGTCAGAGGACTTAGTTCCTATGCTTTTGACTACTAATCCCAGAAAACATAAACCAAAAAATCTCAAAACAAGCATAGACTAAGCTAAGCTTCAACTCAAACCTAGTTACTTTCTGAAATCAGAAGTACATCTCTAATTCAGAAGCAACAAAGGCAAACAACCAAACATAAACCAAGGTATAAACTAAACCAATGACTAAAAGTCCAAATGACAGTCACTGGCTAGAGTCCAAACCTAAAAGCTAACCTAGTTGGCTACTGAAATCAGCAAAGGAAAACAGTCCAAACAAGGTCATAAACACATCCAAACACAATCCAAGCATTCAAAACCAATAGCAAGCATCAAAACACCGAAAAACCAATATTACTTGTAACCAAATGATTATTATAAACTCAAAACAAATTCCAATCATCCAATACAGTAACAAAGACTGAAAAACAGTAACTAAAATGCTCAAGGTCAGTGGTTGTCACTCCCAAAGACCCTAGCCACTAATGCTAACTACTAAACAAAAAGAAATTAAACATAAAAAACCTGAAATACCAAAAGGTAGTTGCTGAAAACGAGTTCTTGGAGTCAAAGAGCCTCTACGGTCGATTTTTCACCAGGGTTTTGCTCGGGTTTTCGGCTGAAAACACCTCTATTTATAGTTGCAAATTTTACGCAGCCGCGCCGCGCATTTATGGTTTCCGCGGCGCGCGTAAGGTTTTATCCCTGTTTTTTCGGACTTTGAATTTGTTCCACCGCCTTAGATCCGCGTCGCGCCTTCTTGATTTCCGCGACGTGCGTACGTATTTTCCTGATTTTTCCTTCTTCTCCAAACTTCCTCCAATTTGTACACTTTTGGTCCCTGTTTTCATTATTGTCTTCCAAACAAGTACTGGCACGAAAAAGTGAGAATACCACGATATATATGATATAATTTCACTAAGAATAGGGCTCAACAATGACTAAAATATGCAATATCACTAGGCGTTGTCAAACACCCCCACACTTGTGCCTTGCTTGTCCCCAAGCAAGAGAGTTTTTAATAAATTCTAACTAAGACTCGAATAATTTTTGACTGTGTTCAGTTTCAAAGTTTATTGCCTTATGAGTTAGTGTGAAATAGTTCGTGAAAACATAATCGGAGTGTTCTTTGGAATTCATGGCTTTCTAGAGAACCCTTGATTACAAATTTTTTGTCCACAATGAAGTGTACTTAATCATTCAGATTCTAAAGGCCATTAAGGAATTGTCCATGACTTTCGATGCTGTCCGTGTAACGAGCTTTCGAAAATGCCATCCTAGACCAGACGCTCTTAGGTGGTAAGGTGCATAAATGCCTCTTCGAGGCCACCCTTTTCGGACCTACCGGCTCGAACAACAAGAGCCACAGATTGACATTTCCTTCCTAAATTCCAATCCTAAAACACTCTAATCATCTAACTCTTAAAACTCAACTTGTTTGACTAAACTAATAGCATGATAACAACTACATAGTATCTCTTGAAAAATACTAGTGCTATAAACAATCACAAACCATTCGTTTCAAACTTACAATTTATTAAAAAAAATTGAAAAGTTGCTAAAAATTTGAAAATTGGTCATTTCTGCAAAAATTTCAAAAAAATACTCTTTCGACCGTCCACACCCCACACTTAAACCCATACAACGTCCCCATTGTACAAAATTTATTTAGAACAAGGGAGAAAGAGTTACCCCTTTGGACGGTAGATTGCTTGGTTGGTACTCGGTATCACAGGTACAAATTCAAACAAAAAGGTTCCTCGATTTCGCATTCTGGAGTTGTAGCGCAACAGTAAACACGCCGCTGGTCAAGACAAGTGGAGGGGGCACGGTGACCCCACAGTTGTCTGAGACAACTCCTTCCCATTTGGTATAACATGCATGACTCAACAAAACATTAAATGCAAACATAACAAATAAAATATACACAAGCAAAAAGATAAAAGTGTACAACAAATGAAATGTTTGTGTTGCGGATGCCCGCGGCGCGTGATTGAAGAACACGCGTCGCGGTAATTACGAGAGTTGAAACTATCGTCAAGTGGGAAATGACCGCGTCGCGTCATATAATGGCACCGCGGCACGGTAATTTCAGCAAATTGCTACAATTTCAAATCTCACAATAAACGATTCAACACCAAAAAGCTACTATTTTATTACTGTTTATTGCCTTTAAGAGGCTTATTTTCCTAAACAAAATTCCCTACAATTTATTCCTAAGCTAAAAAAGAAAAAACAAAACCAATGTACTAAAAGAAAAATTCAAACATTATTATATCCATTCCTTGTTAATTATGGGCCATATCAGCATAGTCATCTTCATCTTCTTCTGGATGCTCCTCCATAGGCTCTTCCTCCTCTTCTCCTCGGATTGTCGGCTGGGGTCTTGGCGGGGAACACCTGTTCTTTGCCATGAGTGCGATCATACAGTCTGCTAACCACAGGAGCTATGTCTGTGTGTTTTCTGTTCTTCTATCCACCTCGTGCATAGCATAAGACTGGACCTGATGCTCCCGCATATGTGCCTTCATGGTCCTCTGGAGTGCCTTTACCTCATCCGCGAGGAATCGGGACTCCATGGTTGCTGGAGATGGACCGCGAGGTAGAATGGTGCTCGACTTTGCCTGCTTTCTAGATGGCTCGGATCGGAGTGCCGGGAAGGGCATACGATCTACAGACGTAATCCCATCGTCCACGTATATGACATCCCGCGATGTAGTCACAGGTGGACAAAATAGAACTGGAGGGATGACCTCCAGTCCCCCAGTCATGTGCTCAGATATCAGTCCATATGAGTCAGCCAATCGAGTAATGAAGTGTCCCCCTCCCAATGCGGTAAACGTCAACGGCGCATCGGTGATTTGTTTGAAAAAGTCGGCAACAAAATACGGGATGTTACAAGTGTCTAACATCCTCGTTACTGCCCACATCAAATGCAGCTCTCGGGGCAACACCTTCTCCTCATCGGCACGAGGCCACAACATGGTCGATATGAGCCGATGTAACATACGATGCGCTGGTAGGTGCATATAACATTCCCGGACCATGTTTTCGTGGTACCGGGTGGAGGATATCGTGCTCCAGTACTCAGCTGGCGAGAAGGAGTCACTCATGGTACGGCTGGCGCGTCTGTGGAATGTCCCAAACTCCGGTGTCTGCGACTCCTCTTCGGTGTACAGCCCGATGCGGTACCCGAATTCCCGTAAAGTGCAACTGCGATCATGATTTCCCAGGTGAAATCGAATAGTCTCCTCGGTGTCCATACCAGTTTGTTTGTTATCAAAGTGATAACTGGCGAGGAATTGAAGGAAGACCTCGCGGTATACAGGTTCATTCAGCTGTGTGGCATTTTCAAGTGCCCTGCAGGTATAAGTTAGTTCCCCTGCCTCATATCCTTCTTGCACCAGCCAGTCTTTGAGATGATCTAGAATTCCGGATTCCCTGGTCAACTCCCAGTTGACCGTGCGGCAGGGCAATATTCGCTTATTTCTACACACACCCTGGCGATTGAAGAAACTCGTCGCGCGAACCCTGTCAGTTTGGGTGGTCAAGGAATTCCAGTCAATTGTTTCCGAACTGCCAGATGACGACATAGTGCCTGCAGAATGAAAAAAAAATTGATAATGAGTGCACTGTATAGCGTTCGACGAGGCCCACCCAGACATACCGCGACGCGCTAAATGAACATTCAAGTTGCGCGTCGTGGACTGTAACAGACCGCGGCGCGGCGAACCACTTAAACCCAAAAACCGATGATTATGTCTAATTTAAACCAGTTAACTCGAATCTACCAATTGGGTTTCATGAAGTACAGTACTATAAACCTAATTTGACTATCAATTTCAGTAGATGATTACGACATTGTGAATTACAGCATCATTTAGGCAAGTTCAAGACATATAAAAGACAAAGAGAAGAAAAGAGAACTTACTTGGATTTCTGTGAAGCGAAAAGAATGCAGATGAATTGCTTGATTGAGACGACTTTTACCGCGGTGAAAAGAATCAAGAATTATGCAAATTGATTATATGCAGGTGTGGGAATTTTGGATAGCTTTCAAAACTCTGTTTTAGTGATTAACTTTAATTTCAAATTAAGATAAGGCCGCGGCGCGGGAAGCTTCTATCCGCGTCGCGTATAAAAATATGATTTTAATTGTAATCGCGAAAACTCGATACGCACGGCGCGGATCCTAAGATCCCGCGTCGCGGTATTGCAAAATTACCAAAATGACCCCACACTTGCTATTTACTCACCGTGATCAAATGAATGTGATGAATTACTATGCAAATATCAAGGATGTAAAAATCGTTTGACGGTAGCTTGGCGGCCGAGTGGCGTTAAGCGATTAGTCGGATTAATCGGGGATTAGTCGGGGATTAATCGGAGACCCTAAATTGTAAAGAAATTCATTTAAAAATGTATAAATATAAAAAATAGCAAAGTTTGATTCATTTTATTTCGAGATGCATATCAAAGATTATTCATTTGTTTATTTTTATTCTTTAATATTGATTTTTTCAGTATTTTTGAGTTATTAGATAGTGTTTGTGTCGTCATTTATAAATAAAAAAATTAAAAATTAATTAAAAATTTTTGAAAAATTTAAAAAATGACCGCCAAGACCGATTAATTGGCCGCCAAGGCCGATTTTTGCAGCAAACCGCCAAGTTGACCGATTAGGCCTAATCGTAATCGGTTGAAGACCGCCAAGCGATTAATCGCCGATTAATCGGCCGCCAAGGCCGATTTCTACAACACTGGCAAATATACAAATGTCGATCGGGTTGCCTCCCGACAAGCGCTAAGTTTAACGTCTTCAGCCGGAGGTACACTTACCTAATTTACGCAGCATACACTGGAACATCTACCACGAACTTGACTGTCTCCACCTCCAGTTTCTGGAACGTGCCCGCCACGACATAAGGTTTGAGCCTATGTCCATTGACTTTAAATGGTTGACCACCTTTCAAGTCCTGAATCTCTACTGCGCCATAGTTTGTGATGCTGACCACTGCATAAGGCCCATTCCATTTACTCCTGAGTTTCCTAGGGAACATCTTCAACCGCGAGTTGTACAGCCACACTTTCTGTCCTACCTCAAAAGTTTTCAAGCGGAGCTTGGCGTCGTGATATCGTTTCATCTTTGATTTGTATGTGGCCACATTTTCATATGCTTCATCTCGTAGCTCCTCTAACTCCGACAATTGGAGTTTCCTTTCTTTTCCTACTTCCGTGTAGTCCATGTTGACGTGTTTGACTGCCCATAAGGCGCGGTTGGCAAGCTCAACCGGCAGATGACAGCCTTTCCCATAAACCAGCCGGTATGGAGTGGTTCCAATTGGTGTCTTGAAAACAGTTCGATATGCCCAAAGCGCGTCATCCAGCCTTAGTGACCAATCTTTCCTATCGGTTTTGACAGTCTTTTGCAGAATTTCCTTTATCTGCCTGTTAGATACTTCCACTTGGCCACTCGTCTGCGGATGATAGGGTGTTGCAATCCGATGATTCACTCCATAGTGCTTTAGCAACCTTCCAAATTTAAAATTCTTGAAGTGAGACCCTCCATCACTTATAATCACTCATGGAACTCCATGCCTAGTGAAAATGTTTTTCTTTACGAATTTACACACCACATGGTGGTCATTCGTACGAGTTGTCTCTGCCTCAATCCATTTAGACACATAATCCACTGCTACCAGAATGTAAACATAACCATGTGACGTAGGAAATGGACCCATGAAGTCAATTCCCCAGACATAAAAAATGTCCACTACCAAGTTTGGGTTCAAGGGCATCTGATCCCTTTTTGATATGTTTCCTAACTGTTGGCAGTTGAGGCATTCTTTAGCAGTTTTATGTGCGTCCCTGAAAATTGTTGGCCAGTATAATCCAGCTTCGAGAATCTTGTACCCTGTCTTTTTACCACTAAAATGCCCTCCACATGCTGACGCGTGGCAGTGTTCTAATACTTCACTGATTTCACTATCAGGCACACATCGCCGAATTATTTGATCCTCTCCTACCTTGAAAAGGTCAGGGTCATCCCATATAAATCTTTTTGCATATGTGCGGAATTGCTTCTATCTTTGTTTGGTCCAATGTGTCGGTATTGCTCATGTGGCCAAGAAATTCACGTAGTTCGCGTACCAAGGAGCTCCAGCAGCTGCTCATCTGGGAATGAATCCTTAATTCCTGCTTCCAGTCCTTCAGCTGGCAATCGAGAAAGATGGTCTGCCACGACATTTTCTGCTCCCTTTTTGTCTTTAATCTCCACATCGAACTCTTGCAACAGAAGTATCCATCTAATCAATCTAGGTTTAGACTCCTTCTTTGCAAGCAAGTGTCTAATAGCGCTATGATCAGTGTAAACTACTACCTTGGATCCCCAAATGTATGACCGAAACTTATCTAATGCAAATACTACGACAAGTAATTCTTTTTCAGTAGTTGTGTAGTTTAATTGAGCTTTAGAAAAAGTTTTACTAGTGTAACAAATAACTACAGCTTTCTGATCAACTTTTTGACCTAATACTGCACCAGCAGCATAGTCACTGGCGTCACACATTATTTTTGAACGGTTGAGTCCAATAAGGCGGTTTCAGGATAGGAGCTTCGACCAATTTATTTTTGAGGATATTGAATGCTTTTACACATTCTTCATCAAAAATAAATGGCGCGTCTTTCAAGAGAAGACCGCAAAGAGGTTTGGAAATGGTACTAAAGTCTTTGATAAACCTATGATAGAAACCCGCGTGACCTAAGAAAGATCTAACCCCTTTCACTGATGTTGGGGGTGGCAACGTGGATATAACCTTGACTTTAGCACGATCAACCTCGAACCCTCTCTCAGAGACTACGTAACCTAACACTATCCCTTCTTTGACCATGAAGTGGCTCTTTTCCCAAGAGAGCACCAAATTCGATTCGACACATCTTTCCAATACTTTCTCCAATTGACCCAAGCAGGCTTCGAATGTTGGTCCAAAGATTGAGAAATCATCCATGAAAATTTCTAATGCATCGCCAATCATATCAGAGAAGATTGCCATCATACATCGTTGAAATGTAGTAGGCGCATTACACAACCCAAATGACATTCTACGAAATGCAAAGGTGCCATAGGGACACGTGAATGTTGTCTTTGCCTGATCCTCCGGGTGAATTGCAATCTGATTGTACCCAGAATACCCATCCAAGAAACATTAATACTTTTGTCCTGCTAGCTTTTCCATGATCTGGTCAATGAATGGCAGGGGAAAATGGTCTTTGGAAGTAGCAGTGTTGAGCTTCCGATAGTCGATACAGACTCTCCATCTAGTTACGGGTCTTGTGGATACCTTATCAGCATCCTTCGTATTCACAAAAGTTATTCCAGACTTCTTCGGCACTATCTGTGTCGGGCTGACCCATTCGCTGTCAGAAATCGGGTATATAATTCCTGCATCTAACCATTTGAGAACTTCCTTTTTCACAACTTCCTTCAAATTGGGATTCAATCTCCTTTGCGTATCCCTGGCCGGTTTAGCTCCTTCTTCTGTAATGATTCGATGCATGCACGTGGTCGGACTAATTCCTTTTAAGTCCGTGATTGTCCAACTAATGGCCTCCTTATGCTTGGATAATACCTTGAGCAATTCCTTCTTGTAACGCCAAAACATGTTTTATTATGTAATTATAATAAAAAGGGCAAATTGGTCATTTTACCTTAGAAGGGTAATTTGGTCTTTTGGACAAAAAAGGATTTGTTTTGTAATAATATTTTGAGTTGTGGACTTAAAATGTTATAAAATCTGATTTTTGTCATAAACTTTGTTAGTTGTGGCAAAAGTTTAAGAAATGCAACTTCAAGGACAAAAATGCAATTTCTGGAGGTATAAAAGGTAAGACTTGTGCAGATTTTTGGGAGTTACGGGAGAGTTTCCTTGTGCGATTTCTACAAAGTTTTGAAGGGTTCTTGAAGATTGAAGCTTGAAAATTGGATTATAGCAATCAAAGTGAGGAATTGGAAGCTTGAAAGGCAAGTATTCCAAGTTCTTGATTGTTTGATCTTAATGAATTTTATAGGAACTGAAAACTGCATTTTCAGTTATAATTGTGTGTTTAAATTGATGTAATACTTCCATTAAGTCATGCTAATAAGGGCTTAATTCAAGAAAATGGAAGTAGATTGTTATTTTTGATGAATTTGAAGTTTTGGGGTTGGTAGAACTAAGAACCCTAAATCTTCATATGATTGATTGAGTGGGTTTTGAGGGTTGAAAACCTTGTTAAAATGTAAGGTTTTAGCCTAGGAATAAACCCCAAACGGTTAAGAACAACATTAAGAACTTATAGAACAAAACTGCAAGCTACAGTGCACAATTCGCGACTGGACAGGAGACCTGCACTGGCGCTAGGCGCAGTGCGCCCCCTTCCAGGCGCAGTGCGCCCCTGAGACAGGGAATCAGAAATGCTATCTTTTGTTTGGCTTGTCCGATTTAGCTCAAACATGAACCGTAGGCTCGTTATGGTCTGAAAAGTTTGGGAAAATTTTTATATTGAGTTTTCGACCCCTCGAGGGCACTGTAGATCGATTCGAATGCCTCGGTGAATAGTAAAATTCATAAAAAGATAGTAAATGTAAAGTTTTTTATCTAGGCATTGTTTATAATGATATTGTATTGAACTCTATTGCATTAGAGTCAATTAGAATGGTTGTTAGCCTATAATCATTTTAAAAATAAATGGAATTATAGGTACGGGAAAAAGCCTTACGGATTACATTGGAAGGCAAGAAACAACGATAGCTAACGGTAGCAAACCTTCAGGTGAGTAATCTCACTGTTATCCGATGTGATAGATATTAAATGAGCAGCTGCAGATGGAAATTGTTTTGGGGACGAAAATGACAGATTATATGATTTGATATATGACAATACCAGATAAGCCGTGAGTCTGTTATAGACAAGAACGGAGCTGTGAGTCAATAAAAATGAATGATATGACAATACCAGATAAGCCGTGAGTCTATGATAGACAAGAACGGAGCTGTGAGTCAAACTTATATAAGACAATACCGGGTAAGCCGTGAGTCATCGAGATGACAAGAACGGAGCCGTGAGTCTAGGCAAAAGCGGGATAAACCCGTGGGCCATATATGATTTTGTGTTGCATGAGAATGCATATTTGATTTTGTATAGAGAATTTTATTCTTATACATGTTATATTTGATTGGATTACTCATTGGGCTTTATAGCTCACGGTTTTATTGATATGTCCCTGCAGGTGAGCGTGATCCCGCCAAGGAAAAAGATAAAGTCCGTGACTGAGGACTTAGTATTTGAAGTGACGACCCGGCTTGAAGAATGTATAATATTTTATGTATTGTACTTCGTGATACGCTTGTACTCGTATTATGTTAACTAATACCCCATACTTATGGTTTTGATTGTAAAATATTTTGTTTGAAAAATAAAAATTTTTGGGGTGTTTTTGTTAATAAGTCGGGTGTTACAAGTTGGGTGTACTTATAAAGCTTTCCTAGGTTGCAAACCAAAGGAATTCTCGGGGACAGATGATCCAGTTAAAGCTATGGAATGGATTATGCATATTGAGAAAGTATTTCGAGTCAGCAAATGTGCTGATAATGACAAGGTAGAATTTGCCACAAACCAACTCACAAGCAGTGCACTACATTGGTGGCAAATTTACTACAAGTCACTGAATCTTGATCCAACCCAATCAGTACCTTGGGAACAATTCAAGGCTAAGTTCAATGAAGAATACTGCTCAGAAGTAGCTATAAAGAAATTGGAGGACGAATTTCTGCACATGGAACAAGGTTCCGAGTCCGTCCAAGAGTACACTTTGAGCATTCTGGAGAAAGAAAGATTTGCAGAACACCATGTCAATACCGAAAAGAGGAAGATTGATAAGTATGTTTGGGGGCTGACGACCCGAATCAGAGAAATTGTACAACCATTGAAACTGCCTACTTTCCGACAAGTGGTGGATCGAGCCACAGAAAGAGAAACAGAATTGAAGCGACAGGAAGATGAAAATAAAGTCTTGGAAACTAAACGAAAGGCGGAAGACCAAAGTTGGACGCCTCAGAAAAAGTCGCAACAAACCGGGTCTAGGGGTAAAGGCCAGAAAGACGAAGGAAAGTGGTGTGAAAAATGCAGAAAAAGGCACACGGGCAGTTGTCGCAGTGATACTGCATCAGTTAGCTGCCGAAACTGTGGAAAAACGGGTCACACTACACGGGAATGTCGGGCGGAGCGTAGGTGTTACCAATGTGGAGCTACGGATCACATTCGTCCGAACTGTCCCGAGTTGAAATCTGGAGCCTTCAGTGATAGATCCATAATTGAGCAGGGTGGAAAGAAAGAGGAAGTGAAGAACCGAGGAAGACCGGTAGTCTCGCGAGCTTTCCAAATGACTGTTGAGGAAGCCCGTGAGAAGACAGATGTGGTTACAGGTATCTTTACTCTCAATACCATACCTGTATATGTTATTTTTGATTCGGGGGCTACGCACTGTTTTGTGTCGGAGTCCCTGATGTCTCGCTTGAATGTACCCTTAAAACCTATGGATGAAAGCTTGGAAGTAGCCATAGCGGATGGTAGATATGTTTGGGTTTCCGAACACTTGGAAGGTTGTCAGCTTAAAATCTACGAGACCACTTTCCCTATAGATTTAAAGCCGATGACTACCAATGAATTTGGTGTAATTGTGGGGATGGATTGGTTGGCAACGAATTATGCCAACATGGATTGTAAAAATAAGAGCATTAAGTCTTATCACCGGATGGGGAATGGATAAAGATTCAGGGTGAACGACCTCGGTTGAGAATGCCAGTTATCTCCTTTGCTCAAGCCCGAAGTTGTATCAGTAAAGGAGGGATGTCTTACTTGGCTTATGTATCGGTGGCTAAACCGATTAAAGTGGGGGTAGCGAATGTGAATGTGGTAAACGAATTCCCAGATGTGTTTCCAGACGAACTTCCAGGGTTGCCACCAGATCGACAGGTTGAGTTCACGATTGAACTGATTCCGGGAGCTGCACCTGTTGCTCGAGCTCCATACCGTTTAGCACCTTCAGAGATGGTGGAACTGCGAAAGCAACTGGAAGAACTGTTAGACAGGGGTTTCATCAGACCGAGTACATCGCCTTGGGGAGCCCCTATCCTGTTTGTTAAGAAGAAAGATGGTTCAATGCGCATGTGTATTGACTATCGGGAATTGAACAAGATCACGGTGAAGAATAAATATCCGCTACCCAGAATAGATGACCTGTTTGACCAACTACAGGGAGCATCTTATTTTTCTAAAGTTGACCTAAGGTCGGGTTACCATCAGCTGAAAATACGGGAATCTGACGTTCCAAAGACAGCTTTTCGCACACGATACGATCACTATGAGTTTTTGGTGATGCCTTTCGGGTTAACCAATGCTCCGGCCGTATTCATGGATCTCATGAACCGGGTGTGTCGACCGTTCCTTGATACCTCGGTGATAGTATTTATAGATGATATCTTGGTGTATTCGCGAAGCCAAGTCGAGCATGAAGTGCATCTGCGACAAGTGTTGGAGTTGCTTCGCCGAGAAAAGCTGTATGCAAAATTCTCCAAGTGTGAATTCTGGTTAAGAGAAGTCCAATTTCTTGGCCATGTAATCAATGCTGAAGGGGTGAAAGTAGATCCAGCAAAGGTTGAAGCCGTGATGAAATGGGAACCGCCTAGAAGTCCCACTGAGGTATGAAGTTTTCTTGGTTTGGCAGGCTATTACAGAAGATTTGTCGAGAATTTCTCCTCGATAGCTGTCCCGTTGACCAAGTTGACCAAGAAAGGTGAAAAGTTCACGTGGGCCGAAAAGCAGCAAGAAGCATTTCAGAAGTTGAAACAAGCTTTATGTGAAGCACCGGTGTTAGCACTACCACAAAGCGGAGAAGAGTATGTGATCTACAGCGATGCTTCTAGAGTCGGACTTGGGTGTGTTCTAATGCAGAAAGGTCAGGTCATAGCCTATGCGTCCCGCCAATTAAAAGATGCTGAAAAGAAATATCCAGTTCATGATCTGGAACTAGCTGCAGTGATCTTAGCATTGAAGTTGTGGAGGCACTATTTATACGGTGTGAAATTTATCATTTACACTGATCATAAGAGCCTGAAGTACCTCTTCGACCAGAAAGAGCTTAACATGAGACAGCAAAGGTGGATGGATCTGCTTAAAGACTTTGATTGTGAAATTTTGTACCACCCTGGCAAGGCGAATGTGGTGGCAGATGCTTTAAGCCGAAAAGAAGCTCCTTTGAAAGTTACATCCGCATGTATGGGTGTAGCAAGCCGGTTACCAGAATTGATTCGTTCGGCACAAGAAGAAGCGTGTAAGCCGGAGAATGTAAAAAGCGAACGAATGGTTGGATATTTGAAGCATCTGGAAGAAAATGCTCAGAAATTGAAGACCTTCAGAGGACGTGTATGGGTTCCAAAACAAGGAGAAGCGCGAAATTTGCTTCTAGAAGATGCACATTTCAGTCGATATGCAGTTCATCCGGGCAGTACCAAGATGTATCGGACGTTAAAACCGATGTATTGGTGGCCTGGAATGAAGAGGGACATTGGAAGATATGTGGAAAGATGTTTGACTTGTCTGCAAGTTAAGTCAAACCATCAGAAACCGTACGGGGAAATACAACCATTGCCGGTTCCAGAGAAGAAATGGGACCATATTACAATGGATTTTGTAACGAAGTTGCCGCGGACACTGCGAGGTCATGATTCTATATGGGTGATTGTTGATCGATTGACTAAATCGGCACAATTCATACCACTTAGTGAAAAGTACAGAGTAGATCAACTGGCGAAAATCTACATAGATGAGGTGTTATGTCGACATGGATTACCAGCATCGATTGTGTCAGATCGAGATAGCAGGTTTACTTCCCATTTTTGGGCAAAGTCTTCAAAAGCGATTGGGTTCAAAAGTACTCATGAGTACTGCATACCACCCACAGACCGATGGCCAAAGTGAAAGAACTATCCAAACTTTGGAAGATATGTTGAGAACCTGTGTAATTGACTTTGGTGGAAGCTGGGAAGATCACCTACCCTTAGTAGAATTCGCATACAATAACAGCTATCATTCCAGTATTCAGATGGCCCCGTATGAGGCATTGTATGGAGCACCGTGTCGTACTCCGACCTGCTGGACTGAAGTTGGGGAAAAGCCGTTGGCTGGACCCGAAATTGTAGCACAAACTGAAGAGAAGATCAAACAGATACGAGAAAATTTGAAGGTAGCTCAGAACCGACCGAAACAGTATGCAGACAAACGGGTGAAACCAATAGAATTCCAAGTAGAGGACATGGTAATGCTCAAAGTATCCCCTTGGAAAGGCTTAATTCGTTTTGGGAAGAAAGGGAAGTTGAGTCCTCGTTTCATTGGACCTTTCCGTATATCCCAGAGAGTTGGAGCCGTGGCGTATAGATTGGAGTTACCTGATGAACTTCATGGTATACATGATGTATTTCATGTGTCCCATTTGAGGAAAACTTTGTTTGATAAGTCCCAACATGTACCTCTTGCTGAAATCGAGGTAGATGAAAAGTTGAGATATCCGGAACAACCCGAGAGGGTGTTAGACCGCAAGGTAAGACATCTGCGAAATAAGAAGATCAGCATGGTGAAAGTGCTTTGGTGTCATCACAAAGGTTCCGACATGACGTGGGAGACCGAAAGTGAAATGAGGGAGAAATATCCTCAACTTTTTGTATGATTTCGGGGACGAAATCTCTTAAAGGAGGGGAGAATTTGTAACGCCAAAACATGTTTTATTATGTAATTATAATAAAAAGGGCAAATTGGTCATTTTATCTTAGAAGGGTAATTTGGTCTTTTGGACAGAAAAGGATTTGTTTTTTAATAATATTTTGAGTTGTGGACTTAAAATGTTATAAAATCTGATTTTTGTCATAAACTTTGTTAGTTGTGGCAAAAGTTTAAGAAATGCAAATTCAAGGACCAAAATGCAATTTCTGGAGGTATAAAAGGTAAGACTTGTGCAGATTTTTGGGAGTTACGGGAGAGTTTCCTTGTGCAGATTTTTGGGAGTTATGTGATAGATATTAAATGAGCAGCTGCAGATGGAAATTATTTTGGGGACGAAAATGACAGATTATATGATTTGATATATGACAATACCAGATAAGCTGTGAGTCTGTTATAGACAAGAACGGAGCTGTGAGTCAATAAAAATGAATGATATGACAATACCAGATAAGCCGTGAGTCTATGATAGACAAGAACGGAGCTGTGAGTCAAACTTATATAAGACAATACCGGGTAAGCCGTGAGTCATCGAGATGACAAGAACGGAGCCGTAAGTCTAGGCAAAAGCGGGATAAACCCGTGAGCCATATATGATTTTGTGTTGCATGAGAATGCATATTTGATTTTGTATAGAGAATTTTATTCTTATACATGTTATATTTGATTGGATTACTCATTGGGCTTTATAGCTTACAGTTTTATTGATATGTCCCTGCAGGTGAGCGTGATCCCGCCAAGGGAAAAGATAAAGTCCATGACTGAGGACTTAGTATTTGAAGTGACGACCCGGCTTGAAGAATGTATAATATTTTATGTATTGTACTTCGTGATACGCTTGTACTCGTATTATGTTAACTAATACCCCATACTTATGGTTTTGATTGTAAAATATTTTGTTTGAAAAATAAAAAGTTTTGCGGTGTTTTTGTTAATAAGTCGGGTGTTACACTTCTCTTGTTCCCCTGTCAAGTCTGCTGCTAAAATCACGGGCAAAGTATCCTTGTCTCCTAGAAAGGCATACTTTAGGTGTTCTGGTAGCGGCTTTAATTCCAGCTTCGGTGGTTCTTGTAAGGAAGGTTTCAATGTCCTTGGGATCTCTGTCGGTAATGTGAGTGCATTCTTCAGACTTCAAACCCTTCTCTCCTTCTACTTCTTTTTGCTGCTCATCATCTTCGACACTTCCTTCTTTCTGAATCTTCATTGCCTCTTATTGTAGTACCTCAGGAGTGAACTGCTGCACTAGCTCATCTATGATATCTACTTGATAGCACTCTTCTTCTTCCATGCTACTTCCCTTGGCATTGGCATTGAAAATGTTGATCTTGGTCTGTTGATGCCCAGGATATTCCCATGTCTCCAGTGCGACAATCGATATTTGCATTGGCAGTGGCTAAGAATGGTCGCCCTAAGATGATCGTGGGTTGTTCTCCATTGGTCGCCTGACGAGTGTCCAGAACTAGAAAATCTGCTGGGTAATAAAATTCTCCCACTCTGGTGATAACATCAACTAGCATTCCCCTTGGGATCTTTGTAGACTTATCAACTAGTTGCAAAATTACGTCGGTAGATTTCATGGTACCAAACTCGTGCTTATCAAACAACTGTCCAGGTAATATGTTCACACTTGCACCTAAATCTAACAAAGCCCTTTTTATGTGCACATCACCTAGATCCACGGAGATGAGAGGAACTCCAGGATCCTTCATCTTGGGAGGAAGCGCGTCCATTAAAATAGAACTTACATTCTCAGGTAAGCTGATCATTTTAGGCAAATGGGACAAGATATATTTCTTATGTATGCACATATCCTTGAGAAACTTAGCGTATGCAGGAACTTCCTTGATAAGTTTAACTAGAGGAATGTTAACCTTAATCTGACTAAACAGTTCCCACATATCTTCTGCTTGCGGTCCCTTCTTCCCATATGGTCTTTTCTCCGGCTTTTCCAAAGCTGTGGGAAAAGGAACTGTCCCACTTGATTCTCCCTTCTCCCATGTACTCGTTTGCTTCTTCTTCTTTGCTTTTTCCTCCTTACTCTTCTTCTCCAGTTCTTCTTTTTCATCAAAGATTATTTCTACATCACTATCCTCATCTACTGGTGGAGCTGTGACTTTGTTATCCACTTTCTTCCCACTCCTAAGCGTAATCACCTCATTAACTTGCACTTTTGATGCCCGTGCCTTTTCCTGCGCTCTATCTTCTTCCATCTTAATAATCAAGTCTCCTAACTTCAGAATTGCTTTTGAATTAGAATTCTCCACTTCCTGCAGCTTGACTAACAACCCAAAGATTTCCTGTATACCAATGTTTGTACCTCCCGCTGGAGGTGGAGGTTGCACCTGCTGCTGCCTCATTGGTTGTTGCCTTACTTCCCGTTGTTGATTGTTTCGGAATGGTCTTGGTGTGTTATGAAATCGACCATACCCGTGCACTTGACTAATCTCTTCATGAGTCATCGAGCACTCATTATGATTATGTCCTATACCCCCACATGTATTGCATATGACTTGCCCATGCAACACATATGCTCCCTTCTCTTGCTGAAACCTCGCGAGCATTTGATTAAACTTCTTACTCACAGCACTTAGCTCTTTCTGAATTTCTGTCTTCCATTTGCTTTCTGCTTCAACGTTCGCTACATAAACTGTGTTATCTTCGATGGTTCCACTAACTTTCGATCCTAAGCTCAACTGCTCCAGGAATCTCCAAGCGTCTTTTGGCTCTTGCCACATAAATGTCCCACTTGACGAGGCATTTATCATTGCTTGGTGTGTTTTGCTGACTCCTTCGAAGAACAGTTTTACTAACTGCCATTTGGGAACTTCATGGTGCGGGCAGGATTGCAGTAACTCCTTTAATCGATCAAATGCTTCATGGAAAGCCTCTCCTGGCTTTTGCTGGAAGTCCTGAATTGCACGTCTGACTTCTGTGGTTTTACTAACTGGATAGAACTCTTGTAAAAATTTTGCCTTGAGTTGGTCCCAACTAGTGATACTATTAGGTGGAAGAGAGGTGAACCAATATTTAGCCTTATCCTTTAATGTGAAAGGAAATAATCTTAACCTAAAAGTATCCCTATTGGTGTTTCTAGGAATATTAGCATTCACGATAGATATGAATTCATACAAATGATTGTATGGGTCATCGGTTTATATCCTCTGAATTGAGTTAATATTCCTATCAGCTGAGGCCTAATTTCTACATGGTGTTCTACATCATCAGGAATATAGATGGGCGATGAATCATCATATTCCCGTGGCTGGAAATGTGATGCAACCGATTGCCCTCTTGGTTGTGTAAAATACAAAGGTCGTATAGGATTACCGTAACATTGAGGATCATTGTATCCCTGCGAACCTTGTGGCTGTTGATGCTGCTGTGTTCTTCTGGGAGGTCCCCGACCTCGGTTCCACGGTTGTTGTGGCGCTGGTGGAACCCATCCTTCATCTTCCTCATCGTATCTCTCCTCGGTCTCTGGATACTGGTACTATTGCTAAGGAGGTTGCTTGTATTGTTGTGGTTGTGTAGGTTGAGGTTTGAAAATTACTGGTTGTGGTTGTGAAATTGGTTGTGAAGTAGGTGTCTGCTGTCTAGAAACTGGGGTGCCATCACGGGTCGGCGCTCCCCAAGACATGGCAGAGGTGAATGGATTTATGGATTGTGGTTGTGATACTGATGGAAATGGTGGAATTGATGGCGGAGTGCATGATGGTATGGGTACAGGGGCTGAGAGTACACCACCAGAAGCACTCGTGCTCCCGAAATGAAACTCCGAAACCGGGGGAATAAAAGACATCCCCGTTGCCTCACCCGAAGGTTCCTGGGCAACATGCTCTGGACTACTGCTAATATTACTAAAACTCATGGTATTGTAACGCCTACGTGCACGGTTTTTGCGCGCAGTTCGCTCAATCTCAGGATCAAAACGCAAAGGGGATACTTGCTCACCCCTGCGGGTACGCATGCACTAATACAACACGCCCACAAAATCAAAAAAACAAAATACTAACCAAATGAAACTCATAAAAGAAAATCAGAAACTAAAGCTCCTACTAATCACCTAATCTTAAGCTCACAACTCCCCGGCAACGGTGCCAAAATTTGACATCGCAGCGGTCGTCATGCGGTCAAAAATAAGAAAACCTAACACACACACTTAGCACAGTGGAAGTCAGGGTCGATCTGCAGGAGTTACGTGGTCAAGTCAGGTGATAGATTACCAACTATAGTGTCACGCTATAGTCAGAGGACTTAGTTCCTATGCTTTTGACTACTAATCCTAGAAAACATAAACCAAACAATCTCAAAACAAGCATAGACTAAGCTAAGCTTCATCTCAAACCTAGTTACTTTATGAAATCAGAAGTACATCTCTAATTCAGAAGCAACAAAGGCAAACAACCAAACATAAACCAAGGTATAAACTAAACCAATAACTAAAAGTCCAAATGACAGTCACTGGCTAGAGTCCAAACCTAAAAGCTAACCTAGTTGGTTACTAAAATCAGCAAAGGAAAACAGTCCAAACAAGGTCATAAACACATCCAAACACAATCCAAGCATTCAAAACCAATAGCAAGCATCAAAACACCGAAAAACCAATATTACTTGTAACCAAATGATTATTATAAACTCAAAACGAATTCCAATCATCCAATACAGTAACAAAGACTGAAAAACAGTAACTGAAATGCTCAAGGTCAGTGGTTGTCACTCCCAAAGACCCTAGCCACTAATGCTAACTACTAAACAAAAAGAAATTAAACATAAAAAACCTAAAATACCAAAAGATAGTTGCTGGAAACGAGTTCTTGGAGTCAAAGAGCCTCTACGGTCGATTTTTCACCAGGGTTTTGCTCGGGTTTTCGGCTGAAAACACCTCTATTTATAGTTGCAAATTTTACGCAGTCGCGCCGACATTTATGGTTTCCGCGGCGCGCGTAGGGTTTTATCCCCGTTTCTTCGGACTTTAAATTTGTTCCACCGCCTTAGATCTGCGTCGCGCCTTCTTGATTTCGACGACGCGCGTACGTATTTTCCTGATTTTTCCTTCCTCTCCAAACTTCCTCCAATTTGTACACTTTTGGTCCCTGTTTTAATTATTTTCTTCCAAACAAGTACTGGCACGAAAAAGTGAGAATACCACGATATATATGATATAATTTTACTAAGAATAGGGCTCAACAACGACTAAAATATGCAATATCACTAGGCGTTGTCACTCTGTTCATGGATATTTATGTGATTTGATCTGTTTAAGTCTTCTGCTGTATATGTTATGTGTTTATATGATCGAATCCCAACAGTGATATCAGAGCCTCTGTTCATATGTTATTTGCACTTTGATCTAAATTGCTGGAATGTGATTGCATGTTATGTGTTTATTTCGAAATTTCTAGGGATATTATGCTAGAATTGTTTGAATAAACATATTATGATCATAGGGTTTATGTTAGAAAATATTAATTAAAGCAAAAACATTGATCGACTGGTAGATGAACCCTAACGCTTACTTGCCTTAGGGTTTATGCTAGAAACATGAATGTTGAATTGCATGCTAGATGAAAATCGACTGGCAAAAACATTGATCGACTGGTAGATAAACCCTAAGGCTTACTTGCCTTAGGGTTTATGCTAGAAACATGAATGTTGAATTGCATGCTAGATGAAAATCGACTGGTTTCTGCCTCCCTATGTGTTTTTCAAAAATTCTGCAGGTTTCTTGTGCCTCCTTGTTATGTCGAAACTACCTAGTGTTTTAGGATAGTTCCTTGGCCTTTGCATGCTATCTGGAGGCTAGGGTTACAACCCTAGCTTGCCTTGCAAGTTTCCTAACTTGCTTACTTGCCTTAGTTTTCCTATTGCCTTAATATGATTATGTCTATTAGGGATTTATTTATATTAATTATTAAATGTGTATTAATTGAATTAATTAATAAATAAAATATTTTAAATTGTTTAAAATACATTTATATATTTTTGAACGGTATTTAGATATATAAAATATCAATTAAAGCAAAAACATTGATCAAACCATGACTAGACTCACCCACTAAAATCATGTATGGGGTTTGAAGGAGGATTCTTATGGATCCAAATCAAGTTGGTTTTTAAACGGCATTCATTGTCTACCACCCTCACTGCCCAACACATTTTACCATGTGGAGTTATCGAAAGGGTTTGATGGGGCAATGTTTCTCTATGTTAAAAGTAGTAACTTAAAGTATTAAAACACAAGTCTCATTTTAATTATAAAACAAATGTGAATTTTATGCTACCCATGAGAAACACACATTTTCTTTATAATCAGCTGATGGAGTTGTGTGGTTAAACGACACGTCAGTTAAGATTATAGTTGGGGATGATGTGACACTCGCGATTCTCAAGCGTATCTTGAGTCGGGCATCACGCGGGTTCTGCATAGTTAGTTCACCATCTGATCCATGATCCATGACATCCCTGTCATGGATTAGAGATGAACGTAATCGAGATTAACATGCCATTGACACTAGTAAATGAATCTCATAGATCTAGGAATTTCATAGTGATTGAAATTGATAAAGAGTTTTATCTACCTTAATGACCATTATGGTCTGATTATGGCATCCCTCTTCACATCATAACTGGAAGTTTTTGGATCCTAGCCTTAGTAAATAATACTTGAGTAATTATTTAAAGGATTAAAACTCAAACTAACTAAAAACCATTGTCTTATAGATGTTTGTTTCAAATCTAAACACAAACCTTCCTCATATTCCTTTTCCTCCTCCTCCACTGCAATCCCAATCTAGTGAGATCAAATAGCCTGGCGTTTGCTGTCCTCCGAACTCGAGAAATGTTTCAAGAGTGTCGGGTACAAGCAAGGCAGGAACGATTTGAGATCGTTAAGTCCTTTAAGGCATATAAACTAGAAGAATGAACGTCTATGTGTACGCATGTTCATAAAAAGAAATCGTACATAGACATATTGGATAATATTGGTGTCCGTTTTCCGAAGGCGTTAGCCACAGATGTAGTGCTTAACTCGCTTCTTGGTTCGTATCATGAGTTCATTATGAACTATGACAAGAACCATCTGCACATGACCATGATAGAGCTGCACAATATGTTGAAAACTGTCGAGGCTAGTTTAAAGCAATCACGTGGCTCAAGTTCCACCACTCCTGTCTTGGCCATTCATCATGGTGATGCTAAGAAGAAGAAAGTTTCTCATCCCAAAGGAAAGGGAAAGGCTGAGGTTGGACAGTCTAACCAAAGCTTTAAGAGAAAGGTTCATTCTAACATAGCACCCACCAGTGACCCGAATGAGGCCATATTTTTTTACTACCAGCTGAAGGGACATTGGAAACGTAGTTGCCCAACATACCTAAAGGATCTGAAGAACATTCGGGTCAAGGAGTTTGACACCTCACGTATATCTGAAGTCCATAATATATCAACTTCTCATTCTTTAATCCTTGATACAATTTGTGTTGAGTCACATCTGCGTTGTATGCATGCGCTAAGTAAAAGTAAGAAGTTGAAGCATAGGGGCTTGATCTGATGATGAGATATAGAAGGTATGATGTTGTTACAAGGATCAGGGATTAGAAGTTCATGCTAATTAGTGGTGTTTAGTTAGATTATTAGATTCTCGTTACTTGTTAGAAATGGCACAAGACATTGTTTCATATTACACATTGTTTAAGGATATTTTGTACGTTTTCTTTTGATACAAAAATGGTGATTTATAAACATGGTTGTTTTATTTCAATGTTTATCCTTGCAATGGCTTATATATGAATATGTTGGTTGTATTAGTAGTAATAATATGATCTTAAATGTTGATTCATCCAAAAGTATGTTGGATAAATCATGTTTGTGGTATTGTCACCTTGTCCATATAAACAAGAATTATATCACCAAGCTCTAAGTGAACAAGATCTTGGAATCATCTGAATTAGAGTCAGATGATGTATGTGAATCTTGATTACTTGGAAGATGACAAGAATGTCATTCATATGAAACTGTAAAAGAGGCAAAGGATTTGTTAGAACTAATCCACACAGATGTTTGTGGATCGTTCGAATCCGCCACAAGGCATGACGAGCGATGCTTCGTTACATTTGTTGATGATCTCAATAGATGTAGTTATGTTTATCTTATTAAACATAATACATAAGCTTTGGAGCGTTCAAAGAGGTTCAAAACGAATTAGAAAATCAATTGGGCTAGAATATCTAAGTATTATATTCTGTGAACATCTTAAGGACCGTGACACAGTTTCACAGTTATCTTCTTTCAGAATACGTAGTATTGGGGTATGTCTAAAAAGAGAAATCGAACATTGTTTGAAATGGTTCGATCCATGATGTATCGAGCTACACTTGCAAATTAGTTTCAAAGGGTTATACCCTAAAAGCAGAAACTCGTATCTTAAACCTCGTAACCAGCTAACTAGGTTGCAAAGACACCATCTGAAATGTGAAGTGGGGTTCATCCCTCACTAGAACATAGAAAATATGGGGTTGTGAAGTCTTCATTCATCACGAAGCTCATGACAAGCTTGAACCCAGATCAGAGAAGTGTCATTTCATTGACACAAGTCCTTTGGATACTTGTTTTACAAGCCTTCTGAGAACAAAGTGTTTATAGCTCGAAGGAGAGTCTTTCTTGAGAAAGAACTCATATCCAAAGAAGCTAGTGGGAGTGAGATTGATCTTTAAAAGATTCAAGAGTCAACCAATGAATAACCTTTAGTCAACACTGGCACTCAACCAGAGGATGAGACTCCTGTTGAGGAAAATGACATATCTCCACCTCTTCGCAACTCCTGTAGAGTTAGTCACTCTCATGAGTTTATGTTTTTCATATTACTAAGAGTAACAGACTGATTAGTGGTAAAACAGTGGTTGGTAAGGATGAGTCATCCAACTACATGGAAGCATTGGTGATCCCAGTGGCTGCCATATAAAAGAGGATATAGAAAGCGAGATTTAGTCCATGTTTTAATTTTATTGATCTTACACCTGGCCTGAAACTTGGGTGCGAGTAATCAGATCTTCAAAAGAAAACTTCATGGATAGGAATGTGTCACATTCAAAGCAAGATTGGTTGAGAAGGGTTATACACCGACTCAAGAAATTGATAATGAGGAAACACTCTCACCAATAACTGAGAATGAGTATGTTAGGATATTGTTTGCCACATTTGCATTTTATGAGACATGGCAAAATGGATGTTTGAGACAGCTTTACTTAAATGGAAAATAAAGGGGCTGTGTATGGCACAACCATAGGGTTTTGAACATACCAAATATCCAGATAAAGTGTACAAAACGTGAAAGATTCATATGTGGAATCAAACAGGCACCTCATAGCTAGAATCTTTGTGGTCATGAAATTGCCAAAGATTTTGGATTTCCAAGAAGTATAGATAAGTCTTGTGTTTATGTCAAAGCTAGTGAGGGTATTATTGTAGTCTTCATGGGATTGTATATAGATGACATACTTATAGGAAGCGATTTCTTATTGTTACAAAGTATAATGACTTGGCTTAAGAAATGTTTCACTATAAAGAACCCAGGAGATGTAGCATACATACGTGGTATAAGAATCTATAGAGATAGATAAAAACGTCTAGAAAAGGACTTAGCCAAAGTACATTTTTAGTATGATCTTGAAGAAATTCGAGATGCATGACTGCAAGAAAGGGTTTCCGCCCATGGCATAAAATTGATTAGAAATCAATGTACCGGTACTAGAGAAGAATTGGAGAAAATGAGTCGAGTCTCGTATGCTTCTGCTATAGGATTGATCATACATGTCGTGACATGTACTTGACCTGATATCCCGTATGTTTGGAACATAATGAGTTGATTTCAGGACAACCCTGGCGAAAGTCACTAAACTGCAGTGAAGAACATTCTTAAAATATCTAAGGAGAACAAGAAATGTGTTCTTGATTTATGAAGGAAAAGAAAGAACTAAGAGTAACTGGTCATAGTGATGCCAGAGATGACTCTTGTTCACTATCAGGATATGTGTTCCTGTTAAGAGGAGGAGTAATAACATGGAAAAGTTCCAAGTTGAAACCAATGCAAGTCCGAGTATATAACAGCTGGTGATGTTGTAAAGAAGACTACATGGTTGATGGATTTCATTGATAATATTGGTGTTATCCTCAACAACAATGAACTCCTTGAAATCTTCTTACCGAGGGTGCAGTCGCCTTGACTAAGAAACTCGAGGACCATGAGAAGTCGGAACATATACTCAGGGATTGCTGCTGTGTTTAGAAACCGAGTTGAGACATCATAATAAAGAGGGCATCATCGAAAGAGTATCCGACTGATTGTTTCACGAAGGAATTGACACGGAGCAAACATGAAGGTCATACGAGGGTCCATAGGTGTTAGATATGACATAAGTATTTTCGTTATTAGTTTGATAAAATTTGAAACATAAAACAGTAGATAAATTGTATCTGATTTGGGGATTATCATGTAGAGACTTGATAATGAGATGGATTGCTACCATTTACATTAATTTATTATTGTGTTTCGCTTTAGCATGTTTATAACCCGCTTCCCGAGTATTAATTTACTCAAACTTTCACAGTCGATCGTAATCTTGGAAACAAGTAGTGAGTTAATACTGTCATGGAGTGTTAGTAGATTGTCTATAGTGATTAGACATAGCATGGATATTACGACTAACACTCATGAGTGCTTGATAGAGATTTGAGTATTGGAACAACCCGCACTTAGAGATTACTTCATGGATTGAGTCACAAGTAATTATAAGATGATAATATCTTTTATTCTTCAAGCCGAGATGCATGAGGATTTGCGGTATGATTCTGTTATGCATTGGTATGCTCAAACGCTATCCATAATTGGTAGTTATAAAGGGTATGTCCATGTATGACATGATGAAATATACAAAGACTATGTAGTCAGAGTTTATCTGTTCCTTCTGCCCTAACAATGAGAAGCTATATATGTAGGCCCCTCAATGATTTGATGCTGACATTAAGTGTTTCGTCAAACCCATACTAGATTGATGTGTTCAATCGGTAGTCTGACAAAGTCATCATAAATCGCTATCGGAAAACAGAAGTTTGAACTTTTGGGTTTGAACTTTTCCATGACCCAGATTCATCATGATATCTATAAGAACGGAGGAATAATTGATCACTTATCTAAGGGTCGTCTCTTATCTTTAATCAGAGTTCGGTAGTTGAATTGGATGACATACTCTCTGCTGATTATCAGATAATATTTAGACCACACAGAGTTGACAACTTGTCCAAGTGGGTGACTGTTGGAATAGGCTTCCAAGGCCATCAACTAGTGGTAATATTTCTAATAATAGCAGTGTCCTTTTGGGTTGACCTCATGACCCAGAAAAACAAATAGTAACAGAAAAGGAAAAGGATATATTACTTTATTAATTTATCAAGGACATGATAAATTAATTAAAAATTAAATGGCAATTAATTAACAAGTTAATTTAGAGAAATTAATTGCAAGAGATTGGATTGTAATTAATTAAAGAGTTAATTAATGGAAACAAGTCCAGGGCCTAAGTGTATCGAGGCTCCTTAAGTTTGACACCCTAGGAGCCATCCAGTATAAATAGAGGCCTTGAGGTCAAACTCCTAAGGCATCCATTTTCCTCTTTTGAACAATCTTTTCTTCTCCCTATGTATGTCACGCCACCTCTCTGAGAGAGGTGGCGTGACATACATACATAGGGTGAAGGAAAGATTCCACTCTTTCTCTTTCTCTCTTTCTCTCTCTCTCTCTCTCTCTCTCTCTCTCTCTCTTCCCAAGGAAAGAGAGCCATTGCATTTATTCTAAACATCAAAACCTTATTCCATCTCCTTTACTTTTAAGTGTGTGTGTCAATGTAATTCACCGTAGATTAGAAAGAATGTTTTGTGAGCTCAATTTTAAATTTGTAATATCTCTTTTAAATCAATGAACATCCGAATTACATTATATCATTTAAATTATTGTCGTTTAATTTTCGCATTCGTATTTATGATTTATTTAATAATCCGCAATTTACATTTCGAGTCATTTATATTTTCCGCACTTTAATATATTGTTCCTTTACATTTCTACACTTCATTTTTATATTTTCGTTTATTGTTGAACGAATAACCCGACTTTTATCTGTCAAACTTATTTTCAACAATCTGCCATTAAGATTGTGGAGGAAGGGTCGAGAAGGAATGAGAAGGCGAGATCTCCTGTGGGCAGTGTTGGGAAGAACCGTCGTGAAAGTGAAGTCGTCGGGAATAGATGATAAATATAAGAGGAGATTTATAGGGTGGGACGTTTCAGATTACCCGCTCTGATTTCTTGTTAGTTTCGGATAATCATTATGTGTATCTCATTAACCGTAAACACATCTATAATGCACCAAGATGAGTCGGACCCATATGAGGGCTGACACACACACACACACACACACACACACACATATATATATATATATATATATATATATATATATATATATATATATATATATATATATATATATATATATATATATATATATATATATATATATATATATATATATATATATATATATATATATATATATATATATATATATATATATATATATTGTTGAAAATACGATAACTGATCTCCACGAATAAGGTTTTTAAGCCGATTACTGTGTGACAGATATGTATTTTAGCTATAATATGCGGAATAAATAAGAGTTGCAGAATAAATATAAACTAAAATTAAGTTACTGAAAACTATAAATAAATAAAATAAAGCGGTAAATTTAAACTAGACAGTATTTAAATAGACAGAAAGCAGTAAATAAAATAAATGTTAGAAGTTAGAGGTTAAATGTAATAAACGCCATTATCAACGATAAAGTGTTTTTTACAATAAATAAAAGGTTAGAAGTTAGAAGTTAGAAGTTAGATGTCTCGGTTAAATACAGTCCACATATGTTGTTGTTGTCATGGTTCAATTTGTATGTCTTGGAACTTAGTACAATTGATTTATAAAAGTTTAAATAAATCAATAATGGCACAGGTAAATTATTGGAATTATAAAAAGAACTTATCGACAGCAGAGGAAGATGGTGTTTTTCTTTGAAGCGTCGATTCTTGTTATTTGCGGTAGGATGAGGTTTGGTGATTGGTTCTTGTAGAAAGGGTGGTATGCTCGGTTTGTCTTGCTGAAATGGTATTTCTTCGGTTTTGTGTTGGTTTGGACGTGGGTTTGCTTGTGTGTGTGTATTGTAGTTGTATTGGTGCTGTATGGGTTTGGTGTCGGGTTTTATAGAGGTTTGAAGTTTTGGTGTCGGGTGGAGGTTGTTGTTTCTTGCGGTTATATGGTTTGGTTCTTGTTGCCAAATTCAGAAATTTGACTGTCTTGAGGTGTTTGGTCGTGGGTTTCTTTGAGTGTGTATGAGTATGTGCAAGATTGGCAAGAGGTGAGCTTCTTATTTATAGTTGCTGAAATACAGGGTTCGCGTCGCGACCATGTGTCCGTCGCGTCGCGAGGGTGTTCATCGCTGGATCGGTGCGCTTTTTGTTGGGTCAGTGCGTCTTCGCTGGTATGTCGAGCTTTCCGTCGCGTTTCCTTTTCGTCGCGTTGCTTTCGGTCGCGTCGCGAAGATGCATCGCTGAATGTGTCGTTTTTTGGTCGCGAAGCTGGGTTGTCGCGTTTAATGCTTCGCGTCGCGACCAGGGGTACCGTCGCGTCGCGATTGCTGTACAATCTGGATTCTTTGTGTTTTGCTCTTCTTCACGTCGTGACACATGTCCTGTCGGGTCGCGATTGCTGTAGCTTTTTGTATTTTGCTCTTTGGTTCGTAGCATTACTTCCTCAGGTTTGGTTGTTTTCTCAAATTTTCTTGGGTCTTGATTCATTCTTGTTTTTGATCTCGAATTTACGCAACCTGAAATAATCTGATAATACTTGTCAGATAAAAAAAACAGTTCATCTTATTTCAGTGATTGTCACATACACAAATATTTTTCAACAATTTCCCCCTATGTGATCATTACTGAAATAAGGACAGATTAAAAGGTAAGATTGAAAATTCTTGAAATTTGGATAAAACATTTATAAAACCATATCACTTGTTTTTAAAAAGTGTGACTAGATTTTACTTATGTTTTTTGAAAAATGTTTGTCAAGAATATTTGTTTCTGAATCAAGGTTTCATGTTCAATTATCAAAGGGTTTTTGTATATGTATTTTCATAATATTCCTTAAGATTTTATAGCATTTATAAAGACGACAAGTGATCTTAATAGGCCGATTCAGATGAACTCTCATAGGTATAGCTCACACTTGACTGAGGTGTTTTGGTTGTTCTGGGTGCAGAACTGGTGTATAATCACTAAAGATGAGTGATATCTCTCAGTTTGAAGGTGTTGACTTATGCTTAATGTGGATTTATACCTATATACTTTATTCACTTGGTCTTCATATTAGATAATCAATCACATAAGACTGGTTTCGGCATTACTCTGAGGGTTTCTTCATTCATGCCATTGATGTTCACTCTCTCTCCGTCGGGAAATACATGTAGAGGGGTTTAAAAATTGTCATAGTGCAGTTTGAAACTAAGAATATTCAATTATGAAGGCTACAGTATCCCGGTAAATCTTCGGTTTTGACAGCTATATATGATAAAGCATTTGAGAATCCGTTGTTTGGAAAATTTTGAGAGATGTCTGTCTTGATGGATTGTTGTTGTAAATCTTCCTTTTCTTTGGTGAAGTGTTCACCTTTGTCTTTATCTTTTCTTGATTTGTGTGAATACACATTGTATAAAAGATATCTGATGTGGTAACCAATTGTGATTTGTTTGACAGCATTTGTTGGAGATGACTTTGCACTTTGAGATTTGATTTTCATGTTTTCTTCTGGTTTTCTTGGATATGACTTGTCGTTTCTTCAATTGTCAGACTTGCTATGCAAGATGATAAATCTTTTCTTGATGTGGCTTGATTGAGGATAGGGATAGGTGATATAAAAGACAGTTTGTCTAATATATAAGAAAATGATTGTATCGTCCCTGGTCATTTTGATATCTAAGCAAAAATGAGACTAGCATTACGGTATAAGAGTATAAATCCTATAAGTCATAATGAAAACACCTTTGCTCACAGAAATGAATTCCACTTAGCAGTTGAAGACGAGGCACAAATTCTCACATGGGTTTGGTTTTCATCTGAATCTCCTAATCTTATGTCCCTTAATAGATAAAATCGTTATAATTGAAATAAATTCAAAGGGAATAAGAGAGTGTACATAACGAAAATTTTGAAATTTGAACCTTCACTTTAATTAAGAATCAATATGACTGAGAACATTCATCGAGCATAAGTATCTGAAAATTTAGTCAAGAAGATGTTAATCACATGGTTTTATAAAGACTTTAAAAAGATAAAACTTTATCCTAATTTTTGTGATTTTTGATTATGTGGATGTTTTTGGAAAATTTTTTATTGTAGGGTGAGAATGTGGTAATGAAAGTTCCCCCATAGATGATGCACTGAGATCATTTTGGACAGGTGGATTGGGAGTGTTCAAGGAGGGATTTAGTGTTGGTGGTTCCCCCTCGATTTGATCTGCATTTTCTTGGTTTGATTGTGAAGTTTCTGCATCGGAGGTATTGTGGGTTTGAAGTCTCATAGAAAGCTCTATTTTCTTGTCATATGCTTGGATCAGCCACTATCGATATACCATGTGCCATCCTTGGGCTCTCCAGCACAAAGTGCCTGCAATTAGACAGAAAGTTTAGGTACCCAAACCATGGTGGGTCCTGATTTGTTAATGCTTTTCGATAATTTGGAGTCATTATGGTATTTGTTGATTGAACGAAATGGTTGAGGTTTAAGTTGACTTATCAGATTTTTCCAAAGTAAGATTTGTTTTTGAAAACCTGTAAGTTGAAATGGTCTTTGATTTTGTGAAAGGTATCCTATATGTGAAGATCTGTTTGATAACCTTTCTTTATGTCTGGGATTTGGATGGTTTTGAAAAACATTATGATGATAGAGTGGAATTTGGTGAAATGATGGTTTTTGAAAGTTCCTTGAGAGATTGAAGTTTATCTCTTGAAAGTGACTTTGAATCGATTTTTGAAAAGGTTTTGGATTAAAAGTTTGTTTTTGTGGCACAAAGACTGGTTTCAAAGGTTTCTCTTGGGTTTCTTTGAAAACTTTGGGCTTGCTTTGTTCTTTTGGTTTAAAGACAGCTTGAATGGGTTGTTTATTTGTCTGTTGTTTCTTTGAATACTTTTGTCCCAGACTGTTCTTTCCAATAAAGGTTGAGTTTAAAGAGGGAAAGACAGTTGGAGCAGAAGTACTACCATTCTGATGAACAAAATTTTCTCTATTTAAGAAATTTTCAAGTTTGATTGTGTCATCATTCTTTGTTAGTTTAGTAGATCTCAATTGATGAGTTACTGAACTAGCAGTGTCTGATTCAGATTTTACAACTCTTTTGAATGACTTGTTGAAAAAAGTATCATCTGAATCTTCCTCATTGGCAGATATGAAAAGATCTGGTAGAGGCGATTTAGAGTTTTCACAAATTGTTCCATTTTTCTTTTCAGACTTTTCATTTTCAAAGGATTCTCTTCCAATTCCTGGTTTATAATTCGTATCAATTTTTCCAGTTCCTAAGTTGTTTGCTTTAGTGAAAATATCATCACTCAATTTTCTAGCAATATTGATAGAATCCAGTTTTCCTTGAAATCTTTGATTTTCGGATTCAAGAAGTTTGATTTGTTTTGAAAAATCATCTAATTTCATAATCAAACTAGTGTTTATGTCAGTTAAATCTTGAATTTTTAGCTTTAACTGAAGGACTTCTATTTCTAAGGCATCTTTTATTTCAGATGGAAAAACAGATTGATTTTTTATTTCTAAGTCCCTTTTTTGTTTTAGAGCTTCATTTAATTGATCTAAGACGTGATTATATTCTTCTGATTTTCGTTCGATGTCTCTTTCAAGTTTGTCTCTAGTCGTTGTTGATTCTCCAAATCTGAGTTGCAAGGTTTGTAATTCAGATTTGTAGATGTCAGATTTGACTATTGTGTCATGATATAGTTTAAGATCAGCTTTCAAACTGTTCTCAATCTTAGTCATGTGGGACTCAAATGGTGTTCTTGAAAGACCGATTTCTGAAATCATAGACCATACCTGATCGATGACATATGGAGCTCTTGAGTAGTTTGCGGAAGACATTTTTTTTTTTCAATTTTTTTTTTTGAACAAGTGATATTAAGATGAAATTTTTAAAGAAAACTTATTGGTGGTTTATAAAAATGCTACACAAAAGTTTTCGACAAAAATTTCAGACTAAATCACACGAGCTCTAATACCAATTGTTGAAAATACGATAACTGATCTCCACGAATAAGGTTTTTAAGCCGATTACTGTGTGACAGATATGTATTTTAGCTATAATATGCGGAATAAATAAGAGTTGCAGAATAAATATAAACTAAAATTAAGTTACTGAAAGCTATAAATAAATAAAATAAAGCGGTAAATTTAAACTAGACAGTATTTAAATAGACAGAAAGCAGTAAATAAAATAAATGTTAGAAGTTAGAGGTTAGATGTAATAAACGCCATTATCAACGATAAAGTGTTTTTTACAATAAATAAAAGGTTAGAAGTTAGAAGTTAGAAGTTAGATGTCTCGGTTAAATACAGTCCACATATGTTGTTGTTGTCATGGTTCAATTTGTATGTCTTGGAACTTAGTACAATTGATTTATAAAAGTTTAAATAAATCAATAATGGCACAGGTAAATTATTGGAATTATAAAAAGAACTTATCGACAGCAGAGGAAGATGGTGTTTTTCTTTGAAGCGTCGATTCTTGTTATTTGCGGTAGGATGAGCTTGTTATTTGCGGTAGGATGAGGTTTGGTGATTGGTTCTTGTAGAAAGGGTGGTATGCTCGGTTTGTCTTGCTGAAATGGTATTTCTTCGGTTTTGTGTTGGTTTGGACGTGGGTTTGCTTGTGTGTGTGTATTGTAGTTGTATTGGTGCTGTATGGGTTTGGTGTCGGGTTTTATAGAGGTTTGAAGTTTTGGTGTCGGGTGGAGGTTGTTGTTTCTTGCGGTTATATGGTTTGGTTCTTGTTGCCAAATTCAGAAATTTGACTGTCTTGAGGTGTTTGGTCGTGGGTTTCTTTGAGTGTGTATGAGTATGTGCAAGATTGGCAAGAGGTGAGCTTCTTATTTATAGTTGCTGAAATACAGGGTTCGCGTCGCGACCATGTGTCCGTCGCGTCGCGAGGGTGTTCATCGCTGGATCGGTGCGCTTTTTGTCGGGTCAGTGCGTCTTCGCTGGTATGTCGAGCTTTCCGTCGCGTTTCCTTTTCGTCGCGTTGCTTTCGGTCGCGTCGCGAAGATGCGTCGCTGAATGTGTCGTTTTTTGGTCGCGAAGCTGGGTTGTCGCGTTTAATGCTTCGCGTCGCGACCAGGGGTACCGTCGCGTCGCGATTGCTGTACAATCTGGATTCTTTGTGTTTTGCTCTTCTTCACGTCGTGACACATGTCCTGTCGGGTCGCGATTGCTGTAGCTTTTTGTATTTTGCTCTTTGGTTCGTAGCATTACTTCCTCAGGTTTGGTTGTTTTCTCAAATTTTCTTGGGTCTTGATTCATTCTTGTTTTTGATCTCGAATTTACGCAACCTGAAATAATCTGATAATACTTGTCAGATAAAAAAACAGTTCATCTTATTTCAGTGATTGTCACATACAAAAATATTTTTCAACATATATATATATATATATATATATATATATATATATATATATATATACATATATATATATATATATATATATATATATATATATATATATATATATATATATATATATATATATATATATATATATATATATATATATATATATATAATCAAATAGTTAATTGCAGTCTTCGTCCATGTGGTTTGCCAAAAATTGGTTTTTTGGTCCAAAAAATTTTGGGCTAACATCATAGTTCCAAAATAAGAATTTTATTACGGTTTTGGTCCAAAATTTCTTTTTGAAAACACTTAAAATGACGATTTTACCCTTTATTACTTTCTTTTTATTTATTTATCTAATTATTTATATAATATTACACTAATTTAAAAAATAAAAAATAAAACCCTCAATCTAAAAATCAGATTCTCCCCCCCCCCTCGTCTTCTTCACCTAGATCGATTTAAGGAAGAATCACCATCACAGCCCCGCCAAACCCTAGCACCACCGCCCATGACGGCTACGATTCGACGATTACAGCAACCCCAGTTGCCTCATCGCTTGTTCTTTCACCATCATCATGGCCCCCTCCATCTGAACACCCAAACTTTAGCACCGCTGCCACCACCGCCTGAGAACAAAGACTCTAAAGCCCATGATGGCTCCGATTCGACAATTACAGCAACCCCGATTGCCTCATTGCTTGAAAACCCAAACCCTCGAACCCTCTAGCAAACACCATCGATTTTTTCGTGTTCTCAAGGTTTAGGTCGTCGATTGAAAACCCTAACACTCGAAGGTGGGCAACTGACTGTAATGCTCGCCCATCTCGTATCTGTTCCACCATTGGTGACTCCAGCTGACCAGAATAAAGTCAATGATTGATTACTTGGAATTGGTGGAGGGAATAGGAGGAGTGGAGGTGGGGTTGAGAGGAGTAATGGGATTTGGGGATGAATAGAGAGGTTGGAGCTTTTGATTTTCGGTTATATTAATTGCTTCGGATGCAGGTGGTAGTGGGTCGTTTGAGATTAACCGGTGGTTGTGGTGGGTCAGTTGAGATTAACGGCGTAATAAAAGCATAGGGACGGCAGACCATAGAGAGAGGAGAGATAAAGAGAAAGAGAATAGAGAGAGGGGTGAACTGGTAAGGGGGCGTGTAGGGGGAGGGGTTCTCTTCTTTATTTGTTCTTTTTTTCTAATCCATTAACCAAAAAATAAATTAGAAGAAATGGAAAAAGAAAATATAATAGGCAAATTCGTCATTTTAAGATTTCCAAAAAGTATTGGAGAAAAAATGCAATAGTATTCTTATTTTGTACCTGTTATGTTAGTTTAAAACTTTTTAGATAAATTAGCAATTTTTGGCAAACTATTGACACCAAAAATGCATTTAACTCTAAAATCAAACCATGGTTATGTTTAGGTTGATGGATTCAAATGAACTGATACGCATGCATTATTGGATATGTAAAAATGAAAATTGACAACAATATTGCAAACAACCTTAATAAAGACTTCCCACGACACACAGCCTTTACACAGGAATGAGTCAGCTTATAATTACACTTATCCCATAAAAGATACTGTAACAGCTAATAAAAGAACCATGTTTCCTGTTTAAAGAATCACGCCAAATTTCTACGACTTATTCCTATTACACAACGGGTTCTTTCTCGTTAAATGTGCATGTACCGGTTCTAATGCATGATGATTCGTTATTAGTAGTTGATGTAATACAAGCCATTGCACGTTGGTTATTTCTTGGCTAAAGGAGGAGGTACAAGTTTTGATGCAGGAGGTTCAAGTAGCCATTCACAAACATGTCTAGGTATATGCTAGCTTTATCGTATGGTGTTTAAACTTTTAGACATGTATGATGTCTCTAGAATTCAAATTTAAGAAACTTATCCGACGCCGTATTACATTAAGATGTGTACGGCACCAAATGTGTATTCTTTTTCTTGGGGTTGAATTCTAGTTAACGTGTTTCATTTTTGTACACTATGCATTGTGGTTGACTGACCTTTTAGTACGGCAATTTGTCAAGTTCATGCACATGCACCCAACAACTCCTTCTTCCAATGCAAATACGGTTCAAAAATGGTATATTTGGATAACTTGTGTAATATGAGAGTTTTAATTTCAATAGGGGCTCCTTGTCGACAATGAGCCCTTATGGCAGACACGGAGGACACTGACGTGTCAATAATTTACATGTACCTAATGCATTTGTAGTGAGATGGTAAAAGTCCGATCAAAGGTTGTTGTAAATTGGAAAAGTTAACATATGGCAACTTGTTATTCAATATAAAAAGATGCTTGTTCATGTTGTACACGATACGATTTGTCTATACAATGTTTGGTACATGTCGAAATCACTACTACAATCGTATGTAATGAAGTAGGAGACAAAGTACTTGTGAAAAAGTCAAACGTACATATGTTACGAAATATTAATGGGTGCCGTTTCAAACTTCGAGTTTGGCCAATTTAGAGTTGGAGGATCAGAGAAAGGGCTCCCGATATGGAACGAATCTCTATCCTTAAAATTTATGATTTAAACAAGAGGATCTATGTAATTCTTGCGTATCTTGGCCAATTTGACATTTATCTAGAACGAGATTACATTGTATGGTGTCTACTCTTTCATTTTAGTTCCTTCATTTTTCAGTATTTACTCATAAACACTTTAACCACGTATGTTATATAACATGGGACATGCACGAAGTCTTAATCATTTCTAAATTGTTTGGTACATAGGAATAGAACACTTTATATATCAAATAAAAATCTTAATTCGTAAAAGTTTTCATACTTTAAATATTCATCAATTACATTTATTGGTAGTATGTGTACTCGGAAGCTTTCTCTTTCCATTTCCCTTTAGTCTTTCATTCTATCATATCATAGGTGTCGAAAATGGAAGTGAAGAATTACGAACTCGGAACATACCCGGATTGTAATGTAGAAGCGCGCCGATTAATCGTTTATTTCACCGATTGGGAAGACGATCACGTATTGGAAAATCTTCACAATTTCACAGTCTAAATTTCTCTTCAGTTTGATATATGATTATGTATCGTGCTAATTTATGTGCTTCCAATGAAAACCATTTTCCGAAATTAGTAATTCGGCCCTATGTCTTGGGTTACTCGAATTCAAATTGTGGGATAATCCAAGAAAATGATTCAGAATTAGAAGCCTAACCCAGATCTCAAACACCAACCACCTTTGTTATGTTTCGTGTTCTTCAGAGAAATTTTTGGTGGAGTAACGATGCAAATTTTGCTGTATGTAATTATGCAACATCAAACTCTCCAATTTATATGAGGACAATGATGGTTACAAAGTAAAATGGAGTGACTCTAAGGAATTGCGATGACCATTGGATTTTGGCGAGAAAATTCGGTTGTATCCGTTTTCTTTATTTATATTATGTTTTGAGGCGTTGTCCTAGACCCCGTCAGGGATGACGCCCCTTAAAACCCTTGCTGGGAACTGCCTTTGTATTACCGAGTTCTTATTAACTATCTGAGTGTGCACTCTGTGTCTCTAGTCTCGGGAAAAAGCCAAAATGAACTCAACTTTTCTCGAACTAATAATAACTAAACTAAATGTGTTGATGACACTAAAATCACCAAGATTCATCTCCTATTTTAGTGTAATCATTAATTAATCTAAATAACAAACACAAAACCAAACCCATACACAAACGAAAATATCTTAAAGATTGAATTTTCATTCATATTAGTGTAATGCACATTTGAAATATTCGAGAGTGTGGGTGTTCTAAGGATTGAACTCATCAACTCTTCTGAGTAACTGAAGATATTGTACACATAAGTTTCACACAAATTCTAATGTTTATACTTGACACTATTTCAAGTCATGTATCATATATGTTCATGAGTGAATAAAAGTCTAGCCCAAGCTTTCTGAAGAGGCGAACTTCACACTCACATAAGTAGTTCTCCTAATTCTTGCACATGTGCATCCACTTTTTCAAAATAACTATTAAGAAATAACTTCAACTTACATTAACTCTGCAGGTCGAAACACATACATGGATGTTCAAAAGAAACTATACGTATAAATAAGTAATTAGTTCAACAAGTCAATATTCTCATATAAACAGAAACAAATAACATCTACAATAACTCTCGCAGCCAAAAGAATCAATGTGAGACTCAAGTTGATATTTCATATAATTGTTGTTTTTAACGATATTAACCTTTATAAATATAAAGAAATTAATTTTTATATTTACATAAATCTAATATACTAAATAATTAAGATCGTAGCATTTTGACACACATGTTCTAGAATAGATCTGGTCAAAATGTTAAGATATAAGTTCTAAAATAGAGATGGTCAAAATGTGAATAAATAAGTTTTCAAACGAAGAATTTTTACCATGCGGAAAATCTTCATCAAATCTATTTGTACTTTAAAATAAATATTCGCCTTCATCATGCGGAAAATATTGCAATTTTGACTACTTCTTTGGGTGTTTGTATCAGATTTCCAAAGTGGTTGTTATGATTTATAAAGTTTAAAAATCATATAAAAAACAAGTTACAATCGAGTAATCATAAAATATTATATAAACTTGTCGATAATTATGGTCTTATTTTATTTTTAAAATACGTTTTCTTGTAGGAGCTTTCGATTATTGTGTTTCTAGAGTTGATTAGTTTTAGTCCGACAAGTAAAACTTAAAATGGGAATTAGGTTTGCAAGATATTAAACTTTCTCATGTACAAAAGAAGAAAACTGAGAGTTCAAATAAATCACTGATATATCCTCTATCTGAAGTCAAATAAAGATTGCTCCAAAATCTTTTCACTGATTAACTACAAAGCATAGAGAGATTGGCAGAAAAACTATACACCGATATACTATGAAATTGATGCAAGATTTATATTTTTGTATCCTTTATGCACAAAGTTGGATTTTTTTTATTAATACACACGATTATATTTTTATATTATTTATGCACAACGTTGGATTTTTTTAACACACTTGTAAGTGTGTCAAAAATAATTATAATTATGGAGTTTTCTACATGTTTTTATGTATGATACATATTATTATGTCTACATGTTTATATTAATAGCTGAGACTGACCTTATGTCGTTCTTATATATGTTTTAGTTATTTGGGTAAGTTGCACATAAATAATACATACTTTCAAAATCAGCGTATGCTATAAATTTGTAGTTAAATAAAGTTTTTGTCACATACAACATAAACTACTAAATGGTTTATTATTTGATTATTAATTTATAACATACATATTTTTAAAAGATAATCCATAAAATAAAAATGAATTAAAATACGTATTTTTGGTACAATAATTTCCATGAAGAAAGTTTCTAATTATTTGTGTGCATCGTATAAACTTGTCATTTCACTTGCAAATCCCATTTTTTTTCGAGCAAGCAAACATAGACGTGGGTTGTTTGTACTTTGTAGGGTTGGTTGTCCACCATTTATGGGAATGTTAAAAAAATGTTCAAACACAATCCACTTTAATTTTAATTTGCAAATCATGTTACCTTATTAAGAGAAGTGAGTTTTTTCTTTAAAAAACGGTTTTATTTCATAAAAAACCTTACATTTTCAATTTTTTTCTGTTTAAACCTTATATTTGCGACGATGTGACACTTATGTGGTTGTAGTTTGAACGGTACAATTTAAACATTCACGAGCAAGCAAACAAACTACAACCAAATAAAATTTTAGGTTTAAACAGAAAAAAGTTGAAAATATAAGGTTTTTTATGAAATAAACCCAATAAAAAAACAATGTAAAGACCACAATCTTATATCTTTCTTATTGATTCTCGAATCCTTGTTAATATGTAATTTGACAGGACATGAAAAAGACCGGACTCTCGACCTATCAGCATTATAGTGAAGAATTTTTTTCTTTTTTCTTGAGCAAAAACCGAACCGAATTACCGAAACCGATATAACAACCGCAACTACGGTTTTAGAATCTCAAAAACCAAACTTATTCGGTACGGTACGGTTTCAGAGGTCTTTACCGTGCCGAAATTACCGCACCGCACCGCATTAATTTACATGTTAATATATATATATATATATATATATATATATATATATATATATATATATATATATATATATATATATATATATATATATATATATATATATATATATATATATATATATATATATATATATATATATATATATATATATATATATATATATATATATATATATATATATATATATATATATATATATATATATATATATATATATATATATATATTCTATAATTTGATATAAAGCGGCAAAGGGCTGAAGTGTGAAGCGGGATCCAAGAAAAAAATAAAGACGAAAAAACTGATGTTTCTTTGCCAGTTTGCCCTAGTTGCTCGACGCTCGAGCGTTTCCTTGTCAAGTCGGCATCGCTCTGACGCTCTCCCCTCTCAGCCTCACTCTGTCTGGTCCATTCAGACCTCCGTCCGGCGTCCACCTCCATCCCCCTGACTCCGACCTTGGCATTTTGGTCTTGTTTAATTGCTCCTTGAAATTTGACTTTTATGCCCTTCATTGCTAAGACACAGTAGAACTTTATTCTTTTGGCTTTTAATACACCTGATGGAATTTTGGCATTATTTTACTTGGTTGTTAGTCATTCGAATGTTGTATGTTTGCTGCATTTTAGTTTGGTTTATTTTCTGTTTGAAAAGTGTTAATTTAATATTTATGGGTTTCAAGAAACCGCACCAATAGCATTATACGGTGAATACCGAAACCGTACCGAATTACTGCATTACCGCATAAATTACCGCATTATCGAACTGCAATAATTACCGCAGTTTGTGGTTTTACAATTCTAATTACCGCATTTCGCAGTAACGGTAACGGTATTTTACTAAAACCGCAACATACCGCACCACGCTCACCCCTAGACGTGGGTTGTTTGTAGGGTTGGTTGTCCACCATTTATGGGTATGTTAAAAAAATGTTCAAACACAATCCACTTTAATTTTAATTTGCAAATCATGTTACCTTATTAAGAGAAGTGAGTTTTTCCTTAAAAAAACAATGTAAAGACCACAATCTTAAATCTTTCTTATTGATTCTCGAATCCTTGTTAATATGTAATTTGATAGGACATGAAAAAGACCGGACTCTCGACCTATCGGCATTATAGCGAAGAAATTTTTTTTTCTTCATTATAATCTTTTTGTAAGTGAAAAATTAAGATTGGCAGTAAAATATTTTTTATATAGTTTATATGTGATGTAATTCTTTTTTAAAGGGTCACTTAAACTTAACTTCTTTTGTAGTATTATAATTTCCACAATCAACGCAAGAGGCAAGAGACTAAATAGAAAGACTCATTTATAATTGAATGAAAGTTATTTAAAATTTATTTTTGTCATAAGAAGTAATCAACCAAACAAACTTATCATTAGAAAGCGTCAATATGTTTTTATAAGTAAAAATAAAAATATATCATTATTACGGGTAGAAAATAAAATACATAAACAAAATAATACATGAACATTATTGTATGCAACAATTAATCCATTAATTTATTGAATAATCACTAAAAAACACAAATAGACATCCGTCAATCCGTCAATAACATATATAAAATCAAGGTTATCAAACTCTTGAGTTTACTCGTAAACTCTTACGAGTTTACGATCCCAGATTCCAAAAACGATCCCGATTCTACTAAACTCGTTTTTTAGCAAACTCGTACGTAAACTCGTAGACTCGGATCGGGGATCGTATACTCGTATACGATCCGAGTCTACTAAGTTTAATAAAAATCTGATTTTTGACTAAACTCGTACGTAAACTCGTAGACTCGGATCGGGGATCGTATACTCGTATACGATTCGAGTCTACTAAGTTTAATAAAAATATGATTTTTGACTTTATTTGACATTTTGAGAAAAATTAAATTCTAACTTATAAGACTTGTGACCCTAAATTTCTTTCTGTCTTTCATTATACTCCAGAGTCCAGACTCCTCGACTCCTCGTCTCCTCCCTCTCTCACAGTCTCGCTCAGCCCTCAGGCTCTCACTCACCCTGTTTGTCACATGCCTGGATGATTCGTTTGTTATTTTAGATTAAATTAGATTGAATATGTCTATTAGCTATTTTGAATCTTTGAAACTTCTTTTTGTAACTTGTGAACTTATGGTATATATAATATGTATTTCTTCATTTTTTGTGCTTTTGGTAGAATCTTACGATCCGATCCGATCCTACGATCCCGATTCTGCAAAACAAAAAACGATCCTAGGTAGGATCTCGAGTTTGATAACCTTGTATAAAATACCAGACGAGATCACGTGATCTCTAGAGGCTTACCACAAGCAAGTATGCTAATTGTTACTTAACAAACTTTGTTTGTGACATTTTACTGATTGCTAATTATTATTAGTTATATAATTTGCGTCGTATAATACGGGAGCTGATTGTACATAACAATCTTTTGTCATATACAATAACTTTTCGCAAAATATCAATTTTAAAATTTACTCTACTGTAGTAGACATAATATTTTATTCCCTTCCACTATAAAAATATATTTTGGTCTCAAACTCTATATAACCCTTTCCTCATATAAATATTTTTTCCAATTTCTTGTTACGCAAAAATCTAAAAAAGTTATAATATAACCATATCCATTTCACTTGAACTTTTAAAATTAAAAACTAAGTTATATCACCGAATTTTTATCAAACAAATGTGATCAAACAACCGGCCTAATAAAAAATCATCCAAAATAAAAAACCAAACAATATCCAAATCAAAAATAGAAAGAATTATGACGCACTCAAAAAGGACAGTTCAAATCAAACATATCTAATGAATTTACTTTTAAATCAATTAAGTTATTTTCATCATCATCTTCTTTGCGTTTTTGTGATGATTCCACCAACTCAGATCCTGAAGGATCTCGTGGTGTAGAAGTTATTCCTCTTGTTCTTTTTTGATTTTGGAAGTCTTCTTTTTGATCGTTGAATCAAAGGCACAAAAATCGTATCAGATTGGTTCACAAGTTTAGTAACCATTGAAAGTGTGTGTTCTTTCTTGTTTAAGGATCATCTTTGGTACGTTGAACGTAATTCATTAAACAACTCATCGAGTCTATCGTTGCTTTTACCATGAAAATTCATTTGTAAATTTAGAGATAAATGCAGATGGATTAAATCCAATGAAAAAGTAGTTCATTGCCAAATTTCATCTTGTGAGTAAATGGAAGAGTCGTAGCTGCCATAAAATGATCGACGCAAGAAGTCGTACTACCCAAAAATACCAAATTATTAATAGAGGTTAGTAAATAGTAGATGTTAATACACAATAATAAATGTAATAATAACGGTAAAAATGTAAGTAAATATTACCATCATTTGCAAAATAATATTGCACATATACCTCTTTTATGGAAAAGTGAGATATGTGCTAATGAAGCTCTAAAAAAAATGCATATTGCAAAATGAGGAACTTGACACTTAAGAGTTTCACCTTAACCATATAAAATTCATATTCAACTACAAGACAAATTTTCTCTTTCACTTTCCTCTAATCTCCGGTAGAAACTTGCAAGTATTGTTTAAGTTTGGCATGCACACATTCAGCTCTTAATGAAGATCAACTACCAAAATACTAGTACTTATCGGTCCAAGCACTAACTAACTTTTCTTTTCAAGGCAACCATATGTTTTTATGTACTCAAGTGCGTCTTTCTTCTCTTTATACATTGACATAAATTCACCCCAATTTCCTCAAAGAAAGCTTCTGTTGTCAAGTATATAACATTATTCCAACTGGACATAAAAATATGGAACTCCTCGACACGTCCAAAAAGCATCTTGTAATTTGCCAATAGGTTCTTTTCAATATGCCAAACACATAAAAAAATTATTGTCTTAGGAAAAACATTTTTATGCCATTTATTAATGCCAATTCCCTATCTGACATATTCACACATAGTTAATTACCTAGTCTAATAATCTCCTTAAACACACATAATGCCCAAGAGTAGATCTCATAAGCTTCTATTTACAAGAAAACAACCCCATAATAAAATGATGTATTGAAACATGAAACACCAACAATATTAAGGAATGACATGCTATGTTTATTGGTTTTGTAGGTGCAATCCATCACAAAAAATATTGGATAAGGCTTTGGCCAGTTTAATAGACAAATGATGTGCAATGAACAAACAAAATGTATGCCCCTCCGAGTTATGTGAAATATCATATTTAAAATCACATTTTTCAACCTCCTCAAATAATATATTGATAATGGGTCGATCCCTACATTTTCGCTTCAAATTTTTTTCTTCATGTTGTATATAGTTCTAGAGATTGTTAGTAGATTTGGGGTATGTCTCACGGGAATATCAGCCTTGATCATTTCTTAAATGCTTTTTATGTTCTATGATGGTAACTGATGAAAGGATAAATGCCCGAAGATGTCTGTACATGGCTCATTATTATGTGACAACTCATTATTATGTGACAAGTCGGTTATTAAATATCCAAGTAGCATCTGGTCCATCACTACACTTTTTTCCCACAATCTTAAAAGGACATTTGACTGAACGAGATCCAGTAGTTTTTTTGTTTACTTGAAATACCTTGTATATCTCAATATGAGCCACCCTATCACACTGTGAATCACATGCTTGTCTTGTCTTGAACCGCAAATAAATATCACATATCGTTTAAAATGATAAAATTCTCAAACAATCTTTAATAATTCATTGCATAAGTCAAATTTTGAAGCAGTTAATAAACTTCTTCACTATGTTGCATCGATGTAGTTGACTTCATTAAGCTCATACGTTAGATAATCACACAAACTTTCAATAATTCAGTAATATCTAAATTTAGTAACATTCAATTAAATGAAGAAATTCAATCGCAAATCAATACCATTCAATCGAATATTCAATTCTGTTTAACATAAAAAATCTAGATGGAGAAGAATCGTCAATTAAAGAATGGCGAAATTTCAATCCAAAAAAGGTTTGTTTAATACTCAATTAGATGAAAAGTAAAAAAATCAACAATTAAGAGGGTAAAGAATCACAACCGGATAGAGAAGAATCGTCACGGTGGAGGAAAAGAATCACAACAGTGAAGATGGTGGAGCAAGTCGGCAAGAGTGGACGAATGCGACGAAAGTGGAGCAAGCCAGAAATAGAAGAGGAAGGGATGAATGGGGCGTTGATGGGAACCAAAGAGTCGATATGTTTAAATTGTGAGAATGGATCAATACTTGGAGAAGGGTTTTATACTATTAAACCAACCGGTATGGCGACCAAGTTGTATACGGGTTCCATGGTGGATGGCTTAACTCGCGCGGGTACACTGCCCTGGTTGGGTGGGTGACCGCATGTTCAACCCTTTTACGGGTTCCTCAAGCCGCACGGTATCATCCAAGGAAGTTTCACTTTGCCCCCCACCCCAAACTATGTCCAAATTTGTAAATCCTCCCCTCCCAACGGCTACTTTGTGTAAAGTAAAATAAATTACCACCTTTAAATACCCCTTTCTACCCCTTTTAAAAATCGTATCTTTCTTTCTCAACTTTCTCTAAAATATAAAACTAGCTACAAAGTTTTATTAAAAATGGCTGGCATCGAAAATAGAAATATCCATTCGAAATGGACTCGACGAGAAAAGACAGCTTTAACAACCGCCTACATCAACATCAACGAAAAGGTCCATGTGGGAAACAACTGTCAATTCTGGGAACGTATGGAGGAATCGTTCACAATATATTAGGCACAATACATTATCAGGATAGGCATTAGCTTAAAAACAAATGGAGGAATTTAACCAAATTTACTTACACCTATCGCGAACCGGCAACCCGGGACAACCGACGATGAGATCGTTGAACAAGCCTACAACGGTATTAGATGACACACAACACAAACTTCACGCACCTCGAAGCGTGGAATGTTGTGAAAAATTCACCTAGGTTTTAATTATCGTATTTAGGTTTTAATTATCGTATTAAAGTTTTAATTATCATATTTTAGGTTTTAGTTTACCGCATCTAGGATTTAAATTAGCGTGTACGTTTTTTTAATTTTGTAATGTTATACATTTTCTATTAAATGTTATTTGGTTAATTTAGTTTTATTTATTTTAAAGTAATTATTTATTAATAAAAAAAATGAGTGGTAGTATGTGTATACAATTTCCAACAATTTAATAAGTGAAGAGTTAGTAAGAGTTTATTAAGATGACGCTAATATAACACCAAAATTACTTGATGTGTTTAGTAACCATATCTCTTGGTCTTAATAAGAGAGAATAAAGTGTACAATAAAAAGGATATAATTATCCATTCTAAAAGAACTGTTTTGTTTGGTGAAAATTGTTGTCTACAAATCATCTCTCTTTTAATACGGAGTGAAAAACAACCCCAACTTCTTATTAAAATTACTTTACTTTTTTAAATAGTTTTTTGAATTGCAATATTTGTACTAAAAAGAAATTCATATCAAAACAGCTCCAACTTCTTATTAAAATTACTTTACTTTTTTAAATGGTTTTTTGAATTGCAATATTTGTACTAAAAAGAAACTCATATCAAACCTGTTATTTTGTTTATTATCGTCATTATAAATCAACTTATGGTATTGCTTAAAGTACAAAAAGTTATATATGCCTTTTTATTTATTAGATTGCAAATCAAATAAATAAATGGATTGGTCTAAACGTCCTGCGATAACACCTTGATAACACCTTGTTGCTATAACGAAAGTCAATCATCTAAAGTAGCAGCAACCACAGAAGCATCTAGACAGAAAATTTTATTGTTAAGTACTTAATACTTTCATAATAGGTTTGTTTATATATAGTGATATTTTGTAAATTATAGTTTGTTTTAACTAGTAATATATATTTTTATTCGGTTGAAATATGCCTTTGCACGAATGCTTGAGGACCCAAAATATAGAGATTTATTTGCACAATTTATGTGTGAGTATTCGGAAGAGCAAAGTGGAGGAACTAGCAAAGGTTCGAGGGATGAGGAGGACAAAGATGACGACTCAGAGTAATTTTTTATTTTATGTTTCGTCACTATTTTAGTTTGTGTAAACAATATTACTTTGTTTTGTTTTACGTTTTCGATGTTAATATTTTTCCGGCATTTTCGATGTTAACTGTTTTGAATCATTTACCCGGTATTTTGTATAATATTTTCTCTTTCATTTTTATATTAAAAAAACAATAGAATTAGCGGTGACATCATTTACAGGTGATATTTATATCGGCGACAATAACCGCCGGTGACACGTCATCACCGGAGATTGAAAGGCATTAGTGGCTACACCAATAGCTGCGATTTAGGAGCAGTACCGACGACACGAATTAGCGGCGACACTTTAAGCGGCAATTTTGGAGCATTAGCGACGAACCTATTGCGGCGACTCTTTAGCGACAACAAATTGTCTGCCAATACCTTTACTGTTGATTTTTTGTTCTTTTATCGGCGACATAAGTCGTCGCTAATAATAACATATTTTGTAGTGTACACTACAAAATTTGTTAGTATTAATGGCAACAATGGTTGTAACGCCCCAAATTTCTCAAATTTTTTTTTAAATACAATAACATCAAAAGCGCAATAGCTGAAAAATCTCATATTTCAAAAAGTGTGTTTCTTTACAAACAAAATGTTTCTCATGACCTCGTGTCATGCGTTAAATTTCTGGTCCCAACAAAACAGATAAGTTTAAAACAATATTTAAATGACATTTGGGGGTTACAGAACTCATATCATTACCATAGAGAAGCAACATGACATCTCAAGCTAATATCCCGTAATTACTCAACAATTCTACCGAAAATTCGGCATGACCTTTGGGCTAAACGGATAAAACCATACTGACCCGACTCAAAATCAAAATAGCCCAAAAGCATTACGGAACATAGTAACACTTTAAAATACAACTACAAGTGTTGTTCTAACCATAAATATAACATCTCTCAACTACATATCATAACTATACCGCTTTTAAAGGTAATTCTATCTTCCGGTCCTCTTTTCGATCTATGTCCCCATGATATCTTCTAAGTCTTTTCTTTCTATCATCTGATGCCAGTCATCATGTTCCTGAGTACATAGCATTTAAAACAAAAAAATACGTAAGACAAATATGTCTCGTGAGATACATGGGTTTTAGACTCGAAACATTTAAAAACATAATATTTATCGTTTCCAAATCCTTTGTAACCAAATCATATCATATTTCTTGCTGAAAACATTTAAAAGCATAACATATATCGTTTTCAAAGCCTTTGTTAATAAACTGTCATCATAAAAACTTTCTTTATTCAAACTTGACTGGTATTCATTCGGGTCCGGATTTTTATACTTAGGGCCTTAATCACCTTTGGTGATACCCCAAGTCTATACTGAAATGGTAAGAACGTAATCAAACCATTTCAGCATCGTATCACATGCTTTGACTGGTATCTCCACATGCTTTATTTTTATACTTAGGATAATCACACGTAGTGATTTTCCCAAGTCTATACTAAGATGGAAAGAACAAGATCAGACCATCCTAGCATCATGTGTTTTAGGACATCTACTTCGCGAAGGGGAAGGTACCACCCCAGTAGACTCCTCTATATTCTGTTACGGGAATATCATGGCCCGGGCGAAAATGGGTAACATACTAACTTGCATTGCTGCATTCATTCATATTTCAAATACCAGTCATAAAAGAAAAGATAATATGATTTGACATCAGATTACTTGCTGAAATCACATTAAGGCTAGTGCCAAACCAATCTTTTCAAATTGCAATTCAATTTGATGTCAAATCACACTTCCCAAAACATGTTAGGCTTAATGCCAAAACTTGCTTTCAAACCGTTATAACTTTTTGCCAAAATATACTTTCCAAATCACGTAGGCTTAAAGCCAAAACTTTCTTTCATAAACTTTATAGGCTAAACGCCAAAACACTCTTTTAACTTATTAGGCTTGATGCCAAAACTTGTTTTTCAAAACATATCAGTAAACTTTCATAAGCATGGCACGTATGGTAAAACTTGCATATAGACTCACATTAAAAAGTCATATAAAACTTTATAAATACTTGCTAATTCAAGCTTTTAAAACCATTTGAATGATCATTACTCATACAACATTTAGCATAAGATTTAATATAAAAACATTCAATATTTAAAACTTGTTGCTATGTACCCAGTAAAAATCCTCATGTACTCACCTCGATAGCTAGGTATGTCTAGCTACAAATATCCACTAGCTCTTGACTCTACTTGCTTCCAATGCCTTTTAACATCTATTAATTTAATAAGATGTTAGTATATACTACACACTAAACATATAATCTTTAACAAACTATTCATGAACTCTTTCTATACATTATCTAATTCCATTCCCAAGATTAAGTATGATTCTTAAAGCATGATAGTCATTTTTGGACATTTTTACCCTTTTGTCCCAAAGTTGACTAACTATGTATTTCTTGGGTTCCACGAATTTATTTTAATGACATTCGAATTTATTACTTCTTTATAAGTTCCGTTTAATGTTTAGATGTCGTAACATCCCTTACTTTACCCTTTCATATCATTTTTAGATATTCTCGATATTAAAGTTTCCTTAAGTAGAAAATCTTGCAAAACATGTCATTTTCCATTTAGTTGATTCCAATATATATTACCAACACTTTATAAAAAGTTAATTTAATTCAATTCTATTGTCATATAACTTTATATACTAATTATATCCCATGGAAGTTGGAATTTACAATTCCATTCCACTTTACCAATCTTGTCCCCCTCCTTTTAAATCAAGTTTGCCAATATTGTCTCATTAAAGTTGGAATTCACGATTCCAATCCAATTCCAACATATTACATAATTCATATTAAGAATCAAGTTAATATCATCATCTTGTAGCCGAAACATTTGATTTACCCAAGTTATATTCTTTTTACTTAACCATAACTAGTAAACTTATTTCAAGTGTTCTCCATTTTGCACACATATGCCAATTCCACTTTATTCCTCCATATACGCATAAAGATACTTGCAATTGACCAAATCCATATAATTAATGCATACACATACTAAAAAGCAGCTTAACATCATCATTTTTGACATGTACATCACAATTCCGTTCTAATTTCATCTTTAACCAAAACAGAAAGTCAATTTTATGACATGCAAAGCTAATTTGCCATTTTCATTTGTATATTTAACGGTTACAATCCCAACACAGGAAATACTACATGTTTTTGATGCTAATAACACCATGCAGTAACATTATTGAGCAATCCAAGCTATAATTACTAAGAATTTTGTGGAACATACCTCAATTTAACCAAATCAGTGAAATAAGACTTTCTTGGGTCGTTTTAGACGAAAAATCCAGCTATCTGAGGGCTACAGCCGACCTCCACCACTGGTACAACACTAACACTGCTGCTGGCAGTCAACATCGCCGCCAACATCGGCGGTTCGTCTGAAAAACGCCACAACAGCAGCAGCCTGTTGTCCCGATTCCTCCTGCTGCTCTCACTCCCTTTCTCGTTGAATATAACGAACATACACACATTTAATCCCAATCTCTCTCTCGATCTCGCATTTCTTTCTTTCCTTCTCGATGTTTCTTTTCTGATTTACAAACACAAACACCCCCAATCTCGTTCTCCTCTTTTCTGAATTACGCACACAGGAATAATAGATATAAGAGCTGATATTTGATTTAAAATAAAAAGAATTGGTAAATCCCGAAAATGCCCTTACTCAGTCATGCCTTAGAAGAATTTTTCTGCATTTCTTCAAGCATTTTCTGGAACTTTACCGCATCATAACTTCGACATACAACATCGGAATTTTGTACACTTTATACCTTTAAAAAGGTGGGAATGAGCTTAATAACTTCCTTCTACTGACTTGAGTCTAATTCTTTGTAGATTTTACGTTACAGGTCCTCAAACATGACCCTTTGGTCATTTTTGTCACTTTTGGGCCATCTTTAACCCGTCATAACTTTTTCGTTATAACTCCAAACGACCCGAATCTTTTTCCTATATTCTTATTACATCAAAATCTACCAAAGCTTATAGATGACTTTTTCCCAAATCCTTATAGGTTTTCAGGTATCAATTTTTAAAGTTTAACAATAAATACTTTCACTTTTGTCCCCTAGTTTCCCATTTTGCCCTCGGGCTTTCAAGACTTACTTCCAATTGAAGTAACACTTCAATATGACTAAATAAAATGTCTTAAAACATAAATTCCCATATTTTTACCTCCTTTGACCATTTTGCCCTTATTCCAGACTTAAGACTAAGACGAGTCCTCTTAGTCTAAATTTTACTTGATTTTATAAGACTAAGACGAGTCTTCTTAGTATAAATTTTACTTTTGACTTTGCAGAGGCATAACTTCTTCGTACGAAATCCAAAACTTGCAAACTTTATACCTTTACTATACTTATATTTATCTATTACTTACATAAAATTTTAGTTGTCACAATGGTCGCCATTAAAGACCCCCAAAATCGTCGGTAAAGGTATTAGCGACGATTAATTTATTTATTGGATTGCAAATCAAACAAAGCAAGAGGGAATATTTATAAATCAAGAACATTATCCAAAGAATTTGTTGACATGCTTCAGCATGAAAATTTGCAACAATGCCAAAGTTCCTATGGTATTCAGCACACAACTCAGTCCATCTTTAGACAAGCCTGTAGTAGAATTGAAGAATTATAGAAGCATGATCGGATAAGTTCTGTATCTTATTGCTAGTTGACCAGATATAATGTTCTTTGTTTGCAATTGTGCATGATATCAAGCGAATCCAAGTGAGCCACATTTGTTAGTAGTCGAGAATACTTTTTGTTACTTGCATAGCACTTTGGGACTTGGTCTTTGGTATCATGTCAATTCTAATTTCTTTATTCAAGCATACTCCAATGAAGATCTTGTGGATGTCCAATATTACAACATAGTGGATGTCCAATGAAGGAAAAATGCAACAATATTGGTATACTGTAGCCTACATCTCTAATATCTAATGTTATGAACAATGGTGAAGTTAAACCTCTTTACAGTATTTATCGAAGGTGATATGAGTGTGGATCTCAAAAACATGAATGAAGAAACCTTATCGATTAATGTCACATCCCTAATCCTTACGATTGATCATTTAATAATAAGCTTCGGTGACTATTGTATACATGTATAAGTTAAACTTAAGCTATATTTTGTGTCTCCTGAGGGTGAGAGGAATGTGAGAGATAATACTCAACTCTAGTATTACTACACCCCTTTACCGAATGAGAGATAAATCTATGAGTGTCTATCTGAACAAGATCATATTAACCTTAGTCGTCTATCGAATCTAGTTATTACTCTTCATGGGAATTTTAAAGACACATACCTAACTTCTCTATGAAAATGAATCTAAGACTTTAATTCGGAATAAAATATTCTTTGGATTTTCGTCAATCCATAAGTCTTGAAACATGTTTTGTGCTCCTTCAAAATGATTGATGAATTTTTTAAAGAGCATATTACTAAAGATTATTTTTAACTACATGATTAACAACATTTTTTACTTATGATTGTGATTTCCTTTAACTATTTTGCATTTAGTTCAAGAAAATTCAAATTTTCAAAAACAATTTTAACCTTTGTTATTTATTTTAACTCTTCTTATTTTTCAAATATTTCACTTCTGAACATCTTCTTCAAATATCTCAATTTTTTTCAAAGACTCCAGGTACATTTCCGAAGGGGTATATACAAAGCTACAATCTTCTGAAGATGAATCTTCTCTAAAGATCTCTTTTGAAGCAATACCTCATCATGAAAACAGATTATAGACATTTTTGTTAGATGTAAGGGTGTGATGTGATTGCTGACAATGTAATAAAAAAATGTTTCCCGCCTGTGCATTCTAATGTGTCCATTCCTGATTAGATGTGCAACTCACGCGTATTAAATGCATATTTTATCTCCACTTGGGTGAACTATTTCCAAATCCTATATATATACGGATCCATTTTTTTCATTTTCAATCTTACGGTCTCAAAGTTCTCGTATAAACTCTAATTTCTCTTATCATTCCTTATTTCTTGTGTTTTCAAAAAGTCATCCCATGATATTGTTTCTTTAGCCCTAGACGAGGTTGTCTTAGTTCCCCACTTCAAGTTGCAATCAACCAATCTATTAGCTAATCTCAACCTAGAAGAATACTTGTTAGATCTGGGAATGTTGGTGGTTTACTTACAACTCTCCGTTTTGGGTATCGCTCTCACCGTAAATTTGTTTGTGCCCATTAAATGGGTCAACAAAGCGTACACTACAGCCACCACAAACATATATGCCGCTACTCACGAGACAGAGTTTGTATCATTTGAGATCAAGGCCCCTAACGAGATGAAAAGGCTAAATGTTACGATGAGGCAATTTGCTAGACTGATCTAACTTCATACTCAAGGTAACTTTCTAACCGCTTCGGCCACCAATCTAGTTAATATGCTCAACCAGATGGGTGCGGGTGCCCATCCTATTTTGTCATCAATCAGTCAGTTTAACAAGAAGACTATTCCACTTCTATAGAACTTTTTCTTGGGAGTTCTCTTACGAAGTCTGTCAGCAAGGACTTTGGGACTTGATTCTGTAGGACAGACCTTTCTAGAACACCTCTGCAGAATCTACTATGATGTGCCTATGGACTACGCTTCGGCATTGTGGGTTGACTTCACTACCACGTACCAACATAAACTACTCCAAACAGGCTTCAGAGATGGCCTCGTCGCTTTTCTAGGCTCTCATTGTTTTCGTAGCATACGCTAACGAAAATGTCATTCCGGATCCAATCTTTACATCAATGGAGTTCATTAGTGTCAGTGTTCCTCCTACTTCTTCTCAAGTCGAGTCTGACATCTATGCATAGATTCTGGAGTGCATGTTATAGAAGGTACATCTTAACAATCTTGTTCTTATTGCTTATATAAAGGTTACTGATGCAAATGCACTCACTAAGAAATCCAAGAGAAAACAATATCCTTCAGTTCCAGCTCTTGATGCTCCTAAATCCAAAAGACCTAAGGTTAGTGCTTCTAAACCGAAGGGTGTTAAATAACAGAAGAAGTCAGTAGTCTCCATTTTTTATATCGAGTCAAATGAAATCACTCAATGAACTTTCAATCAACTTCTAAATGAAAATCTTCAATAAATTCTAGTAATTGCTTCCCCCAACCACTGAAATTCCAGTCACGCTATCCACATCAGAAGTACCAGTTACTCCTACATAACAACTTCCGAAGTTTTAGCCACTTCATCGGTTCCAACCTCCAAAGTCCCTCCAACTTTGGAATATATTATGTCTCAATCTTAGACACAATGTATGTGTTGAATTTGTTCATCTTTTGAGAACAGTTTATGGAAACATTTAGTAAAATACAATGGAAGCAATTCTAGATTGATGAACAACATGCAAAGATATGAGCCCAACAAGGATATAGAAATACATGCATGCAAGGAAGAACATAAATTAGGATGAGATAAGTCCACAACCTTTAAGGCAACTTGATGAACTTAGAGTTTGAAGATGATGAATTCAATTAGGAACCAAATGAGCTATCCTCAAGAGGTTATCCACCACTAGCAAGACACCTTGAATGATAGTTTGTAATGCACCAATTTTATTTTTAGTATTAATATTTAGCGTCAATTATTTAATTGTGTGTTTTAAAAGAAAAATAAAATTTGGGTTTGGAAAAACGATTAAAAGAATTAAATTTCAATTATAAATAATAATAATAATAATAATAATAATAATAATAATAATAATAATAATAATAATAATAATAATAATAATAATATATTTCTAAATTTCTATTTAAGTTAGGAGGGGTGAAACGTCAATCTAGGAAACTTGGAATAAGAATAAATGTTGCATGGAATAAGAATAAATATATGAAATTGCTTCAAAACGAAATGTTTATCAAGATGATGATTGATGAAGATTTCGTTCTCTCAAAATTCTCTCAAGGATGATCACAACAAATCACTCATATAAGGAACATTCTCTCAAAAGGTACAAGGAATAAGGTTGGAATGAATATATATCTTTAGGTTTGGATTAGGGTTTTTGTTGGTTGGTGGATAAAATTTCACTATGTAGGATTGTGGTATGTGGAAACAATTCATCCTAGCTATTGGAAGTAATTTATTCCTCTTCTTGCTAAAATGAGCTTTGTATGTAACGTTCACATAACAGAAAATGTCCAGTTCCATTACATTACCTTAGTAACAAAAAGCTTTTTCCGTTAAACCTTGACATGACATTTCTTGTGAAACTTTGACCCTAGCGGACATCAAATGATGACATGGAAGAAATAATGACATGACATAACAACATTGGTTGGTTAAATATGCTCATGTTTCTTGGTTGTTGTTCACGTAATAATGGATGTACTTATGTATTGCTTCTATGTTGAACGAAGTATGCATGGGGTTGCTTGTACATTGCACGTAAGACTTGTGATTTGCTGGTAGACCTTTGTTGGAAGATGAGGTGGCACACTGAGCATCGTTGAGTGATCACACAGAGCATCAATGACTGCTCACACTAAGCATCAGTGAGTGCTTATACTGAGCATCATTGACTGCTCACATTGAGCATCGATGACTGCCCATATTGAGTATCAATGATTCCTCATCCTCATAAGTAATGATCCCTACTCGTTCTCGGTAACCATCAACTCAGTAAATACTCATTCTTAGTAATATACTTGACTTGGTCGCTCCTCAAACTCTATAACAAGCTTGACTTGGTCACTGCATATTTCTAGTGACAAGCTTTATTTGGTCGTTGTTTATTGTTGACAACACTCGAACACAAGTCGTTGCTCATTCTCACTAATCTCGAGTACTTGGATTGCTAGTCATTCTTAGACATGATTAAGGCAACCGATTATTATTCTCGATGAGTTGGGCTGCTCATTCTCGATAACGTCCACATTTTGAGCACTTTCAGCATTTTGACAAGTTTGGTCCCTTTGATTAAAATCTTAGTAACCTTGTCAAATATAGTCCCTAATCATGAACTCTTTGCAAATTTCACCAATATTTCAATCCCCTGAGCATTTTGACACTTTTAACCTTCTTTTTGAAAATCTTTCAACACTTTGTAGGATTTACTCCTTCATCTTGAAATGTTAGCAACTTTCAGTGTTTTGTCAAGTTTAGTCCTTCACCTTGAAATCTTTTTCAATCTCAAACACCTAATAATGATTGTTAGACTTTTTAAAGGCATTTCATCTAATTTTCTGTGATAAACACATATAAAAATATTTCCAACTATGTGATAGTTGCTGAAATAAAGGTGAATAAAACTTAAATGGTATGAATGTATCATACATATTTACTGGCAATCACATAATAGTTTTTTCAATTCTATGTTATTGTGGAGATATAAATATTTGACACTTTATGTGAAGACCTAACCGAGGAAATTTCAGATCTCAAAATGTAAAGGTTTTCAATTAAATTCATATCATGTACACTCCTCAACACGACACAAGATGTGCCCGATATTGATAAAAGCTTAGTAGGATGCAACACAATCATTATTCTCCTTTTCCACTAGCCTCTACTTGCTTTGGTTTATTCCCTCCTACTACAACCGAAGCAAAAGACTTAGGCTGAAAGGAATACGTGCAACGCCCACCGCGTGGGGACTAGGTGGACACCACCCACGGCGTGGCACACCGCCCCCCTCTCGCGTGGGTGGCGTGGATGTGGCCAGCCGTGGGTTCAGCAACGTAGAGCAACGCCCATTTTTGAACGTTGAGAAGGGTTTTGACCGTTGGGGTTTATAAAAAAAAAAAAAAAAAAAACTTTTCAACTCACTATATATATACACACACCTCCCACATTTTAAACTACACCTTCTACAAAACATACATCTTCTTCTATATTATTTTTTAAAAAATGGCTGGGGTGGAAAATGGAAACAATCCTCGGGGATGGACTCAACAAGAAGAAACAGCATTAGCAACCGCTTTCATCAACGTATCTGAAGACGAGGCTGCGAGAAACCACCGTGTTTTCTGGGAACGCATGCAGGAATCGTTTCACGAAAATTTGGGCGTAATACAATATCGGAATACGGATCAACTTTGTTTCAAATGGAGAAATATGTTTGTTAAAATAAATAATTTTAATCAAATTTACGCACCACTATCGGCGAACCGAGAACCGGGCACCGCCGACGCTGTGATCGTTGAACAAGCGTTGCAAGAGTATCGGGTGAAATACGACACTGATTTCACGCACATCGATGCGTGGAATGTTGTCAAAAATTCACCTAAATTCTGTTGATCGTATTTTCGTTTTAGTTTAAGTATTTTATGTTTTATGTTATCATATCTAGGATTTAAGTTTTCGAGTGGATGTAGTTTTTAATTTTTAAGATTTGTAATTTTTAATTTTTAAGTTATGAAATCTTTATGTTTTTTTTAATTTTAATGAAATTTTAATTAAATCAAAAAAAGAATTGGGGTTCTATTAAAAATAAATCAAAAAATAAATAATTAGATGATGTGGAGTGGTGGGTATTTCCTTGGTGGTGTGGTAAGCAAATGAGATGACGTGTCGGTGATGTGGCAGCACTTTTGATGTGGGAACCAAATGAGGTATTCCTCATAGCCTTAGTGTGCATGTTATTCCCCATCTTTTCCTTTGTGTGCTGATCATTTATTATTTCTTATCTTGTTGTAGTACTACGACTCCCTCTCTATGTATCTTATAATTCCGAGAGAACCGAGCTATGAAAGCAAATAGGTGGTGATTACCTATTCACACAGTACACAAGTTTCTAACTAAACGATCTTGATCTTCCACCCGAATGTATCGAACAAAGGCAAACCTTTTCTATCCTGGAAAGTCTTCTAGCTATGTAAACATCAGCAACAACCCGAATGTTTCACATGTTTTCCAAAGATCTTTAGAGTGCATAGAATCGGGAAAATTTGTTACATACACAGAGGTTGACAACTTCTCTAATTCTCTAGTATTAGGGTTCCATTGTTTGATTTCCAAAATTATGAGATTATGGGATGATACCTTGGCCTCGAAATTCCTCCCATACATTGCATTTCTTCTATACATGTTGTTTTCTTTATTTCCACGTTTTTGAAATTCCATCTCCATCCATTATTGGCACCCATGAACAATACACAATTCAGTAGAACGTATTTTCAGGTCTTCACAACACAATGATCTTCAAACTACTCTCTGAGTGATCTTCGGGAATTGATAAGCAAAAAGCAAGAATGTTGATCTGCAACAAGAATGTAAATCAGTGGCAGTATGTTTTCTTAGTTTTGTTATTCTAACACTCTTATTAGCTATTCAATTCGTCATATACCCATGTATTCGAAATTGTGAAATCAAATTATATTTATCGAACAGAATGGAGTTGATATTAATGCTTCGAAACAAAAAGAAAATGATTTAGAATAACAAAGGTCGATTTCTGGAAACTATCAACAAAGTGGCCAATTTCTGGTCTATGTTGGAATTTTAGTTTGAGTATTAGTAAATTGATTGTATCCATCCACCGTCCTCTCTCTATGTATCATTGTATCTTAATTAATCATCTATGAAGATGGTACCTTGGTATACGTACATATAACGTTATAATCAAAATTTTGTACACAATGTATCCCGACACCCACTTATATTATATTCTTAACATACGGCATTTTAAAAATACATGAACAACACAATTCAGTAAACAAAACAATATCCTTTTGGAAGTTAACCATGTACAAACACGACAATAATATTTTCAAAAACACTTTTTTTCAGTTTTATACACAATACCTTTTTCAAACATGTGACATTTATCAGGGCTTTTGATTGTTACCAAATTGGCAATTCCCTTTGGACTTTATTTCTCGTTGAATGAACAGTGAAATTTGCCGGAACGCCGGCAAGCCGTCATTGTCCACAAGAAATAGTCTCACCAGAAAAGAGCCGTGTAGTACTATGGTCCGATATCCGGACAAATTTCCGGTTTTACCCCGATCTGATGTGTCATCAAAATGGTCCCCACATGTCCTCCCTTCTTACAGACATGATGACATGGATGGTCCCACCTGTCTCCTGTACCTCCAACCACGTCAACATCTACGCAAAACATTTTCATGCAAAACTCCGTCAAAACCCTTCCAAAACAACAATATTCCTTCGGCCAATTCCCCCACGATCTCTGACGTGGCATCCCACCACCACCCTATAAAACCAACATCCGCCCCCTATCCACCAAAACACACACTAAAACCTAATCGTCTTTTCAAGAAAAAACACACACGATTCTCTCTCTTTCTCTTTCTCTCTTTCTGCAACATGGCCGTCGATTCCACCACCTCATCGCCGCTGGGTCCTCCGGCGTGTGAAAAAGACGCGAAAGCACTTCAGTTCATCGAAGACATGACTAAAAACTGTGACTCCGTTCAAGAGAATGTCTTGTCGGAGATTCTTTCACAGAACGCTGAAACGGAGTACCTGCAACAATGGAACCTCCACGGAGCAACTGACCGGGAAACTTTTAAATCCAAAGTTCCGGTAATCTCTTACGAAGATCTCCTGCCTTACGTCAACCGTATCGCTAATGGCGACCGTTCTCCGATTCTCTCGTCTCACCCCATTTCTGAGTTTCTCACAAGGTTGGTTTAATTCTCTCTGAAATTATACATTTACGACGGTGTTTTCCGACGCTGGTTAATTTTGTTTTGTGTGACAGTTCTGGGACTTCTGCTGGTGAGAGAAAACTCATGCCCACCATTGCTGCAGAAATGGATCGCAGACAGAAGCTCTACAGTCTTCTCATGCCTGTCATGAATCTGTATGTACAAATTACTCTTGTTTTTATTCATCGTTTTATAAAAAGTACGAAAAAGATTCATGCTTATCGAAAAAGGTTGTTTTCATCGCAGGTATGTGCCTGGTTTAGACAAAGGGAAGGGACTGTACTTCTTGTTCATCAAGGCCGAGGCGAAAACCCCAAGTGGGTTGGTGGCCCGACCCGTTTTAACAAGCTACTACAAAAGCCAGCAGTTCAAAACCCGACCTTTTGACCCGTACAACGTCTACACTAGCCCGAATGAGACCATCCTATGTGTTGACGCTTTCCAAAGTATGTACTCTCAGATGCTCTGTGGCCTCGTTTACCGTGAAGAAGTTCTCCGATGTGGTGCGGTTTTTGCATCGGGACTCGTTCGAGCTATCAAGTTTCTGCAACTCAATTGGGAACAACTGGCTGTAGATATAGAATCTGGAACCCTGAACCCTAAAATCACTGATGCAGCGATTCGTGGGTGTATTTCAAAGATTCTGAAACCGAACCCCGGCCTGGCGGAGTTTATCAGGGAAGAATGCTGTGACGGGAACTGGGAGGGGATTATAACTCGAATTTGGCCCAACACGAAGTACCTCGACGTTATTGTTACCGGAGCCATGGCGCAGTACATTCCGATTCTTGATTATTACAGCGGTAATTTACCCAAGACGTGTACGATGTACGCTTCGTCGGAGTGTTATTTTGGGTTGAACTTGACTCCGATGGTGAAACCATCGGAGGTTATTTACACCATTATGCCGAACATGGGTTACTTCGAGTTCATCCCACATGATCCGGCGAACCCGGTAACGATTTCACGCGATTCGCCTCCTCATTTAGTTGATCTTGCTGATTTGGAGCTGGGAAAGGAGTACGAGCTCGTGATCTCAACCTACTCCGGTCTCTGCCGGTACCGTGTCGGCGATATTCTTCAGGTCAAAGGCTTCCACAACGCCGCCCCACAATTCAAGTTCATCAGACGGAAGAACGTTTTACTTAGCATCGAATCTGATAAAACCGACGAAACCGAGTTGCAGACCGCCGTTGAAAATGCTTCTGAGCTTTTGAAGGAATTCAACACCACCGTCGTGGAATACACTAGCTACGGCGACACTAAAACAATTCCCGGCCATTACGTTATCTTCTGGGAGCTATTAATGAAGGATCCAGCAAACGGCCCAACTGATGACGTCTTAGATCAATGTTGTTTAGCAATGGAGAATTCTTTGAATACCGTTTACCGGCAAAGTCGAGTCGCCGATAACTCAATCGGTCCGCTTGAAATCCGGGTTGTTCAAAACGGAACATTCGAGGAATTGATGGATTATGCGATCTCGAGAGGCGCTTCGATCAACCAATACAAAGTTCCACGATGCGTCAGTTTCACACCGATCATGGAACTGCTCGATTCCAGGGTCGTGTCGGCGCATTTCAGTCCGGCCGCCCCACACTGGACTTCAGAACGACGTTTTTAATGTCGTTTTTTAACTTCAACGTAGGGACAAAATTTTGGTTGTCCACCAACCAAACATGCTCCCTGGGACTGTGGACAAAGAAAAATCTCGTGGGTTTGAAAAGTGTGTAAACTTTCGAAAATTGAAGGGTGTAACGTGTAATATCTCAGATCGTTTGTACGAATAACGTTTTCTGTTTGTCTTATGTTGGAAATTAGGTGAAACTTGACAGAAAGATTCCGTTTGTGGCAAGTGAAGTCCTTTTCCTGGAAAAGCAGATTTTGTGTTATTCCTAGGAGGATTTTTAGGGGCCTTAATGTAAAATATTTTATTGTTAAAGGGGTTTTATTGGTATGTATGTTATCTTCTTGGCTTTATTGTAAATTAATTCCATATGAAATGGTTTGTTTCTGTATTCTGCGGGCCTTATATGCATGGATTTTTATGCACGTGATGTAACATGTGTGTTATATTATCTATCTATTTAATTCGCGTTCTTTTTTTTCCCATTGTAACGTTTTCTTTTAGTCACATTTGTGGTTTTTTTTCCCTTATTCGCGGGTTAATTTGGATCCGATATTGGGATTCATTCGGTTTTTTTTCATCCGGCTTCTAGATATTTCGGTTTCTTCGTTTCGAGATGCACCCGTTCCCACCGCCCGGTTATCTCCTTCCCCTCACACCCAGCTCAAGCGAAAACGGGAAAACGAAGACAGCTATCGAAATCGTCGGTGAATCGCCGATAGAAGAAAAACGAACGGTGTTGATAAAAGAGAGCATCGCATCTCAATCGTATCCTTTCTCATATGTACAATTTGCTTCGTTCATCGGTTCTGCAAGTTGCAGTGACGACAGAAATCACACCCACGGCACCGGAACGAGTGGGATTTTCCTTTACGATCGACCTCTTTTCAACAGGTACAAAATCGTTGGGTTTTTCTTGGGGTTTTTCAGTATGCAGTTTAGGGTTAATGGGTTTTTTTTTTCTTTACGACTCTCTTTACAAAATCAGTTTTTGTTTTTGTTTTGGATTTGCGATTTAGGGTTCACGCCATTGTATCAAACATCGATATTCTGATTTCTGATATAGGATTTGGGTTTCTTCCCCACTTTTAATTATTCGTCCACCATTATCCTCCATAGTTTCTGAATGATAAAACTAATTGCAGGATGAACTCAAGAAAGAGAGGTTTAAGCAGGTTAGTTGTCTCAAAACTTGAATTATTTTGTTGATGACATCGATTGCCTCCATAAAATTATTGAAAGTTACATTTGAGCTCATCGATTTGCATATTATTACCATATATCTATTCAAAATCTCTTTTGAATGCCTCTGTAACTCAAATGGAAGAAGAACATGCCAAATTGTTGAAAGAACTGGTATATCTATTCAAAATCCCGCCACTATTCTATGAATTTGTTGTTTATTTTGGAGATATGTTTGCATATACATTGATATAGTGATGGGAAGGTGCATGATTTACACTGTCTAAATAATTGTTGTTATCATGATCATTACTATATAGATTAAAAAGCAAAGTTTCTCTAGAAGATTTGTTAGGGTGGGGGAGGGGGGGGGGGGGGTTTGAGAGTTTTAAGAAGGGTGGGTTTATTTACACCATTCCTCTAACTCCACCTGCCCTCTACGTGTTGCCTCATTAATGTTTTCAAGTCCAGGTTTCCTTTCACCCTTAAAAGGGAGACATGGGAGTCGACAGAGAGACACTTCTGTTGCTTTCTTTTTTTATCAAATTCCTTGGCAAACGCTACCTTTCTTTCGTACGCTGATTCTTCCATCGATTGCCGCCGTCGGTCGGCGGTTTTGACCGGCCGATTTCAGCCGCCGGACCCAGGTTTGCACCTCCCTCATCTCCTTGCTTTTTTATTTAAAAAAAACGCAAAAAAACTCATGCTCTCCTTGCTCCTACGAAGAGGGAAGAAGTCGGATTCAGTTAGAGATCCGGCTCGGTTTCTTTGTTGTGGAGGGTCGACAAGGTTGATTTCGAGAGGGGCGATGGAGACATTGATGGTGGAATTACGTAACCTTCTGCCCTCCGACACTTTTTTTCGATACTTTGTTTGGGTTTTTTTTATCCAAAAACCAAGTTTCAGTTGATAGCTATCGGAATCCGGATCGGAGGTGGAGTGGAAATGGGAAAATCTACTACTTTCAGGGAAACTTACTCATTTGGTTTGTTTCTTCCTGCTTTCTGTCTTGTATTGTCTCCTGATCTGATCGGCTGATTAATTTGTAATTTGCAAATTGCAAAGGAACGGTGCCAGTAATCAGAAGACATCATCGCCAGATATCCCGATCGTATATTTTGAATATAAGGTATTCTCCTGAGTAACTAGGGCATACAATGGTAATGTGCTGCAGCTACAAAAAAACTGTCCAGCAAATCCCAAAACTAGCCGTAAATAAACAATCCAATGATGCTTTAAGAAGCAAGAATTATATCCAAATTGCCACTACATAAAAACACCACTTACAATTAGTTAAAACCAAGGTTGTAGAAGTCGCTAGGCGGTAGGCGGGCGGTCGACTGGGGCCTAGGACTAGTCGGTCTAGGTGAGGACTAGTCTGCGCCTAGGCGGGGAGTATTAATTGTAACAAAATTTATTTTTTTAAATTTAGATATTACCTATATCCCTAAAAAATGAATAAATAAGTATAAAAATTTGCAAATCAAAGTGTTTAAATATGTAAGTCATCAAACATTAGAATGTTTAGACTCATTAATGACATTTTTTTATCATTTTAATCATCGATAATTGTAACTTAGCCACCGATTATCATAATTAATGACATTTTCTAAATTTAAATTTTAAAAATTTAAAAATTTGATTTTTTGAGAATTTGATAATTTTTGAAAATTTTTAAAATTTGAAATTTTTTGAAAATTTTGAAATTTTGAAATTTGAAAAATTGAAAATTTTGCCGCCTAGACCCGCCCAGACCCGCCTAGGCCCGCCTAAACCCGATTTTGACCGCCGTTGACCAAATCCGCCTAGCTTTACCGCCTATCACTAATCGTAGGCGGAACCCGCCCGCCTAGCGCCTAGGCGCCGCCTAGGCGGCCGCCTAGGCCGACTTTTACAACACTGGTTAAAACCATAACAAAGTCTAAAATCATATGTAATTAAGAAAAGAAATATTACCCAAAACCAAAAGAACGAAGCCAGCTCGAATGCATTCTAAAACAAGTCACCAATATTTCAATAAGAATCACATATACGAAATTTTTTAAAACAATGCATATTTTACCTAGAAAAGAGTAAAATGGAGTAATGACAATAATAGCCCTGGCTTTTTAAACCAAAAAAGCTCATCTCGAGGCTTTAAGTTAGTTTTAGTAAAATGTTCAGTAATTCCAGCACTTTCCACAGCCAAAGCAGTGATAACATGTTGCACCTTTGTCCCCAAGAGTAGACCAACCTGAACATGAACATCAATTATTAGAAAATATGAATCTTTTTTGGGAAATTGTATATGAAAAAAGAATGAGTACTTACAGTAATAGGAGGTAAAGCAATCAATAAATAAATATTAGATCCTCAAAACAGGTGCACAGTTAAATTAGGTTAATTTTTTGACACAATTGTGGTGTATAACGTATGGGGATTTTTTTTGTATATGAGTATTTGATGTTTGTCTGGATAAAGTGTTATATATACAACGTCTGTTTTTTAGAATTAATAATCTAAAAGAGATTAAACAACTATTATTGACTGTAACATAAAAAGGGTTAAATACGATAAATAGCAACGTACTTTTGATTGTATGTTTATTATAGCATCTTACTTTCATTTTTTCTGTACATTGCTATTACTATCATTTAGGATGAAGATGTCTTCTTATACATATGCTACAGCAGTGAGAAAACCTTTGGCAACATCAATTCATTCTAATGTGTATATTAAATATGTTTCTGCACTACTGTTAATAAAATAAATTGTAAAGCCTACTGATATTGCAAGTATTGTGGTTATTAAAGTAGCTGTCCTTATCAGCCAATCCCATGACCGCAACACAATTGGTAGAAAAAGAACCTGCAATCTTCACTGGATCAGAGGTTTGTCATTTCTGTTAAACTTTTGGGGTCTTGAAATCTTGACATTTGGAAAATGAGACACTTTTTATAAAACTATGAAATGATCAGGTTCGTATGAGGGATGATGATATGCCAATTGTTTAATTTGATATGGCCTTTAATGGATCCTCATGGGCAGATCCTGATTCTATTGCTTTAATGGTGATTCAAGCTATGCTTGGATCATGGAACAAAAGTGCAGGAGCTGGGAAACATATGGGGTTTGTATTTTTTTATTTAATCTAAATATTATTCTTTTTATATAATTAAAATATTTGTTAACATTTTTGGAAATTATGAAGAGCTCACAGCTTGCTCAATCGGTGGGAATTAGTGAACTTGCTGAAAGCATGATGGCTTTCAACATTAACTATAAATACACTGGCGCATTTGGTATTTATGTTGTTGCTAAGGTGAACTTTAATTCATTCATAAGTAAACATAGTTTTATTTTTATTGTTTTTATTTGAAAATTTATGATTTGTGTGATTTTGTAGCTGGATGGTTTGGATGATTTAGCTTTTGCAATAATGCAAGAAATTAGCAAGCTGTGTTACCGTGCCACAGAAGACGATGTAGTTCGTGCTCAAAATCATATTATTTCATTTAGTTATTTACAAGGTAAAGTTATTCACTTTATTAAAAGACAACTTTTCTTTAAAAATTTGCATCTTAAATTTATGATAAAGTTGCATAAACTTTTTTTTTTTTTTGTGTTCAGTGAAATAAAATCCATGCCCATGTTTCGAAACCATGGGTTCGAAAATTTGACAAACAAGTCTTTTAAAATTTATGATTTATTATAGTTATATTATGGAAATTTTGTTATTTGTAACTTTTAATGTTTAGATCTTCATATTTAACAATTCTTTTATAACATCCCGTGTAATACACGGATATATCAACTTTCAAATTTAGTCACAGATTTTGATACGTTTTTTTCGAATTTAATAGGCTGTGGGAAAAGTCCTCTCGTCATTGAACGGAAAGTTGACCGCAATGTCATTCCGTCTCCCAATTGTTGATGTCTCTGTTGTTGATCTGACCGTTAGATTGGAAAAGTCTGCCACCTATAATGAAATCAAAGTTGCCATCAAGTAAGCAACTTTATTTGATATTTGTTTTATCTTTATAGATAATACTTATAATTTTGTTTGTGGGTATGTGTTTTTAGGGAGGAATCTGAAGGAAAGATGAATGGTATTTTGGGTTACACTGAAGATGACGTGGTGTCCACAGACTTTGTAGGTGACAGCAGGTATGTCTTTGTTTTTTGTGTCTTTTTTCAATATTCCTTTAATCGGACTATTATTGGCATAAAAAAAAGATTGGAATTATAAATAAGTGGACAATTTTTGTGATGTTTACAGGTCGAGCATATTTGATGCAAAGGCTGGAATTGCATTGAATAACAATTTTGTGAAGTTGGTTTCGTGGTACGATAAGGAGTGTGGTTATAGGTAGTTATTCATTCATACTTTATTTGGATTTTGTATAGATTTTTTATTGGTATTTTTTTTTGAAATGTTATAATTTTTTATGCAGTTCCCGTGTTGTTAATCTGATCTTTTTTTTTTTGATGGCTTAAGAAATTTAAGTAGTTCTCATAATGAGGTAATTACAAAGTATGTTGCCTATATTGGTAAAAATAGTAAAGTACGTTGCTATTCCTGCAATTTGTCCCTCTAAATATTTTTTTGGATGTGTTGTAGGGTTAACAAGGTATCCAAAATGCGGCCACCTAAAGGAACTTCATCGGGCTATAAAGATGTGTGAGAAAGCATTATTAAACAATAAACCAACTTCGGTTCAAATTGGTTCTCAACAAGAGGTGCATTTTTTTTTTTATATATTCATTCATCTCATGAATAATCACATGGTATTTAGTGATCTCCTTTCAGGTTGACTATTGGGCAGGACAAACAAAGTAACAATTTTGGTTAAACAGTTATAGGGTGGCAAAAGGGGCAACACGAAGTTGAAGAGAGACCAACACTAATTGACAGAAAGGTAAAATTTGATAGTTAAACTGTTCAAAAAACTATTCGCATCATGTAATTAATGTATTCTCATTCTCTTTTCAGGATAATGTATTTATAATATCCAATTTCAAATCAAAATATCCAGTGCTACTGTTACAGTTGAGGTAATTTTTTTTACTTAATGACCTTTTTTTAAATATTATTTTACTGAATATCACCTAAACAAATTTATAAATGTTGACTTTATATTTTTACAGATTGAAGCCACTGCGAACACTTTTTCTATCTTTTTTTTTTTTTTTTGCGTTTATTTATTACCAAAAGTACCGAGAATAGCAATGGACTTTACCTTTTTTTTACCAATATAGACAATTTACTTTATTTTTCACCCATAACAGCAACTTGAGTTTTTTTTAACATGAAGCAACATAGTTATATTCTTTTACCAATACTAGCAAAATAAGGGAAAAAATGCTTACGTATTCGATATCAACACATTCTCCCGGACCGGTGCGGAGCACCGGGAGAACACTAGTTTTTATTTAAATATTTACCTTTACATAATAAAAAACGAAAGTTACAAGAAAAAGGTATTATAGTGTAAGCTTTAACCCGACCCGGTTTGTATAAACATATCTTATATTGAAATTGACATCTATTTAACTTGTCTCACCTATTTATTGTGTCACTTGTCGTTATAAGTTTGTACCACACATTTTATTATGAATTATGAACCTTTATTGTAAAGATCTTTCTGTATAAGTTGAAAAAATTGAGTAATATTGTAAATTTTATTTCATAACATTTGTATACACCGTATGTTTTGACTTGGACTTCTGATCCGCATTCCTTTTTGATTAATTAGATAATGAAAATATGGCGAATTTTCGTATCGAATGATTATAAAGAAAGTAATTTCCTTAAACATTACTACTTTTAAAAATATATATTAGAATATGCAAAACTACAAGAAAAACTTTTTGCATGTTTAGTTGCTTTCAATTTCGACTTTAACACCGAATGCGATTGCTCAGTTGCCTTTCACTTTCCTAGTAAAGCCGGCTCCTCTTTGCTTGTCACCACTAAATTTTGTTTTTTTGTTAGAACCAAAACCCAAAAGGCAAAACCTTTTTGAATTAATTCGTCACTATATTTTGATGATTTTTTCCAAGATTAATAAATATTGTATTTAGAAGTAGGACATCAAGTTATACTTATCAAGTTTAAATTATATGAGTGAATGCAACTTTGTTTCGAATATATATTTCTCCATTTTGTATTAGTGTTCAAAAATTAATAAAACAATATACTGCTCCTTAAAGTTCTTTGGATATTGAAGCATGACTGAAGTTTAAATTCTAACTCAGCTGTTTACCTAAGTTAATTTTTGCAAAATGTGGAACTCTTTTTTATATCTTAACAATTTTTTGCTTCGGAACTACTTATATTCAATAAAAATATAAAACTTTATGCTATATAACTATTAAGAAAAAGAAATCTATATCTCTACCTTTGATCACACACTTTAATCCAAGGGTATCTTTTTTGCTTTACGATGACTAAGACAATGAAAGCTTTATTTTAAAGGTTGTAAGATATTAATTAACACCTCCATCAATTAAATTAAAAAAATGTATTTTGATTATTAATTGAATACATTGTTTTGCCTCCTAGCAGTATAGCATACTGAGAACACTTTCACTTCGGCACGTACTAACTATACTAGGCAACTTTGGCACGTACTAACTATACTAGGCAACTGGGCCGAACAAAGACAAACAAAACAGACATCGTGCCAAGCCTTGATAACGTGGATACCAAGGCATAACGAGAGCTCTAAAAGTATCCCACCCAATTGCATGGATCGCATGCCATCCGTGATCACCTGCAAAAACCATACATGATGGAGGTTCAGAATTCGTACAAGATGGCAAACTTGTCTCCTCTTCTAACATTATAAATACCTTCTTCATACAAGGTATCAAGAAAGTAACAATTCACTCTCTCGTTTCACGCATAAAGCTCTCAAATACTCTCTCGAGTAATACCCTACTAAATTGGGAGTTGGAGCACAATCTTGGGACATACCTCCATATTGTGACTATGACTGATCCTAGTTCTTCTTTTGTGATCAATATGTCTTGGAGCTCCCCACTCAAGTGAGAAGACACCAACTTCTCGTTAACCTTAATCGAAACCTACCCTTCCAAGACTTTATTGGATCATTGGCATCACCCGTGGGACCAACAACTAAGAACCCATAGGCTTTGGACCCATTAAATAATTTAACCTTGGCAGGATCAGAAACCAAAAACCTAAAAATGATATCCCATCACCAAAAGCTAATCCATTACCTAAACGCCAGAATTCGAGAAATCTGATCCTTGGAGGCACTAATGGTATCTGATGTAGGCAAAAAACCAAGGAAAGGGTTGTGATTTGATGATACAGACCCAATCCCCATACACTACATTAACCAAACTTTTCTTATTCAAGCACGGGAATGGCAGACCATCATCCACCGAGTATATATGGATTGAGGATGTACGGCGGATATGATGCTTAAACCATGATTTATAACAACTACATGGCTTTTGGAAGGCAATCTAAAGAAATTAACATCCTCTATGGTTGGCTTTAGGGAAATTAGCATGTAATCCTTAAGGAAGATACTCCTACTAATGATACTCATAAATAATGTGATTCCGGAGAAATATAGGGTCCTACTCAACCTCATAATAGTTTGAGCACCATCCCCTTAAAATGTGATCATTGGGCATTTGGTAATTCCCAAATATAAATACTTAACATCCACGCTTCATGGTTTACTCAAATTTCGAACACCAAAAGGAATAGCAACTGTAATAAGTTTGCCTCTAAAGTAACTATAGTGCAAGCAAATCATCACATCAAATGATATCACAAGCAACAAACGACCTTGAGTAAAAAGAAACAACTGACGAAAAGTTTATCAACGATCTATGTAAAGACCAACCAGAGAGAATCAGAAAACCTCTCACCTGATAGACGTGAAAAGCTAATAAAGGTGTTAAGAAAATACTTACACGTATTCGTATGGGAACCATCCGACATGGTTGGAATATCATGAAAATTCATCGAACATAGCCTCAATGTGAACCCAACGTCAAGCTCAATAAGACAAAAGAAAAGAGGTTGGGCTCGTAACAAAAACAAGGTTATTAATACAGAGGTTACAAAACTAGTACACAGGGATACTATAACATCCCATTTTTCAAAGGGTTTTATAGCTATGGTTTGCATCAGAAGTGGGCTAAACCCAATCACATAAAATGTAGTTTAACAAAAACCATTGTTTTGAAAATATATTCCATGGGTGTTACCAAACTTTAGCATGAAAAAACATAGCTAGCATATTATAATATACAAACATTACAAACAAAATCATACTCCATCTATGATCCTCGATACACTTCAAATCCTCTTCAATGGCATCTATGCTTTAGAACTAGATCTTGGAATACATTGCAAAAACAATAACATAAGTCTAAAAGTCTTGTGAGTTACATAGGTTTAGACATAAAGGCATATAAAACATTTCATTATCTTTTTTGGAAAACCTTTATAATCAAATCATTAACATCTTGCTTTCAAAAACATTTCAAAGCTTGTCATAACATAACATCATACTTCATATCTCTTTTTCCATTTCAGGCATATAAAGTTCATCTAGTAAATAACATGACTCCATTCTTTCACATGACTTGATATATTTATTCATAGGGTGTTAATCACTCTTGGTAATACCCCAAGTCTATACCAAGATGAAAAGAACTTGATGATTTCACTTTAGCATCATAATAAATTAGGACGTCTACCTCACGAATGGGAGGTACCACCCTAGTAGATTCCTCTATAACTCGTTATGGAGACATCATGGCTTGGGCGAATATTTTCATTCATTTACACCAACATTCATTCATTAAATCATGTACTAGTCATTTCAAACATATTAAAGCTTAATGCCAAAACATTTCCTTTCTAACTAGGATTCTACTATCTTTTTGCTATTTTATTGGATTTCAACTCCTTCAATACCTAAGGAGTCTAAGAATATTCATTCACATCAACAACTTGCTAGAACCAACATTACATAAGGGTTTCTTAGTCCTAGCCTTAATAAACTCATATCAATTTAACATAATCCCAATGTCTAACAATTTTTCCCATATTTAGCGTTCTTAGCTAATATGATACTTGCAATGGAGACGTCTTATTCTTGCATTAAGCATCTCCTGATATGATCATAAAAACTCTTTATCTTTCGTAAAGAACTTGTTAACCAACATTGATCATATCTTGATCATAATATAACCTTAGTATTAAGTTCACTAGTTCAATACCAATTGAATAACATATCATAATTCACATTTCATAACTTGCTTCATCTTTATCCAACTAGTAACATGAGACACTTATCATAATATGCTTCAAACACTTGAACTATTTTCAATTCATGATATCCCATCAAAAATTGTTAACTTTGTTACTAAATAGCTTGAACAACATCAAAGAGTGATTATCTAACCATAATTTCATCATATTCTCTAAACCCTATAATTTGGGATTTAGGAATTCGAATACATATGAAGGAACTTAACTCAATTTAAAAGCTAGAAATAAAATGTTTACCTTATGTTTGCACTTGATTGGCTTTCAAAACTACTTGGTTCTTCAAGAATTCACCACACAAGCTCACAATATTTGGGAGAGTTTTGATATATATATATATATATATATATATATATATATATATATATATATATATATATATATATATATATATATATATATATATATATATATATATATATATATATATATATATATATATATATATATATATATATATATATATATAACCTTTTAGGATGAAATTCCCTGATTTTTCTTATTTTTGTCGGGTCAAATGGTGACCAGATGGGCCATTCCATTTAATCTTAGGTGGACAGCTTAAAATCGCACAATTGTCAAGTTACGCAGTAAACGCGTCACGTTTAGCACTAGAACATGTCACGTTCCTTATCTCGTCATGTGACTTCTATCCTACACATTTGTATCTTATCAGGTCCTTTTCAATGTCATTCCCATGTTCATCAGACGCATCGTATTTTCATCGTTGTTCGGTCATGTAATTTTCGAGTTACACATCGTGTATAACTTTAAAGAAACATACTTCGTCAAATATCTTCCATTATAGCAACTTACTATGAACACATAGTGTAACATTACCTCAACGCGCGCGTCGTGTTTTCTTAACAAAATATTTCCCATTTTTCAACATGTTTTCCAACTTTTACCAACATTTCTATTATTGACCTATAACCAAAAACTCAGATAAAATGTTCAAAACAAATACATTCAACATATAATAACTTACTTAAACATCATAATAATATATAGTAAAGATTAAATTCATGATAAATAACCAAATTACCCTTATTTTCAATTTACTTCATTAACATTTATTTTATCATTCAAAACTACATACCTCTAGTTCATAATTACAAAAAAATAGTTATCTCAGATACTCTAAAATGCAACATTCCTGGTATGGATCTCAAACCCAGTGCTAGTAAAAAAACTTGATAGGTCTCTATCTATATGTGCATCGACTTCATTGACCTAATCAAAGTGTGTCCTAGAGATTTTTATCCCTACCAATAATCAGTCAGAAGGTCAAATCACACGGATTATATGGTAATAAATTATATGTTAATCAAATTTAAGGAGAGCCGCCTTTAAGGTAATCAATTATGTTACATAAATATGCCCTTTGACTTAAAAGCCAAATTTGATTAAACAAAAATATACACATCAATTATATGGTAATCAAAAGACAAGACAATGATAACCCCTAAAGAACATTAAAGGGACATCCATAACTAAATTAAATATCTAGAATAAGCTCTGCAACTAAGTGTATATTTGGAGCCGAAGACTGAACGTTTATACAATACTGAAAAAGACATTCAACCAAGCCCATCAAAAATAAAATATTTGTAAGAAACGCCAATCCTAATAGGGCTAAAGGCTATATAGGTCCTCATTGGAAAGTTAATATCCCTCATTCAATTTATCTCTAAGTTAGAAGAAAAGTCCCTTACCCTATTCTAAACACCAAAAGGGTGTCTGAAAAACACAGGCATCAGATGAACGGTAGAGATAGGAAAATCAATTAACGCATTGAAAGAAATCTACAACGTCGTACAACGCTAGCAAGCTTAACTCTCGGAGAAAAGTTATTGTTACATTTGAGCCTAGAAACTTTGGGCTTAAATATATAAAATAAATTTCATTTTGGAAAAATAAATAAATTAATTAAATAAATGATGAATAAATTTAAAATTTTTTATAATATGTCTAGAATATAGTTCAATGAGCCAAAATAAAGTTTTGATGAGCAGATGAAAGGTTTAAAATCCATTTTGAACCAAAAAAGAGAAATTATGTCATATAGACTAAAACTCTCAATTTTGCCAAACTTAGCATATCTAGATTTGACTTGTCAAGGAATTAGATGTTAGGGAATTTATGATGATGGGTTGAAGTGGAAAGTTAGATTATGTTAGACATTTCCTTTAAACAATAAATTGACCTAATTGTAGAAATTTGAGTGAAAATGACCATTTTTGCCATATTGTCAAACTAAGGGTTAGGGTTGACCTAGCCAATCGCCTAAATGAAGAAGAATGTAATCTTTGGAGGGGGGGGGGGGAATATAAAACTTAAGACTTGTACTAAATAACTACTCAATTTAGTGATTATATGATGGGAGGAATGAACTCTAGGGACCCTTCTTACCAATTCTTGAAATATGAAAGGTTTTAGATAGGGGTTCTTCCCCTTTCAGCTATAGGAGAACATTTTTTATAGAGGAGAGCCGCCTTGGAGACGATTCTAGGGTTTTGGTGAAGACCAAGTTCTAGAGTTTGAAGACTTAAAAAGTTTTATTTTTTTGATTCTTGACCATTGTGTGATCATTATCCAATCAATGGATGACTTAATATCACATCTAATGATGAATGGGTGTTATGAACCCTAGAATTTGGGTTTTGATGAGATTTTGGTTCATATTGGTGTTAGATGAAGTCTTTTATGTGTTTTGGATGAATAAAATCATTTCTAATAGTTTCCTTATGATCCCTAATCAAGTTATATTGAGAAACAACTCTAGAATCACTAGATCAATGATGGATTTGGGTGTTTGAGATTCTAGAACCAAGAAGGTGTTGTACCTTTACTTTGGCTATTTGTACCTTATCTTCTTGATGCATTGGTTTGAATTAGATTGGTTATAAACTTGATTGGACTGGTCTTAAGCTAATGTTATATCTTTACTCTTTGAAGTGTTATGAAGCAATTATTGGAATTGGACATTCCATGAATTTCTCACCATTTGAATCAATAATTGGAATGGAGTATTTCATGAGGTTATCTTCCTTGGAATTGACTCCCTTAAGGATGACTCAACAAAATAAGTCCTTAAGGGATGAATGAGGAGTTCTTAGTGTAATGAATAAGTTAGCATAATATTTGAATCCATATCTTGATGGGTGAAAGAGATAAATGACATTAAGTGTTTAATAATTAAGTCATCAAAATTATGAGGATGTGAGTGTTTGTGGGTGGAAAAACCTTGGAATTACTCATTCTTTAGTTGTCTAAGAGTTTGGATAACTTTAAAATCATTGGGGATTGTTTTAGACAAAATTGGACATTTTGGAAGTGTGTGCCTAGTGTTTGGGCAGCCTATGTAGCCCACTACACTAGTTTTGCACAACCCGTCCATCTATAAAATTTGGATATAGGCTTCCTAGCGTCTCACGCGGCCTGTGTGACTTTTTGGTCATCATTTGTGTGCCATGCATGGATGTTGGGCAAGGCTTCTACGAACTTTTGTTTAATGCATCTTTTCCCTTAGGATTCTATCTTTGGTGTTTGTTTCCCCAACCTAGGGAACTATTGATTTAAAGTTTTTTAACATGTTAACCCCATCTATATTGGATGTTTAACCTAAGGGTATATAGTTGATAAATTTGTGACGTTTGTCCCTAAAAATTTGGGTAATGTGGAAGTAACACTTCTTTTCTTGACTTGTAGGAAGGGAGTAGAGTTGTAGCATGTAACACCCCAAATTTTCACACAAATTTTTTTTTTTTTTTTTTTTTTTTGTACAACTTTTGCAAACAAACCATGTATTCTTATTACAAACGGGGTATCACGAATTTGCATCACAACCACGGTTCAAACCTGTTTATTATACATTATTATACAACAGAAGCTACAGTCCCACCCGACTCTTTCAACGTCCTTCCTGTTTACCTGAGTACATAGCATTTTTAAAAATACGTGAGACATAATGTCTCGTGAGCGATATGGGTTTAGACCCAAAAATATCTTTGCCAATAATTTCATTATTCTTTAGACTTTCAATATTTCTTTTTCCTGTGAGCGCACCCACAGGTATTCCTTGATTCTTTCTAATGGTACATTCCTACGAGCGCACCCGTAGGTTTTATACGAGACACACCCGTATAGCTACTTCCCCAATAGCATGAAACGAATTCATCTATCAAGGTAAGACAACTACTTCGCGACGGGAGGTACCATCCCAGTAGTGTCTTATTGCCACCCCTACCGCAGCAGGCCGTGGTCTTTATCCGGATACTAAGCAACTTATCATCATAAGCCAATCACATTACTAGTCACTTTATTTCTGAGTCCATTTCTTTCACATTATAGTTATGCTTTCCATAAAATACTTTGACTCCAAAACATTTTTTAATAGAATGAAATTTGCTATGTACTCGAAAATCCACATAACACTCACCTCGAGTCAGTTAGTCTTTTGCACTTCTTTTCCCTTCGCTCGGTTCACCGTATTTGAACCACCACCTATTATTTACAAGATATACGTTTATATTCAATTCATATATATAACAACTAACTTACAGCACAAGAGTGCCATACTATACTACTACGGGTTATAATAAATGTATGACCGTTAATAAACTCGTTTTATCGTTTTCTCCGAAATACGCGTATTCTGCTACAGTACCCCCGAGGGGTCGTATTTCAGTTCCGACTCTTTTCCATGAAATATTAGGCTATATTAGACTTGTGTTTCAAATTTGGAGTTCATTGGACAAGTCTAGCTCAAATTCCAAAAATTAAGTTTTGACGTGAATAGTACTTTTAGCCACTGCCGCTACAGTGACTTTTCCGCAAGGTCGGATTACGGATTTGACCATTCCCGACATATTCTTATACCATTTTAAGGTTATGGCTAAAATTTCAGGTCAATCGGACATGTCTAGCTATGGTTTCTAGCGTTTGGAATATTTGAAATTTTTAACAATTTTGGTCCCTGTCTGAAGGCGCACTGCGCCTGGCTAGGGGCGCACTGCGCCTGGGCACACCCCGCCCTGGTCCTGGGCGCACTGCGCCTGGCGCCTGGACAGTAGCCTGATCAGTCGCGATTTGTGCACTGTAGCACGCAGTTTTCACCCATTAAGTCCTTATTTCAGTTCTTAATCGTATGGGGTTTGTTCTAGGACCAAAACCCTTGACTAATAACAAGTTTTAAGCTATTAGAAACACCTTAATCACACCAATTCGTGATTTAGGGTTCTTGAGCAACACTTGAATTTCTCAACAATAGCAACCTACTTTGCTATTTTTAACACTTGTTCTTACTACATAGACATGTTTTAAGACCAGAAATCATATGCACTTCATGGATTATGACTAAGATTACAAATTTCAGTCCACTCTAGGGAAACCCATCAAAAACACACAAAAGCTTGGGGTAGAAACCTTAATTACTAACCTTGATTTAGGATAATATATTGATTTCTTGCTAGGAATCTCCTTGCTTCCAATTGCTTGAATTCTCCCGTGTCTCCAGCTCTCAACTCTCTCTGGAACTCTCTTCTAACTTCTAGAAAAGAGAGTAATATCTCTTTCTTTTATGTTTAAATTTTTTATTAAATATTTGCACATTTAGTCCCTAGTTTCTTCCTTTTGTTCAAAAGGAGTCCAAAAGCTCACATATTTACAAATCAAGTTCCATTAGCTACCCATTTAACATTTTCTTAACATTTTGGTCATTTTCATGTCAAATGACTATTATGCCCTTTTCGGCCATATTTCACTATTCATGCGGTAAAACTCCAACTTTCTTATAAACCTTTATTTCTTATGTTATTATTTCACAAATACATATTATTTTACATATTAATCTCATAACGTGTCAAAAGACCGTTTTACCCTTTTACAACTTTTCGCCCTTTTCACCCGATTATTTTACATTTTTATTACGCATTTTCACGGGTTCTTACATAGCAAACCTAGATGAGGTGGATGACTTATCTAACTATTTAACTAATGTGAGTTTACCGAAGTACATGTCCCTAAACTTATTATACGGTATGAGTAGTTTTTAAAAGACTTTCATGCAATCATATTATGTGATATATGCTATACTATATTGTATACTTGTGCATTTATACAAATGTACTTTGAATGACAAACTAAAGATGATACAAGATGATTTTAAAACCAAAGTTTCATCCTTCATGTGTTTTGCATTTACGATGGTAGTATGTAGGTGTCACTCGTTATATCTATATGGAAATTGACTAAAGATGAAAGATGTAGTGATCAGACTTCTAGATAATCATCACTTGGTTGATGGTTCATAAGATCCTAGTTGAAAGTGATGATTTATGTGTAATATTACACCGTACATTGAACCATTGATGTGAGGATGGACTTGGGATACAGACTAGTTGCATATGTATTCATCATACATATGATTTACCCTTTTTATGATGATATGAGGTTTTGAAGCAAAGAATGTTTTATGATGATAATGTTGACCATGTTGAGTTTAGGACAAAATTTCCTTAAACCATAATTATTATGACTTTGGTGTTACGGTTGTATTTGAATAAAATGTGTTTAAGATGTTTTTTTGGGGTTTTGACTCAAGTATGGTGATTGATATCATCTACTCTAAATGAGTCGGCCCTAGGTAAACTCAATAGGCATTCCGTTGTCTAACTTATGTTGGCATGTGCTCAGGTGAAGAATAAGGATGACTTAAGTAGAGCTTGAGAGTTTAGAAGACCATGTGTTGTGTGGTTTCACTTAAACTTCGTATTGATATCTGGATTGTAACCACCTCACTCATTTAAACAAGCTAAATTGTTTGGAAATTTGGACCGTATGATTTTCTTTAACCTAAAAACTCTGAAATGATTTTTAAGTAAAACCCAATGGATTTCTAAAACGGTGTTCAAATGCAAATTTTACTACATTGAGATGTTTTGGGAGGAAAGTTCCTGCATGTGATGATTTATAAACTTTGATAAAAATCTTGTGGGTTTAAAATTGATGTTTTAACAATTACCCTTACCGAGGGTTGTTACAATTATCCTTATACCTAGCCTCAACACCAAAAGAAATTAGTTTTGTGCTCTTGGTCGAATGGAAAAAGAAGAAACTCCCAATCTACTTCATTAGTAAATCTTTACAAAAAACCAAGCTGAACTAACAAAAACTAAGCTTGACCCTTATATATGCAAAAATTCGACTAAGATGATACTTCTAAGTTCACCATATCTAAGTACTCACCAACCAACATATAAAGAAAATACTACTAAGGCAAAAAAATCAAGATGATTGGAAAAATGAGCAATCGAACTAGGCAAGCACGACATTGAATATCGACCTCGGAAAATCATCAAAGGGAGAGCATTAGATAACTTCTTGATCAAGCACCCACAACAAGCACAAAACACCTAGTAGCTCCATCTGAACAAAGCTAAGAAAAAATCAAGAAAGAATTATAGACGCTACACACTACTAGGGACCGAGTTCCCACAACAAGCACAAAACACCTAATAGTTCCATCTGAATAAAGCAAAGAAAAAAATCAAGAAATAATTATAGACCCTACACACTACTAGGGTATCTAACAAGGACAGATCGGGAGCTGTACTAGTCCTTACAAGCCCAAAGGACACCAAACTCATATATGTCATCAAGTTCGATTTCATAACGTCAAATAATGAAGTTGAGTATGAAGGTATACTCGTTGGGTTGAGAATTGGCAAAAGACATAGGCATAGAACATATCATGGGATATGGTGACTCTTTGCTAGTAGCTAACCAAATATTAGGAATATACTAATCAAAAGAGCCACAAAATGTAACAATACTTGAACATAGTCAAAGATATAGTTGAAGAATTCAAGACATTCATGGTGCAACAAATCCCTCGAACAAAAAACAAACATGTTGATGCTCAGAATAAAATGCCTGCCCTTTGCTGACCATTTAACAAATGTCCTAGCAGCTCAGGCAGTAGTCACACTTGCCAGAAACTGAGGCGAGTGATTTTTGTACCACTGATGATGTGTATGAACCTGCATCACCTGAACATGTGATGGAATGTCAAACACTTTGGGAAATTATTGAGACCACTGAGATGGTCGAGATGCTTGTTGAGGAGGAGCCATAGGTGACAATACTACCCCCTACCCAACAACTTTTAAAAATTTTGAGTGTTTTGATATCAAGATTTGGTGATAAGTGAATCACAACATCACCAGACAATGCCAATCACTCACTTTTGGCACCGATCCACCTGTTGGACGATGACCAACAGGATGACGACAATGTGGTTTTTGAAAACGAAAAACTTAATTTCTCGCCACTCATGATCCATTTATGAGTGAGCAATTAGGAGTCATTAACACAATCGATGAGGACATTCGGGAGCATATCAAGATTATGCCCTCTGATCCTATCGAATTGGAAAATTTTTAGTTGTACTAAAGGACGGAACCGCAAACTGCAGACAACATTCAATATGCGAGCAAAAGACGCTTCACAAAACAATCATTGGGAGTGGCACTGGATGCACTCAACGTCAATTCGGTGGTCTTGAAGAGACACCAAAGAAAATATAGAGCTTGGAGGTTCAAAACAACCTCAAATCATTCGCGTGAAATAATCGAAAGGCGGCAGCCGTGTAACGACAAAAATACTAAATTAAAACCTTACAGCTCACTAGCTAGCGACAACTAAGGGTCGAACCGTTAAGTTCATAGTTGGCACTTTGTGTCGATAAACCGCGCTATAGTGTCACTCTATAGACAGTGGATCAAGAACACGTGGGAACAACCAAAAAACAATCAAATTAAAATAACAAACTCAGATCTGATTGCAGATCGAGAAAACAATAAAATCGAATGCTTTTTTATATAAAATCAAACCAAACAACCAATCATTCACTACCAACTATTCAGATCTAAACAAACCGAAGGACTACAGGAGTCGAATGATTCTCTTGACCCTAAAACAAACAAAACATTGAGTAATCGAGGAAAATCCCAATAGCAGAATACATCAATATCGAGTTGACAAAAACAATAGAAAAACTAAATCTAAACCAAAGCTATCACTTGGAACTGAAAAAGAGACAAAAATCGACCATAGGGTCCCCCCTTGATACTCCGGGATGCTTCAAAAGTCGGAATGGAGTCCGATATTTATAGTGGTGGATTTTGGGGTCTCCGAGCGTGGATAAGGCTAAACCGCGTCGCGGGCCCGTAGGAATCCCGATATCTCGCGATTTGAAATTTGAAAAACGAAGATTTTTTCATTATCGAGACTTAGCGTCGCTAACCAAGGAGGTTAGCGTCGCTAAGTCATCAACCACTCCTCGATTTGCGTGATTTGAATTTGAATATGAAGATTAGACATTTTCACCACTTATTATCACTAAGCTAAGAGCTTAGCGTCGTTATTGAGCCTTTGATCCTCCGTTTCGTCCGTTTTGCTCCTTAACTTCTTCCAATTTGCATTAAAACCCCTGTATTTACAGTAAAAACGAATCCAAGCACTTTGGCACAAAAGAGTGATATTAGTTGATTAACAACCATAAACTAACTAAAACCTGGCTGAATAACACCTAAAATGGCTAACATTATTAGGTGTTATCAAACATCAGGATGAAGCACAACATCCAAAAACTCAAAAATTACCAAATACTAGGTAGATTGGGATGAAACAGATGCAAATGGATAGCATAAAAACTAACTTCATCATAGAAGAAAGATGAATAAGGCAAGCAAATCCTTATTTCTAGAGCTTTCACATAAACACCAACCTTACCGTGAGGAGCCACGATAATAATATCATCCTGATAGGGAAGCTTAACACTAGCATTGGCAGGGATGACATATTTGCCACAAATCTCGCCCAACTAACCCCTAATTACGACAAAAGAAACATCAGAAAAAAGCACTGACCGGAAGTCAAAGTCATAGTCGAAACTACAAAGAAACAAAAACAAAAGCGTATAAGAGAAATAAATAAATAAGAAACAATTATATAAGGTAAAAGAGAAGGAAAAAGGCGTCCTCATTTATTGTGCAAAAGCAATCATACTCCTCTATTTTTTACACATCTTTGACACAGCTGAGAAGCAGCGACAAGAAAGAAAGAACTAAGTCAGTCCAAAAAGTCATTGTCTCTATTTGGAAAAGATGGGTCCAACAACGATGCCTTTGTTATGTGGGATAATTAGGCTGGAGGGAGTGGCCCTCGCCAAACCCTCGCTGAAGCCCTTGCTAAAGCCCTCGCTGAGCCTCGCCGACCTCGCCGACCTCGCCAAACCACACCGCCACCCTCGCCTTTCGCCTGCGCCAATGAAATCCTCGCCAATATTTCAACGAGCTCGCTTTGGCTGCCACCGTGGCTGGTTTAGCGAGGGGGATGGCTCGCCACCACTCCCCCCAGCCTTATGGGCCCAGTTAATATCTAAATAATATATTGTTATCATAAATTCGATATTAATAGATAATGTTATTTACCTCCTCCACATGAGGTATCAAGTAAGTAACAATCCACTCTCAGGTTTCTCTGTAAAGCTCTTAAACACTCCCTCGAGTAATACCCCACTAACTTGGGCATAAATCCCAGGACCAGGGCCGGCCTTTTACATGTTCACATGGTGCATGTGAACAGGGCCTCCAATGTTAGAGGGCCTCCAAAATATGCATACCCATTAGTAGTACTAGGCCCAATTTTGATAATATGTATACCCGACTACCCGTACGCCTGCGAGTTTGCGACTGCGAAGGGTTTTTTATAGCGGGAAAGCAATATTTCCACTCCAAATTCCAATCTCCTCTCTCCGACTCTCCCGTTTCCTCATTCCTGATTAGCGATAGCGAAGCCGAAGATCAAGGAAGGCGTCAATTGGTTTCCTAATTCTTGCAACGGTAAAGAATTGCATCCCTTTAAGTTTAAATCGACTGTTCTTCTTAATCTTAAACTCGAAATCATATTTCAATTCTCATCTTCTCGAGTTCAAATGTTGAATCACTTCTGATACATTAAGTTTCCACTGCTTAAATCGAGTATCGACTGTTCTTCTTGATTTTGTTTGCCGTTTGGTTGTGTAGACTGTAGAGATCGACTGATCGAGTTCCATCTGCTCTCGAGTTCCATATGTTCTAGTGTACATCTGCTCTCGAGATCCATCAGGTAATCTATTCTACAATGTACAATCTATTGAATTTGAATCTAATTATCTTTTTAAGTTTACAGTGTTTTTATTTGTTGACTGATTATTCACTTTTACAGGAAAAGGAAACAAAGTAAACCACCAAAGAAAACAAAAGGGTCAAAAGGATTGAAGGAACACTACAAATCATGTGTTTTCTTTCTTTTTCTACACTTTAGTATGAATAAGAAAACATGAATTTGGATATGCAAAATGAAAAAAAAAAACAAAGAATAAAAGAATCTACTAAAGCTCAAACAGGATCTATGCATAAGTTTCTAATAAAACAAACATCTAACAATCTGGAAAATGAGAATGAAATTGTTAATGATGATAATTTGTGTTCAAATGATGATGATAATATGTGCTAAATGCTAATGTTGATTTTGATGATGCAAATGTTGATTTTGATGATGCAAATGTTGATTTTGATGATGCTAATATTAATGATGCTAGTGTTGATGATGCTAATGTTGATGATGTTAACTTTAATTTAAATGATTATAATGTCCGTTTCCAAAAAAAAATGATTATAATGTTGATGATGCTAATGCTTTCCATACATTTGATATATTTGACCCAAGAAATTAGGATAGACTTATAATTATGTTTATGAAATGTTATGTTTTAGGGCCTCGATTTTCAATTTTGCACAGGGCCTCTGAAATCTCAGGGACGGCCCTGCCCAGGACACACCCCATATTGTGTTTGGTCCTACTTCCTCTTTTGTGATCAACAGGTCTTGAAGCTTCCCACTCAATAGAGAAGGAACCAGCTTCCGGTTCATCTTAATCCAAAACCTATCCCTCTAGAACTTGTTGTATTACTTCCTAAAACTATTCAAAATATAGGGATAGGGACGACTTGTAAGAATTACCGTAAAATGTAATATTAGAATAAGCCACGAGATCTATACAAAAAAAATATTATCAATAATTTATAAGATTATTTAGAAAAAGTTACTATTAGACACAAGCACATCTTTTAAATCTATCACAATTGAAACTAAATGCCTAGTTATTAATCATAACAAACATTATTTCGAAATGAATATTTTTAAATAATATAGCGTTTTTTGAACATAGTAATAAAAATTAATTTAATTTTATTATTATTTGAGTAAATAATCAAAAAAGACAATAAAGCTTTCGAATAAAAAAGATGACTGGAATGCAAGAAAGATTAAGGCATATTGTATGTTCTTTCTGCGTTTGGTCGGCCTCAACCTCCTTTTACAGTTGGAAATTACCAAACTTTATTTAGTTACCTTTAGATTTAGAGCCAATTACATAAATTGTCCTAAACTTTCTGAAAATTCGTACTTTTATCCACTTTTTGAATTATTCTCATAGAAAGTAATTTTGGTTTCCTACTTTTACACTTTTGGTCCCTTAACTAAAATTGTTGCAATTGAAGTGTTAATTCATGTTTAAATCATTTTCCCAACATTTTTTTTTTTGTTTTTGTTATTTATTAAGAGGACATAACACATCCACTGTCTTCTCTATTTGACCCTTCCTTCTTCACTAATGATTCATTTCTCCCACCAACCCCCTCCATAAACATCCATCTCCTATTTTCACCCCTTTGGGCTTTGGTGTCCCTCCAACTCAATTTCCACTTTCAATACGATATGAAAAGAATTTAATATTTGGAATTATCAGGAGTGAGTGACAGAGTGGGTGTGGATCGAAAATCAAAATTTAACAACACCCTCAACATTTTACGTATGAATCACATGAATGATGACCAACGATGACGTTAGGGAAAATGATCTTTCAAGACGGCTGCAGAACAGAGGGACGGATATATAGGACGTGACATGATGAGGTTGCTGATTGCCGGTCAGAAAAACCATTTTAAATAAATATAATGAAAATGACAAGTTAACATACAAACAAAAATAATGATAAAATGATCATTTTACTCTCATTAGCACCGTCTTCCTAATAGGGCCGATGGCCGGTTAGAGAAACCAAAACTGTAAAAAACTAAAACACTAAACAAAATTTCGAAAATAAAGTTTATGAACCATTTCTGTAGTTGGCTCTTTAATTTAAATACGTATTAGAGAAAAATGGATGAACCCATCTTATTTATGGGGTGATGGATCTACACACTCACGTCTCACTAAAAGTTTCATTTAGTACCATTCTTTGAAATGAAACAAGTTAAAATGCATATTCTTATTCATGTTTATACAGATATTCTTATTCATGTTTATACAGCTTTTCTAAATGGTTTTATTAAAAAAAATTATTATAATATTACTATAATTGGTTGTGTTCATATTTGATATATTAAACAATTTGTACTCATGAAAATACAAAGAATTGGTGGGTTGGCTCGCGAGTTAATTCATTCTGTTCGACTTGTCTAATAGACACATTTTACCATGTCTACTTACCTTCATGTTGTCAAATGAAAGATATTGAGTTTGATATTTTTATATACTTATAATTTTGGTAAGGGTCACTAATCTTTTATGATTCAAGAGATTAAATCAATTACAAAATTATCATGAAGAGCTACAAATGCAGCCTTTACACTTTAGGTATGAAAAAAAGATATATCAATAATACAGATAAAAAGTGAAAACAATAAAGAGCTTTACACTTACTTTGAGAATAAATGGTTGCACAAATAAATGCAAAAATATTCCGTTTGTTTTCTAATTATTGCCCACATTTATTAGACTCAAGATCCACTCTAACTCTAACATATGGATGTATGTTTAGTGCAAATGAAGTCCAGCCTAGCTGGATAGATGCACCAAGGGTTTTGTACTCATGTGGGAGAGGTCAGGAGTTCAAATCCCTGAACCTGCATGGTGAAGTTTTGCCTTGGAAATCCCAAAAAAGGGGGAGGGTTTGTCCTGTAAAGGAGCTCGAACCCGGGTCTTTGCTGAAATATGCGGAGGGACGACCAGTTGATCTATTTGGCATTTCCAAAAAAAGATGTATGTTTAGTACTTTATTTAATAATGTCCGATTACATCTAACAACGTGTCAACGTCCTAGTGTTTTTAGATAAAAGAGAATTTTGTTTATATTCAAATAGATTTTCATAATTAGGTATACATTATAATTTATAACTAAGTATATATTATTGTAAAATTTCAATTTATATATAAATTTTTATAAAATCTATAAACTTACATATATACTTAAATACTTAAATTAATTATATTTAATCATTTTAAATATTAAAAATACTCTTTTAAATGTATTTTTTATTATTAATCATGGTTGACTTTATGTGAGATTTTGGATTTAAGAATCTTATTCTGCTCAATTGATCAATATCTAGAGTAAAATTTTGGATTTGATATTTGCTTCGAATCGTTGACAGGTCCAAACATGTCAGTTCAATCTGTTATCGATTAACATCTTAGAAATAGTTATCAACATATTGTGGATTTTGGTTGATGAACTAAATGTCGATTGTACGATGATAGCTTCGTGCCGAATTTTTAATTTGAGACCTAAAGTTTGTTCATTCAGTTGATATTTCGGCTACATCCAGATTGTTATCGATATGTTTGAGATTTTTAGGAGAAATGTAATATCTTAATGCTACAAGTTAATTGATTTTTTTAATAATAATAAATCAATTTAAGTTACTTTTTATTTTTTAAAATGATTAATTATCGTTAAACTAACTATTTTTGAGTTCATATGTTTTATAAGTATATACATGCAATTTAAAGTTTTAAAATATATGTATAATTATAAAAATTTACAAGGATGTAGACGAATTTCTCTATGATAATATTAGCATCCATTTAAATTCTATTAAACGGGTCTATTAAGTTTTTTGTTTTATACAGTTAAATATATTTATTTAATAATGTAATATTTTATTTTAACCCTAAAGCTTTATTATTTTTTAGATTATAGATTTTATACGACTTATTTTATTTTGTGTCTTGTAACAAACTCGTTTTATTTAAAGTTATCGTTAAATGTTTTTTTTCCTTTTAAGTAGGGGTGAGAATAATAACCGAAAAAAGAACCAAAACCGAAATAACCGATAAAACCTAACCATTATAACCGAACTATTGATTAACCCGAATGTTTTGGTTTATATTTTTGATAACCGAAATATAATGGTTTGGTTTTGGTTTAATAGTAAAACCGATCCTATATTAACCAAACCGCCCATAAATATAATAATATATAGTTGATATGTTACAAATTAAATAGGAAACATTAAATTACGGTTCATAAATATAATAATATATAGTTTATATGTTGCAAATTTAATTGAAAACATTCAAATGATTAATATCTAAGTCCAAAAAATCCAAAACAATTGAGGATAGAGAGGGTACGAGGGTTGGACGTGGTCATCCCGTTTCGTCGTTCCGGTGGCTTGTTTTAAACGTCGAATCCATCTTCTCACTACCGTGTGTGCAACGGCCAATCCTCAATCAGCTGATTATCTCACCATCGGCATCACAATCTCAATGAGTTTATATTAATTGTAATCTTAGTTTTGGTACACTCTAATTTATGTTAATTGTAATCTACTAATATTCCAATCTCATTAAGCCTTTAATTTAATAGTTTACATAGTCGGTAATTTTATAGGTAACAGTTTGGTATTTTTTTTATTCTTTAAGTTATGTTGGTTGTAATCTTGATTGAGATGGTTGCCTGATTAGAGGTTGGAATTATATTCCTATTCAATTTTCTGGATGGATACTGGAGAAAAAGAAAGACAATTTTGAAAAAGGACAAGTTTTGCCATTTCATATCAATTTGCTTGATTAGAGATTGGAATTATGTTTTATAGTCTAGTACAAGTTTTACCCTTTTATATCAATTTGCTTGATTAGAGACTTGCGGAATAGTTAATTTTTATATTTCCTCATTATTAAAAACCAAGCAAAACTTCAAATTTGAAACAGTGAAGCCTAATTAACGGTCATGAAATGGGATAACCCTATTCGAGAGTTAGATAATCACAATTATCAAGCCGAAAATAAGATGCGTATCATTATAACATCATTATTTATGATATGGAAATTACAAAGTTAAAAAGTAATGACCTAAAAGATTACGTTAGTTAAGGATTATATTAATGGTATGAAGGATCTATTCTGTAATCTAATCAAGTTGGATAAAAAGCATTAGAATCTTTAATCAAAAACCATTATCTTAAATGTAGTTTTTGTTATTCACTTTAGTTAACTTATAACAATCTAGTTTTTGTTATTCATATTTTGTAGCAATGTACTCTAGTTTTTGTATATTCTAATCTTAACGGTTAACCAATATAAACCGATAACCATAATGAACTTAACCGATTTAACCGTTAACCGAAACCAATATTAACCATCATCTATTGGTTAAACAAATGTATTAACCGAATGCTTTGGTTATGGTTCGGTTTTGACCATTAACCACCCCATACACACTCCTACTTTTTAAATGTATTCCATGTGTTAAGAAACAACAAATTACATTGAGGGGTTCTATAAAATATTTAAAAATAGTATAAATTGGTTAGCATAAAAAAGTTAATGTAATAGTAGTTAATGATAGTAGAAAGTTCAATGTTAATATTTTATTTAATATTTTCATTGAAAATACGAAAATAAAATAACAAACTTTTGAATATGATCAAACATTATGGATATTCTAAATCTAGAGCATCCAAAAGAGGACAGCTTTTTGGTGAGTATTTTTAATGAAAGCTCACATTTTATATATGAGAATTTTTTTTAATTTGCTTATTTTGGGACTCATTAATATTATTTATATTATTTTATTATTGTTTGTATAAATTTTCTATTTATACAATTAAAAACCTAGGATACTCATCATAATATAAAAAAAATTAGTGACAATAATTTGTTAACTATTAAAGTGTAACATCTCAAATTTCAAAATATAGTAGATAATCAACAGGATTCAAAATCTCTCAAGATCAATTCAAATTCTTAATATTGTCTTATTTATAGCGGAAGGAATAAAGTAAAACAACGTAAAACCATTGGAATATTACGTCTTCATAGAACTCCTTTGTGGTCTCCATAATCACACTTTCTCTTTATCCTTTCTACTGCCACTTGCTAAATAGTTTCCTGTGTTGCACACAATTGAATTTCTAATTTAGATAATCCTAGGACCTAGTGAGTTCATGGTTTTTATACAAGTATACTTTTACCAATTTAAATAAAACAGTTTTATCATGCATTAACAATCAAAGTATTCAAGAGTATGTTTCACCCTATGATACCATCTAGGTTAACACTTTATTTATCCAGAGAAGGAACCAATAGTCCGCTTCCTTTCCATCTTGGCACAAGCTGTCGATGTGCTCAAGAGTTTAAATATTCAATGAAGTGAGTAAATGCTCAAATCCTATCCCTTGTCATTCACACTACATATGTCATCTTCCCGACTATTAGCACTCATTACCCCACTAAATGTGTCATCCCAAGCAAACATATAGGGGGGTAAACAAGTCCAAAACTTTCATATAACAATATTTATCACAAAATAGATTTAAATGAATAATTGAAATAATACGAAATTTTTTATTTTGCATGATAAATATTTTCATGCAAGAAATCACAAAATGTACACGAAAACTCACTCTGTAGGCGTTTAGCCGTAATCAAGCTGTTGATGCTACCCACACCCTTAGGTGCTATATAGATCTCAAAAAAATTGAAAAAAAAATCTAGCTTCACTATCTGTCTTGTTTCTTGTTTGTTTTGTTAACTCAAGCTTGGATTTCACATGATTTCTTGAGAGCTTTATATTGCTCACCCCTCTATCGTTAAAAACCTTTCAATTGTTCGAATTTAACTTACCATTATGAATAACATTTTTTTCCTTTTCAAATTCCAGAACTCTCATCTCTATTATGATAAATTATTCCTAATTAATCTAAAGAAGTAGAAATATACCAACTTATTATATATAATTATATATATATATATATATATATATATATATATATATATATATATATATATATATATATATATATATATATAATTTTTATTTGAGTTATCACAAACTCTCCCGCTTAGAAAAATTTTGCCATCAAAATTTGAACGTTACAAATAAATATAGGTTCTTGGTCTTCATATGCGTTTGGTTTTCCAAGTCACATATGATCCTTTATGATACTTCCATAGATCATTCAACAGTGGTATCTCCATATTTCTTAATTTCAGGCCCTTTCGATCTATAAGTATAATATGGTCTTTCGTGTAACAAAGATTTCCATCTTCTTTGAGTTTTTGAAATTGTACTTCCATGCTCGCATCCACTAAACACTTCTTTAGATTGGATTCGTGAAAGGTTTTTGTTGATTCTCTACATTGCTATTGACAGCTCCAATTGATAAGCTTCCTTTACAATACACTCCTTAATTTCAAAGGGCCTAAAACGTACTACACCCTTCTACGGGGATATTTTTATTGGATTAGGTGTCTAAGCCATGACTTGTAATTGAACTTTTATCTTGTGATTAAAAGCAAAGTCCATTTGGGTTGCCCTCATGGGTGGAGGATAGATAGTTCAGTAGAGAGAATAGTTGATTTATTAATTGTATAATAAATCAATATAAATTTAGTATATGGTTTATTAATATATTTAAGTGTTAATATATTAATTAGAAACTATATAAATTAATTGAGATTTAATCTAGAATTAATTGGATTTAATTTGAAGATTAAATTAATTAATTAAAAGGTGCAGGGACTGGTTTGGCATTTATTCAATAGTTGAATAACTGGCCAGGAAAACCAGGGACCAAAAGTGGCGCCACCCTGGAGGCTCCTCCAGGGTTTGGCGAAACCCTAATTAGGGTTTTGGTAAGCCTGGTCCAAGTGGTCAAAAGCCTTGTCCAGTTGTAGCTCCTTAGGGTTTCAGGTGTAACCCTAGGAGGCTATAAAAGGAACCCTCTGGCACCCCATTCTTCACGCCATCTTCTCTCTGGATTCACTCTGCTGGACTGATTCTTCCATCCCTTGGGTGTGACTTTCATCTGAGGCAGGATACTTTTGCTGCTGCTTAAAAGGATCATAAGATCAAAGGTTGGTTTTCTTAATTATTCTTTAGAATTGAATTGTATCCTTTAGGTTCTTAGTTCTAATCTTCATAGAAGAAAACATAGATCAATATTAGGGTTGCATGTGAACCTTAGGTAATTTTGTGTTCATTGATTGCATAGAAACCCTTCAGTGGTATCAGAGCTAGCTTGTTTTCTTGTGATTTGATTATGAACTGCTTGCATGATTCTTGGCCTTGGTGTTTTTTGCGAAAATCCACCCTTGGGAGGCCTTGAAGTCGACGGCTTGGCTAGGATTTCCTAACCCTAGCCGCCATGCCCTAATGGTCCCCTTAGATTGCTTGATTTGCTTGCCATTTTTATGTGTTGTTATTTTTGGTAACTAAATCAACTAAAATAACTTGAACCCTAATTGCTTGGCTTGTAATTTTCGAGATTCATAGGGGTAATACAGATAAATTAATTTGATTAATTTGGTAATCTGTAACCTAGATTTAATTAGTTTAATTAATTGATTAATTAAAAGACCAATTAAATCAGCTTTAAGAATTAATTAAAATTTTCAAAAAAATTAGAAAAATTTGAGAAAATTAGAATTTAATTAATTCTAAAATACTTTAATGAGATTAAAATATATCTTATATATATTTAAAATTAAAAGTTAATTTAATATGTATAAGATAATTGGTTAGTCTACCGCTAGTAAGCCTCATTCACAAAAATGTCCTATAAAGAGGGTATAAGGCGACTCACTATAAAATGTTAGTCTAATGGGTATCTACTCTTACCCACCGCTCTCCTGGTCAGTCAAGTGTCGTTAGCTGAACGGGTATGATATAACCGTTAAGCCTCTTAAAAGTATAATGCTATAATTGAAAGTACTAGAACCCTAAAACAAATCCCAATCTAGTTACTTTAGGTTAAAAATGTGAATTGGTGCTAATCCATGAAATTGCACATTGCACTTTGTGGAACGTTGGTGGAGCGTGTGTGGTTTACCGGCACGCCAACTGGGGTCCGCAAAGAGTCGCAATGGGTTTCTTGATTTTGTCATTATTAACGGAGCGTGTGTGGTTTACCGGCACGTTAATTAGAGATGACAATTGACTTCAAGAGTACCAAGCAATTTGCATGGTTATTCACACCCGGTTTGTGATCCTCGGTATCCCAGTCACAAACAGTGGGGCATTCCCGAGATTAAAACATGCTATCGAACAGTTCGGTAAATCTCAAAGAAACTTGGAATTCCATTATAATATGATTATGGTTCCGCGGTGGAATTGGCTGAATCGTCATTCGCCTACCTTGTAAAATTTGCAATACTGATTACGACATCCCTTTTCGGTATTGTGGATTGTTATTGTAGGATCCTAGCCTCGTATTTATTCTTGGGTGAATATGAGGATTATTATTATTACTCTATCTAATTAAAACTACCTTCTTCTTGTTCAGATGTCTTCTGACCAATCCGTTCCCCACTCAAATCCCGGTAATGTCACCTCGATTCTGTCATTATGCTCAAAGGTGACGTTGGACGGCACCAACTACAATGACTGGATCCGCAACATCAAAATGGCTCTAAGGTTTGAACATAAAGAGTATGTTCTAGAAACCGAGCTTGTTGATGTGGACACTGAAACCGCTACTCCCGAGGAAATTGCTGCATACACTAAACACTCTGATGATGCGACCAAACTGGCCTGCATCATGATCGCTACTATGAACCCTGAACTGCAGCATATCTATGAGGACTATTGGCCTTACGAGATGCACAAAGATCTCGTGGAAAGGTTCCGCAAGCAAGAGCGCATCGAGAGGCGTGAGGTTGTAAAAGCTTTCACTAACAGCAAGCCCAATGAGGGCGAGTCCATCTGTGCACATGTGCAGAGGATGCATGGTTACGTGGAAAGGCTTAGAAAGCTGGAAATGCTGGTTCATGAGGATTTAGCAGTTGACATAGTGCTGAACTCCTTACCCAGTTCTTATGACCAGTTCACACTGGCGTATCATTTGAACAACAACCAGGCAAACCTAGCTGAGTTACACTGCATGCTTCGGATGGCTGAGGACGGGATGAAGGGAAAAGCTGTGCTCCCTGTCAACCCGCCTGTCCTGGCTATTGGCTCCGGAAAGGGAAAGAAACGGAAAGGCCCTCCTAAGCAGAACTGGAGGGAAAAGACTCACGTCGGGTCATCTAGCAGTGCCCCGAAAGGTAAGTCTTCCGGAATTCCACATGTTCGGAACCCCAAAGAGGCCGACTGCTTTTACTGCAAGCAGAAGGGTCATTGGAAGAGGAGCTGCCCAACGTATCTGCAGGATGTCAAGGACGGTAAAGTGAAACCGTCACAGGCAGGTACGTATTCTATATCTAATAACTCATCTTTCTCCCGTTCATGGGTCCTTGATACAGGATGTGGTTTTCACATCTGTTCTGATTTGCAGGGCCTAGAGGAAAGTAGGGAACTGGAGCATGGCAGACTGAACCTGGTCATGGGCAATAGGCGAACATCACCTGTTACCAAGATTGGTGTTTATGGACTGATGCTGAGCAGTGGAGTTAGATTAGATTTACATAATTGTTGCTATGTGCCAGATATGGCAAAGAACATAATTTCTTTTCATGCACTATTTAGACAAGGCTTTTATTATGAGTTTAATAAATTGAATGGTTCAATTTCGGTTTTCAAAAATGATGTTTTTATATTTAATGTTATGCCTTGTGATGGTGTTTATGAATCTATTATGTGCGTTGATAATTATGGTAAAAATGTGTTAACTATTGAGGCTTCAAGCGGTATAGAAAAGGCATGTCTGTGGCATTGTCGCCTTGGCCATATAAACAAGAAACGCATCGCCCAACTCCAAAAGGATGGAGTGTTGGAATCATTCGACCTCGGGTCAGATGATGTATGCGAATCTTGCTTACTTGGCAAGATGACAAAATCACCATTCAAAGGTTCTTTTGAAAGAGGTGAAGGTCTGTTGGATATCATACACACTGATGTGTGTGGTCCCTTCAGAACAACCACTAGAGATGGCACGTGGTTCTATGTGACCTTTACAGACGATTTTAGTAGATATGGATATGTCTACTTAATCAAGAACAAGTCGGATACCTTTGAAAAGTTCAAAGAGTTTAAGAATGAAGCGGAAAATCAATTGGGCAGAAAGATAAAGATGCTTAGATCCGACAGAGGCAGTGAGTATCTTAGTATCGAGTTTCTCGATTACCTCAAGGAATGTGGAATTGTTTCACAGTTGTCGCCTCCAAGAACACCTCAACTGAATGGTGTTGCAGAGAGACGCAACCGAACCTTGTTGGACATGGTTCGTTCCATGATGAGTCGAGCCTCACTTCCAATCCATTTCTGGGGGTATGCCTTAGAGACTGCCGCCCATATCCTAAATATTGTCCCAACCAAGAAGGTTGCGAAAACACCGCACGAGATGTGGACGGGGAAAGTTCCCTCGTTGGCACACATCAAAGTTTGGGGCTGTGAAGCATTCGTGAGACGAGATACTTCAGATAAGCTCGCAGAAAGAAGTGAGAGGTGTTACTTCATCGGATACCCGAAACAGTCTTTTGGATACTTGTTCTACAGACCAAGCGAGTACGTGGTCTTTGTAGCAAAACAGGGGTTCTTTCGAGAGAGAGAACCCATATCCAAAGAGGACAGTGGGAGTACGATCGATCTCGAAGAAATTCAGGAGACGCCCGATGAAACAACCTTAGAAGAAACTAGCAACCAACATGAGGAAGAAGTTCCTGTTGGACCTACCAACAATTCGTTGCCCCTTAGGCGTTTAGGTAGAGTTAGCATGCCGCCCGAGTTCTATGGTTTCCATATTACCTCAGACGGAGACACGTTAGTCAGTGATCGTACATTGACTAATTTGGATGAGCCAGCTAGCTACCGTGAAGCAGTGGCAGGCCCCGAGTCTGCAAAATGGAAAGAGGCAATGGACAGCGAGATAAAGTCCATGTACGACAATCAAGTTTGGAACTTGGTTGACAATGTACCGGGTCGAAAGACAGTCGGATGCAAGTGGATCTTCAAAAAGAAGACCGACATGGACGGAAAAGTGCATACTTATAAAGCTCGGCTGGTTGCGAAGGGATTCACTCAAACCCCGGGGGTTGACTATGATGAAACCTTCTCACCAGTAGCCAAGATTAAGTCAATCAGGATAATGCTTGCCATAGCTGCGTTTCATGATTATGAAATCTGGCAGATGGATGTCAAAACCGCTTTCCTTAACGGGAAACTGACTGAAGATGTTTACATGAGTCAGCCAGAAGGTTTTGTAGACACTAAGCACCCTGATAAAGTATGTAAGCTGGAAAGATCAATCTACGGGTTGAAGCAAGCATCTCGCAGTTGGAATCTTTGCTTCCATGAGAAAGTCAAAGAGTTTGGTTTCTCTAGGAGTGAAGATGAGTCCTGTGTATATGTCAAGGCTAGTGGGAGTATAGTCACTTTCCTGGTACTGTATGTTGATGACATACTGCTCATGGGAAACGACATTCCGACCTTGCAGAATGTTAAGGCTTGGCTCGGGAAGTGTTTCGCCATGAAAGACCTAGGGGAAGCTGCTTATATTCTTGGGATAAGAATACTTAGAGATAGAAAGAGAAAATTGATAGGCCTAAGCCAGTGTACATATTTGGAAAAGGTGTTAAAGAGGTTTAACATGGAAAATTCCAAAAAGGGAGAGTTACCAATCCTAAGTGGTGTTAAATTGAGTAAGACTCAAAGTCCGAGTACCGATAAGGAAATAGCTGAAATGAGTCAGGTACCTTATGCTTCGGCAGTAGGGTCGATCATGTATGCTATGACATGTACTCGTCCCGACGTATCCTATGCACTAAGCATGGTTAGTCGGTACCAGGGTAATCCTGGAAAAGCACATTGGATTGCAGTCAAGAATATACTCAAATATCTACGAAGGACAAAGAATATGGTATTAGTCCTTGGTGGCAGTGATGAGTTAAAAGTGAGTGGATTTACAGATGCCAGTTTCCAGACAGATAGGGACAGTGGACGGTCCCAGTCGGGCTGGGTATTTCTTTTGAACGGTGGAGCGGTCACTTGGAAAAGTTCCAAGCAGGAAACGGTGGCTGATTCAACGTGCGAATCAGAGTACATCGCAGCAAGTGAAGCGTCTAAGGAGGCGGCTTGGCTAAAGAATTTCAGGAGCCGGTGGAACTTTTCTGCGATAATGAAGGAGCGGTCGCCTTGGCAAAGGAACCGCGAGACCATGGAAAGTCCAGGCATATCGAAAGAAAGTACCACTACATTCGACATCAGATAGAAGAAGGGCACTTACTGGTTAAGCGAGTATCATCTGAGGACAATCCTGCAGATCCTTTGACTAAGGCTCTGAATAGGATTAAGCACAATCAGCATGCTCGGAGCATTGGATTGAAGGATGATGTTAGTTTTAGTAATTAGATAGACTAGAAACTTGTAACAGTATAAATGTAATTGACTCGGTGATTTTATAATAGAGATTTATAAATGAGTATTGTTACTGCCTTTGTCAATTGTTTATTTCTGTGTTTCTATATTTGCATGTTTAACTTCCTTAATAATTGGATTATTTAAAAACTCCACAGTCGATCATATTGTTAGGAAGTAAGTATGAATTAAGACTGTCATGAAATGGTTGCAGACTGTCTAAGGAGTTAGACATTGCAGTAAGACTGCTGCAACGTTCATGAGTACTTAGAAATAGAGATTTGAGTATTGGATAAACCCGCGCTTAACAGATTGCTTCATGGATTATATCACGAGCAATGTTAAGACGATAATATCCGGTGATCTTTAAGTGGAGAGATATGATCTGTTATTTGCGATACAAGCACTTATTGACAATACGAAACCGCGCCAGTAACTCGGTGCTATAAAACGCATTGTTGTATGTATTTGGATCTGCAAAAGTTATGGACATATGAGTCGAAACTTATCCGTTCCATGACCCGATGGGAAACAGATATCTGTAGGCCTCTCGATGATTTAGAAGTTGACTGAAAGTGTTGGCCAACCGGGACTTGATTGATGTGTTCAATTAGTAGTCTCTAAAGTCATATGCAAATCAGAAATCGAGGAACAGAGTGTCAGACCAAGATTGATGTTAGTCCATGTCTTGAGTCTGAAAATATCCTGTTGGACGGAGGATCATCAGATCACTTATCTTTGGACAGAACTGACTGGGTCAGAGTTCAGACAATTAAAGTCATAGACTTATCCAAGTGGGAGACTGTTGGATTAGGTGTCTAAGCCATGACTTGTAATTGAACTTTTATCTTGTGATTAAAAGCAAAGTCCATTTGGGTTGCCCTCATGGGTGAAGGATAGATAGTTCAGTAGAGAGAATAGTTGATTTATTAATTGTATAATAAATCAATAGAAATTAAGTATATGGTTTATTAATATATTTAAGTGTTAATATATTAATTAGAAACTATATAAATTAATTGAGATTTAATCTAGAACTAATTGGATTTAATTTGAAGATTAAATTAATTAATTAAAAGGTGCAGGGACTGGTTTTGCATTTATTCAATAGTTGAATAACTGGCCAGGAAAACCAGGGACCAAAAGTGGCGCCACCCTGGAGGCTCCTCTAGGGTTTGGCGAAACCCTAATTAGGGTTTTGGTAAGCCTGGTCCAAGTGGTCAAAAGCCTTGTCCAGTTGGAGGCTCCTTAGGGTTTCAGGTGTAACCCTAGGAGGCTATAAAAGGAACCCTCTGGCACCCCATTCTTCACGCCATCTTCTCTCTGGATTCACTCTGCTGGACTGATTCTTCCATCCCTTGGGTGTGACTTTCATCTGAGGCAGGATACTTTTGCTGCTGCTTAAAAGGATCATAAGATCAAAGGTTGGTTTTCTTAATTCTTCTTTAGAATTGAATTGTATCCTTTAGGTTCTTAGTTCTAATCTTCATAGAAGAAAACATAGATCAATATTAGGGTTGCATGTGAACCTTAGGTAATTTTGTGTTCATTGATTGCATAGAAACCCTTCAATTTTTAGCATGACCTTGCCCCAACCGGAAACACTATTAGCTTCCTTCTTTATATGCATAACTTTTTTGCTAGTCCTGGGCAACCTTAATAGTATTCCTAATTGTTTGGATTTTTCGATAGTTTCTTGAACAAGCTCGAGTCTACTCAGTTGTTTTTTTTATGCTTCATTCCAATACAATTGGGTCTTACACTTTCTACTATGTAAATCCTCATATCGAGCAAATTTTACACTTAGTTGATTGCTATTTTGTAAACGAGCTCAACTAATGGTAGGGGAGACTCCCATGATCCTGCAAAATCGATAACACCAACACGTAGCATATCCTATGATGTATGATTGTTCGTTTATTCTGTTTTGTCTATCAATGGATGGTATGTTGTGCTCAACATTACTTGAGAACCTATTTTTATTGGAAATCCTTACAAAAAGATAATGTAAAATGATTGTTGAAGCAATAGACAGTGGGGTCTATGCACTCTTACTATCTTATCAATAAACAGCCTAGCCAATCTTTCTAGCAAGCATGTCTACTTAAATGTCAAGAAATGCACCGATTTGGTTCATGTAGCTATGATCACCCAAATCACATCATAAATTCTTTGTGTCCTTAGTAATTTTGTCACAAAGTCCATTAGGATGTGATCCCACATCTATATTGGATTCTCCATCTATTATAGTTGATTATAAGGTCTTCGATGCTCAGCATTTACCTTTAGACATGTCAAACATTTTTCGACAAAGTAGGCTATATCTTTCTTCATCCCTGGGCACCAGTTTGATCAGTATAAGTCTTGGTGCATTTTGTTCACTCCCGGATAGATAGAGTATTTTGACATGTGCGCTTCTTTGACAAGTGATTTTGCGTAAATCTCCCACTTGTCGCACCTATACTCTATTTGGAACCACTTAAGCCATGAGTATCCTTTTCCAATGATTGGATTATCCCCATCACTCTTTCACTTTCCATTTATCCTCCTTAGAGGCTTATTCTTGAATCTTTCAGATCATCTAGAAAACTGGTAGTTACATCAAATCTCATCATCTACATCTTACTTAGTTCTATCCTTTCTTTACGAATTAATGCATTTGTGACAACGTGTGACTTCCCTAGATGACACAATATCTCGCAATCATAATCATTTAGAAGCTCCATCCATCTTTGTTGTCTCATGTTTAAATCTTTCTAATCAAATAGGTATTTGAGAGTCTTGTTATTAATGAAGATCTGACATCATTGTTCCATACAAGCAGTGTCTCCAAATCTTTAGTGTAAAACCCCAACAACCAACTCTATAACATGAGTCAGGTATTCACGCTCATGTACCTTCAACCGACGTGAAGCATAAGAAATCACCATACCGTGTTGCGTCCGAACTTATCCCAGAACCAAACTTTGAGGCATCACTACATACGGCAAATCGATCACCACCCCTGTTAATGACAACATCAACGCACTATTGAGCTTTTCCTTTAGAACTTTAAATGGCATATCTTACTCTGGCTTCCATTCAAACTTCACATTCTTCATTGTTAAAGAAGTTAGTGGTGTAAATGTATGGGAGAAATACTATATAAGGATTCTACATCTCACCCTACACCGAAGTTCCTAACACTCTGCCTCGCTCCCTTCTAAAGGGCATTCGAATATCATCCATACCACCCTACACCGAAGTGCCTAACACTCTGCATCGCTCCCTTCTAAAGGGCATTCGAATATCATCCATACCACCCTACACCGAAGTGCCTAACACTCTGCCTAGTCTACCTAGGGATTCCACATCTCACATGTACCACCAGAACTTCCACTCATGCCGTCATGTTGTCTCGCAAACGCGTAATTGTATGCAACAGGAGCAAATAGACTGTCGAATAGATGTCCCTACCTCGAATCGAAGTCACAACCAAACAAGGAATAGCCAGTAAGGCCAGTTCAGGAATTCTAAGGCTATCCGTTCTATTACATACAATCCTAAAGCATTCCCTTGTCTTTCTAACAGCATAAGCATTGGTCTAAAAAGGCACAAAAATTCCACACATAGCAAATAACAGTAAGCATCGCACTAGGCAAAAGGCATCCCTTTAATCCAGGACAATTCTATCATGCAATTTCCTGAGCAGATCCTTAGCCTATTTCTAGCATATATCATCATATCAGCACCTAATATCGTGGGTATTTTGGGAAATAAACACTTACTTGAGCTCCGGCCGACTGTACGCATCACATCTCATCCTTTTAGAAACCCATTATCCGTTAAAAATCATAATTCAGGTGTACATACCATGTTTCAAACTCCCAAGAAACAATCAAACAAGAACATGCCAAGGAATCTTCCACATGTCACACAACCCAACTACTTAGAAATTTTATTTAAGAACAATTTTTCTTTCGAAAATCGTTTTTTAAAAAAATCTTCAAATCCCCAGTTTAAGTTTGGAATCCCAGTCATGTTCTTCCAAATCCTCGTAATCACATTCCTGTTCATCCAAATCCCTCAAACCAAGGCTCTGATACCAACTTGTAACGTCCCAAATTTCGTAATAAAATTTTTATTTTTAAAAACAACTTAATCACAATAAAATAGTTGCCACATAAAACCCTCCAAATTAAACTTAGCATTTAAACATATGAAAATGTATTTACCAAAAATATTTACAAACATTATCCAGCGGAATACTTAATCATTGAAATTCTCAGATGCGGTACAGTCGCACCGTACTCTAAGCTCAAGCCAGTATTTACCTGAAAAACAGTTATGGTAAAAGGGTAAGTACAAAGCTTAGTGAGTTCCCAAAAATACCACATGATCCATCACATAAAATCATCGTGTGACTCTAGGGCTTTCCCCAATCCATCCTCGACTCTCGGGCTTGCCCTGATCCATCGGAAATCATCGTCATCGCTTTCGCCGGCACTATCGTCCCATAGTCCGGCAGCCATCAAATTTCGTCAGCAGACACGTAAAGCACAAATAATCACATTATTACACAAAGTAATAAAGAATATCTACACATATAACATCACCCATAGTATAGTGAGAAGAGTCACCTGATTCACGACCTTAAGCTAGACAACACCCCACGCGAGTGCCGCAGATCCCGACAATACGCACTTCCTAACAAGGAAAACCCCACTTAGAAACTTCCTAAATCCCGAACAGGATAGTCCTATAAGACCGGCATCCAAAACCCTCAAGTTTGACCAAAAGTCAAACTGGTCAAAAAGTCAAAGGTCAACGGTCAGAGCCTACAAAGTCAACCAGCCAGATTAGCGCCACTAATCCTCTTAGCGCCGCAAATCACCCTGTTCAGCCCACATCTCCATTAAGTGCTTAATACATTAAGACAGAAGCCACAACTTTCTGGGATTGTCACAAATAGTCTATTAACTTATAAAAACATGGATTCTATCCACCAATCCTAGCCAAACAAGCTCATGTGACAAATCTAGATCCCAAATGAAAATTAACAAACTTAAGATTCATCCAACACCACATTAAGACTAGGCTAAGGTTTTTCTCAAAGATTCAGAAGCTAAAGGAAGAAGAACTCATCCTTTAGTTCTTAAATCCCACCTCATTCCAAGAAATAGAGCCATCATCGTCTCAAGATGTTCTTACAAGCATCATAACTCCAATTTCACCCAAAATACTCAATGAGATAGAGATTAGAACACTTATAATAGTCCAAAAACAATGAGCAAATCTGATTTCCTTCACCAAGCAACATTCCTAGTACTCTTGATCCTTCTTCACTCCCAAACATCCTTCAAAACTTCATAGTATGAACCAAGAACACAATAAAGACTAGAGAGAGTTCCAAGGTGTTCTTTAGGGTTGCGACTGAAGGAAAACGGATTCCAAATGAGTTATAAACTTAAAATTGGCTTTGAACCACGAAAATGTGATTTTATCCTGCCCAGACGACATTAGCGGCGCTAACTTTAGAGTTAGCGTCGCTAATCTTCAAGTATGTCCAAACTCTGCATCTTTTCCAGACTAGCCGGCGACTGAAACACAATTTGCTCAGATTAGCGTCGCTAATCAAGTAATCATGGGATTAGCGACACTAATTTCCTTTTTCCACTTTTGTCCTTATTTTAAGTAATTAACAGCTTTTACCTCCATACATGGTGACATCACAGCGGTCGTCATGCGGTCAAAAATAAGAAAAATAGCCTCACTCTCACTTAGCACAGTGGAAGTCAGGATCGATCCACATGAGTTACGTGGTCGAGGCAGGTGACAGATTACCAACTGCAGTGTCACGCTACAGTCTGAGGACCTAATTCCTAACTTTTGACAACTAAACCCTAAAGAGCATAAAATCCAATAATCCAAACAAGCATTAACTAAAATAAACTACTAACTAAACCTTGTTACCTACTGAAATCAGAAGTACATCTCCAATCCAGAAGCAATCAAAGGCAATCCAAACATCAAACACAATCCAATTACTCAAAAGTTCATTCACAAGCATAAACACCGAAAAACAAAGCAAATAATATAAACCAAGTCAAACATGAACTAAACTAAACTAAACCAAGTTCTAAGCTAAGATTACTTACTGATTCCAGAAGTAAATTCCAGAGAAATCAGAAGCAATTACAATCCCAAAACATCCAAACAAGCATCCAACACTAACAATACCGAAAAAGTGCAATATAACTTGAACCGAATGGTTACTTTGATAAATCAAAAACCAAATCAGATCCAAAGGTTTTAAAATAGTAAACAACTATCTAAAATCAGTAACAAAGACTTAATGCTACTGGTTGTCACTCCCAAGGACACTAGCCAACTATCACTAACTATTTAACTACTTGAAAATTAAAACTAAAAACATAAAATTACCAAAAGATGGTTTCAGAAGCTAAATCTCAGAGTCAAAGAGCCTTGGGGGTCGATTTTACACCAGGTCTTCGTTAGTTTTTTCGACCTAAAAGCCTCTATTTATAGTTGCAAAAATCTCGAGACCGCGCCGCGCATTAATGAATCCCGCGTCGCGCGTGCTGGCTTATCCCCGTTTCTTCGGCATTTGAATGTTTTACACCGCCTCGTCACCGCGTCGTACGTATTTTCCTGATTTTGCCTTGATCTTCACAATTCTTCCAAATTGCACGCCTTTGGTCCCTGTTTTCATTATTTTTTTCCAAACAAGTGCTGGCACGAAAAGTGAGAATACCACGATGTATATGATATAATTTCGCTAAGAATAGGGCTCAACAACGACTAAAATATGTGATATTACTAGGCGTTGTCAAACACCCCACACTTGTGCCTTGCTTGTCCCCAAGCAAGAGAGCTTTTAATAGATTTTAACTAAGACTCAAACAATTTTTTACTGTGTTCAGTTTCAAATCTTATTGCCCTATGAGTTAGAGTGAAATAGTTCGTGAAAACATAATTAGAATGTTCTTTGGAATTCATGGCTTTCTAGAGAACCCTTGACTACAAATTTTCTGCCTACAATGAAGTGTACGTACTCATTCAGATTCTAAAGGCCATTAAAGTATTGTCCATGACTTTCGATGTTGTCCGTGTAGCGAGCTTTCAGAAATACCATCCCAGACCAGACGATCTTGGGTGGCAAGGTGCATAAGACCCACCCATTTTAGACCTATCGGCCTGAACAACAAAGGCCACAGATTGACAGTTCATTCCTAAATTCCAATCCTAAAACAGTCCAATCTTTTAGACTCATAAAACTCGACTTATTTGACTAAACTAGTAGCATGATCACAACTACATAGTATTTCTCGAAAAATACTAATGTTATAAACAATCACAAACTATTCATTTCAAAATTACAATCTAATAAAAAGTTTGAAAGAGTTGCTAAAATTTTGAAAATCGGTCATTTCTCGCAAAAATTTCAAAAAAAACTACTCTTTCGACCGTCCACACCCCACACTTAAAACCGTACAACGTCCCCGTTGTACAAAAATTATTTAGAACAAAGGAGAAAGAGTTACCCCTATGGACGGTAGATCGCTTGGTTGTTGCTCGGTATCACAGGTACAAATACGAACAAAAAGGTCCTTGATTTCGCGTTCTGGAGTTGTAGCGCAACAGTGAACACGCCGGTAATCAAGACAAGTGGAGGGGGCACGGTGACCCCACACTTGCTTGAAACAACTCCTCCAATTTTGGTAACACATGCAAGACTCAACAAAAACATCAAATGAAAACAGACAAACAAATAAAATATAAACAACTAAAAGATAGTAGTGTCATAGGTACAGTACATATATCCAAAAGAAGAAAAAGAAAATACATCAATCGCCACCTGGTGGCCTGGAAGAACCGGCCTCATGATCGTGAGCTAGGGCTGGGAATGGTCGGGGGCGTTGTCCCTGTGCTGATACAATCTGTAAAAGTACCTCCCCGATCCACTCCAGCTGGTCCTACATCCTTGCAACCCGGGCCTCCAACCGATGGATGGTCGATAGGTCCTCCTGCTGTGGCTGTGGTGGCGCTGGATCTGCTGGTGCTGGTGCTGGTGCTGCCGGTCTCCGTCGTCTCCTACCCGGCTGGGCATATCCTGGCTGGGGGTCCTGGGGGGCCTCGGTCGCCACCTGCACGTACTGGCCCGGGCGCTGCTGCTCAATAAGGCCCATATTCTCCAAAGTTCGCGTCGTAGTGTGAACCGGAGGTAGGGCAGTCAAAGATGCCATGGTGGCAGCAGTAAGGATCCGGTATGAACGGGTCAATCGGGTGATGTAATGCCCGCGGGCCAGAGGACTGCTGGCTGATGCACCCGTCGCACGGGTGGAAAGAGAGACAGCTAGGGCAAACGGGAGGTGAAGGAACCTGGTGGGGTCTAGGAGCACCTAGAGATACGTCATGTCCTCACCGGACACCTTCTCGCCCCCCTCCCTGTGCATGATGGAGGTGGAGACGATCCGGTGCATGAGCCGGTGAAGCGGGTCGCGGAGTTGGCTCTCCCTGGCCGACCCCGCCTCGTAGAATATGTTGGACAAAGGTGTCCAAATCTCTGCATTGGCGGCCCTCTCGGGCTGCCCCTGAATGCACGTACCCATGAACTGCGTGAAATGGTAGTGCTGGAGGTCCGCCTCCGTATAGATACAGGTGCGCCTCCCATAATCCCGGAGGTTGCACTCCCTGTGCACTCCCCCCAATCTAAATCGTACGAGCCTGGAACGGGCCTCTGCCGACCCTGGTGCAAAACGGACAGTAGATAGGAAACTCCAAAAGAAGCTCGGTATATACTGTGTCCTCATGGTTGGCCATAAGCCTATCCCAGCCTCGGCATGTGAACCTGGAGTCTCCATTAATCCATGTACGGTGCAAAAATGGCTCGATCTCGCCCCAAAGCCCAGTGTCTCGCAAAATGTCCTGATCGATGATCGTCGCCTCGAGAACCCGGAGACTAATGAGGGCGTCCCTCCGTGAAATATACTCCACTGAACTGTCGAGCTCAGCAGGGAACTGAAGAAAAGGATGGTCTAATCTGAACGACATCTACATAAAAGAAAAATTTTGCAATTTTAGTCCCTTTTCTTCCCCACCGCACCGCGGCGCGGCCCAAGAACCAGGGCGCGACGCGGCGAGCGGCTGTTTCCAATTCCATGTCCAAAATCACGATCTAACCTGTTTAAACTCAATCCAAATACACTACAAGGTAGCCTAAGTGCCGACTAACTCATCTAGGGTCATTATTTGGCAAAATAAACACCCTACGAGTCAGCATTGGTGATTTCTAAGTTTTTGTGTTTTTGGAGAAATCATCAAAATCAACTACCTAATCACTAGTTTTAACACGTAAAAGCTAGTTAGAATGACATACCTTGGTAGTAGAAATGAAATGAGCAAGAAAAAACACGAAAAATTTTCGACGATCAGAGCTCTGCGGCGTGTGTGTGTGTGAACAGTGTCGCGGCTTACCTTTTATCGGAAGAAACCGACTGATAGACTCCCGCGACGCGGATATGAGCAGCCCGCGACGCGTGTGTTCCCAAATCAACCCCTGCGCATCGGGTTGGTTTACGATCCCGCGGCGCGCTATTTACCTAAACGCGACGCGGTAATCAAAATTCCATTTTTCTTCAAATCAACCCCACACTTTCCTTGGACCAATAATACCTGCAATTGACGATGATATAATTTCCTAATTACTCCTAAGAATACAGTACCTAACCTATGAAAAGATGGGTTGCCTCCCAACAAGCGCTAAGTTTAACGTCTTCAGCCAGACGTATTACTCCTTCTACAGCTACGGTGGATCGTATGCCTTCTTCCTTCGCTAATTTTCAGTCACCATCGTCCCTTTGTTGACCCACTGCTCCTCAAACTTTCCTGGGTCGAATGGCTTGTCGGTGCTCCTGTTGCTGCCTAGTTGCCGTCTCCCGATGATTTCCCGCGAGTGCTTGGAAGTAGCTTTGAACCTCCAAGTTCAGTCCTTCCTTCTGCATCTCTTCAAGGTCAAAGGCTTGACAAGAAGCGCGTCCAGTGCCGCTCCCAGTAGTTGTGTTGTACCTCGTTTGTTGCTCTCATCTTGCGTGTTATTTTTAGTTTGCAATTTTGGTTTGCAGTACCAATAAAGATTTTCCAATCGAATGGGATTGGAAGGCAACATATCGGGATGCTTCCATATGTCCTCATCGATGGCATTTATCACATCTAATTTTCCATTCATGAATGGATCATGAGTGACGATAAAATCATGTTTATTATTTTCAAATATCAATTCGTCAGCATCATCTTCTTGATCATCGTCCAACAGGTGGATCAGAACCAAGAGTGAGCGACTGGTTTGATCTGATGGTGGTACAAAGTCACCCATCACCAGATCCTTGCTTTCAAATTTCTCAAAATTTTCAAAAATTATAGGTTCGGGGGTAGTATTGTCATCTACACCCCCTTCCCCAATAGTATCAACAATTTCGGGAGTCGTTGGGCTGGGGTCTGTACTGTCACTTACAGCCTCCTCCACAACATCCTCCTCAACCAAATTGTCTGGTGATGGTATGGATTCACTCATCACCAGATCAACATTTTCAAAAACATCAAAAACATTAAAAGTTGTTGAGTCAGGGGAAGTATTGTCACCTACAACCTCTTCCTCAACAACCGTTTCGACCATCTCGATGGTCTCTTGACTTTCCCAAGGTGTGTGTCCTTCCATCACATGTTTAGGTGATGCAAGCTCACACACATTATCATTGGTATAAAAATCACTCCCCTCAGGTTCTGGCAAGGGTGATGAACATTTCCAACTTTCCTCTAACTGATCTAAAGAAGCTTGCAATCTTACAAGAGCATCAGCCTGGTCCTTCTGCACTTGGTGGGTGTTATACATGAGTACCAAAGTCGGGACCAAATTGCAGGAATTTCAGGTTGAGATGACTCCTCGGTCCGCCATACATCGTCATCGGATGATCCATTATAGCAATCATCCTCGTAATAGGTGTCGGCCGGATTTTCATAATACTGATCCGGGTACATGTAATCACCCATTATAAGGATGTACACATACCAAAGATCAGCGAACTAAAATCAAACATCAAAAAACCAGAAACTAAGTCCTACAAATTGCCTACTCTCAAGCTCACAACTCCCCGGCAACGGCGCCAAAATTTGACATCACAGCGGTCGTCATGCGGTCAAAAATAAGAAAAATAACCTCACTCTCACTTAGCACAGTGGAAGTCAAGGTCAATCCACAGGAGTTATGTGGTCGAGGCAGGTGACAGATTACCAACTGCAGTGTCACGCTACAGTCAGAGGACCTAATTCCTAACTTTTGACAACTAAACCCTAAAGAGCATAAAATCCAATAATCCAAACAAGCATTAACTAAACTAAGCTACTAACTAAACCTTGTTACCTACTGAAATCAGAAGTACATCTCCAATCCAGAAGCAATCAAAGGCAATCCAAACATCAAACACAATCCAATTACTCAAAAGTTCATTCACAAGCATAAACACCGAAAAACAAAGCAAATAACATAAACCAAGTCAAACATGAACTAAACTAAACTAAACCAAGTTCTAAGCTAAGATTACTTAGTGATTCCAGAAGTAAATTCCAGAGAAATCAGAAGCAATTACAATCCCAAAACATCAAACAAGCATCCAACACTAACAATACCGAAAAAGTGCAATATAACTTGAACCGAATGATTACTTTGATAAATCAAAAACCAAATTAGATCCAAAGGTTTTAAAATAGTAAACAACTATCTAAAATCAGTAACAAAGACTTAATGCCACTGGTTGTCACTCCCAAGGACACTAGCCAACTATCACTAACTATTTAACTACTTGAAAATTAAAACTAAAAACATAAAATTACCAAAAGATGGTTTCAGAAGCTAAATCTCGGAGTCAAAGAGCCTTGGGGGTCGATTTTACACTAGGTCTTCGCTAGTTTTTTCGACCTAAAAGCCTCTATTTATAGTTGCAAAAATCTTGAAACGCGCCGCGCATTAATGAATCCCGCGTCGCACGTGCTGGCTTATCCCCGTTTCTTCGGCATTTGAATGTTTTCCACCGCCTCGTCACCGCGTCGCACGTTTGTGATTTCTGCGGCGCGCGTACGTATTTTCCTGATTTTGCCTTGATCTTCACAATTCTTCCAAATTGCACGCCTTTGGTCCCTGTTTTCATTATTTCTTTCCAAACAAGTGCTGGCACGAAAAGTGAGAATACCACGATGTATATGATATAATTTCGCTAAGAATAGGGCTCAACAACGACTAAAATATGTGATATTACTAGGCGTTGTCACCTGGTTCCGGGCTTTACTCTTTGACTCTTTAAAACTCGGAACTTGACTTCTCGGGATTAGGGTCTTACAGATGGTGTTCTTGGTTGCTCCCACTTTTCTATTACCTCAATCTTAGTGGGATCTACCTTCATACCCTCTTCATTGACAATGTGTCCTAAAAACCAGACCTCCCGAAGCCAAAACTCACAATTTGAGATTTTTACAAAGAGTTATTCTTCCACTAAAAGAATAAGCATTAGTCACAAGTGTTGCTCATGTTCAACCTCATTCTTGGAATAAAATAGATAGTCACCAATGAACACAATTCTAAACTTGTCTAGGTATGACTTATATACCTGATTCATCGGATACATAACTGCAGTTGGTGCATTGGTCAAACGAAATTGCATGACTAAGAACTCATAATGACCATATATAGTTTGGAAAGTCGTCTTTAAAACATCTTTCTCCCTAACTTCAAGTTGGTGATACCCCAACCTAAACCGATCTTTGAGAAGTAACTCATCCCAAGAAGTGGGTTGAATACGTCGACATTAATTATCGTTAGCAGGTATTGGTCACATTTTAGTAATCGATATACGTTTGTATCGTCCCATCCTAATGAATCTTAGTCACTTATCAAGCACTCAAATCTTATCTCCAATAATCCTCAAATATATATTATTATTGGCTAGTATCACATGCTCATGTAGCATTTGATGGTATGATCACACTTAGTAGTATTATTATATGTCCACTTCTTGCTCATCTTATAAGATCACTCTTCGTTATCTTAAGCATCATATAATGCCTAGGAAACACGATTCTTTTAATGAAGTTGTTTTCTCGTAATCATACAGTCTACATAGGTCTTAACTTAGGTTTAATTCATCTTTAGAAGGGAAACATAATTCTTAAAAGATTTTATATGATAATAAATAAACATCTAGTCCTAAAATACATACAATTCTACCTCATAATTTAAGAATATCTTATTGGATACCCTGTTAGTCTGGCGACTATAAATGAAACACTGAAGCTCCGATTGAAATGATTCATGACTCCGTAGAAAGCTAACTCGATTACCCACAAGTTTTGTGTTTTAAGTTTTTCCAGTTCTGCTCTGATTCTGCCCGGAACCGCCTTCAATGTTCATGACATCGTTAGAAATGTCAATCTGGATACCATGTTGGTATTTTAGTCACTCAGTCATTATAACTCCGATCGGGCCGATTCATTCCACAGACATAGGATTCAACTAACTACAACTTCCCTATTATTGTTACTCCCTAATTCTCTACCAGTTGTGCCCAGATTTAGTATCCTTTGTGCCTAAACCACCCTCACCATTCAATGTTTATCACATAGGTTTGAAATACACCATAAGTTAAGTCTTAAATTCACATCTTTATTAATATGGATTAACAGAAATTACTATATTAAATTATGAAAAGCATACTAAGCTAATCTTCTTCTATGTATTCAATCTTCCATTTCTGAGCATCCTAATTTGGTATGCCGCAAATCACTACAAAAAATGACAATCATCTTCCTTCAAACAATAACAATAGAGTGTTTATTCACTTCCTTTCCTACAACAAAGGCATTTCACGTTTGCTGCAAAGTCGATCTTTATTTTTTTTCCCAAACCTATCTTGCTTCCTTTGCTAAAAAAATTCAAACTTTCATATTCCAAACCATGGAACTGAAAGATCCTAAAATATTGGTTTTCATTGCACCATTTTTATGCCTCAAAATCTCATTTAAATTCCATCTTATCGTGATAATGTTGTTAATAGTATATTACCTCTTAATCTAGGTAACAACCTCTAACATGTATCGTTTCAATACTTCATTTGTTATACTTTGGGTTAATACTAGGTTTGTAAAACCTAATTCACTTAAACCATCGCTCTGATACCATTTGTAACACCCCAAATTTCAAATTAGAATAGACAATCAACCAGATCAAAAATCTCCAAAGATCAATTCAAATTCCTAATATCTGTCTTATTGATAGCGGAAGCAATAAAATAAACACAAAGTAAAATCTTTGGAATGTTACGTCTTCATAGAACTCCTTTTTCATTTCCACGATTACGCCTTCTCCTTATCCTTTCCACTGCCACTTGCTAAATATTTCCGAAGCTGCGTACAATTAGAGTTCTAATTTGGGTAAGCCTAGGGCGTAGTGATTTCATGTTCATGCAAGTAAATGTCTATTGGTTTCAATAAAGCAATTTTATCATACATTATTAATTAAAGTATTTGAGAGTACGTGTCGCCTGAGGACACCATCTAGGGGAACACTTCATCAATCCAGAGAAGGAACCAACAGTCTGCTTCCCTTCCCTCTTAACACAAGCAGTCTATACGCTCAAACGTTTAAATATCCAAAGAAGTGAGTAAATGCTCAAATCATATCCCTTGTCATTCACAATATATCCGTCATGCTGCCGACTATTAACACCAATGTCCCTAGTAAATGCGTCATCTCAAACAAATGTAGAGTGGGTAAACAAGTCCAAAACTTTCATACAACAACATTTATCACAAAGTACATTTAAATGAGTAATTGAAATAATATCACATTTTACTTTGCATGATAAATACTTATGTACGAGCAACCACAAAATTCATACAAAAACTCACCTCGTAGGAGTTTTGTCATAATCAAGCTTGTTATATAAACCACACCCTTAAGTGCTATAGAGAAGACCAACAAATTGAAAAAACTTCTAACTCTAATGTCTATATTGTTTCTTTTTTCTTTTGCCAAATCAAGTGTGGATTTCACATGATTTCTTGTGAGCTTTATAATAGGGAAGTGATTTGTACACAACAACTTTTCTCCATACACAACAATCTGCGCTTTAGCAGTGTTGTACATCATGCATAAAAGACGCTAAATTGTTGTGTACAAATCACTCCCCTTTATAATACTCACCCCATTTATCGTTATAAACCTTTTAATTGTTCGAATTTAACTCACCATCATGGATGGTGGTTTTTTTTTCTTTTCAAATTCACTCACATATTATTCCTAATTTATCCAAAAAAATTAGAAATATACCAACATATATATATATATATATATATATATATATATATATATATATATATATATATATATATATATATATATATATATATATATATATATATATATATATATATATATATATATATATATATATATATATAAGTTTTTTATTTGAGTTATCACATAAACTTTTTCAAAATAATGTATAGCTCGAAAAAACTCATCCAACAATTTTTTGGTAATGCACAAAACTCTTTAGTTGTAGAAAGCTCTTAGAAGATCTCCTAATGCAATTAGAAGTCAAGAAGTCGAGAAAGCCCGAAAAAACTCATCCAACGGCAAGTTTGGTTTAATGATGGGTATTGGGCTGGGAATGGGCCGAATCGGAAGCAAATATATACAATTGTGGAACTAACATTTCTAACTCGATATAAATAAGTTTTTTTTACAAGTTGGGGAGCCCCACTTGGCTAACAAGGTGATTACTAACAAAGAGGTCATGGGTTCAAACCCTGGCACTAACATAACAAGGAGTAGTTTAGGAGTAGGAGTAGGATAGATTTGCCGTTCAAAAAAAAAAATTATATATATATATATATATATATATATATATATATATATATATATATATATATATATATATATATATATATATATATATATATATATATATATATATAGTCCGTTTAAAGAAGAACCAATATTTTCCTAGGAACCGTAGGAACTTTTTGACTGAAATTTTTTTTTCAAAAAAAATGACATAATACATCTAGTCGTTTATATTTAAGACTTTTTGTCAAAAAAAATTTGAAAAATAATATGTATACACGAAATGTGCATATATGCATTTTTTTCGCAAATGTGTATATGATCACGTTTCGTGCATATGTGCACATTTCGTGTATATATATTATTTTTTTCAATTTTTTTTTACAAAAGGTCTTAAATATAAGCGAATAGGTGTATTATGTCATTTTTTTTGAAAAAAAAATTTCAGTAAAAAAGTTCATACGGTTCCTAGGAAAATATTGGTTCCCATTTGATATTTAGTCTATATATATATATATATATATATATATATATATATATATATATATATATATATATATATATATATATATATATATATATATATATATATATATATATATATATATATATATATATATATATATATATATATATATATATATATATATATATATATATATATATATAGAGACAGGTTCAATATAGAACCAAATTAAATCACCTAACTACAGAACCATGTTTAAAACCATTTGATCATTATATCAACGTCTTAGATTAAAAAGGATGCACCATAAAATTATACACATTATGCAGGGGATTATTCCTAGATAAGGGTATATTAGGTTTTTAACCAGTCTTTTGAAATCAAATCTAGCTACTACGAGTTTCATTCCAATCGATCACCATCTTCCCATTGTTCATCTGATAAACCTAGCGACTATAAACCCTAATCAATCGCATCTCGTTATCAAAACGATTATTCAACTTTTTATAACTTCAAATCGACGAATCAACTGGCGTTCAAATTCGACTTGCTACGCCCTGAATCCCAGTCGACAACTTCTAACAAGAGCCATGCCTCATTCCAATCGCGTTGAGTATCAAGGTATCAAATAAATGAAAATTTGTTCTGGTATTCAAAATTCGATCAGGATCTGGTATTCAAATTCGATCAGAATTCAAGTGGGGAGCTGTTTGTGAATGGTGGAGGTAGAGGGGATGCGAAGTTCATCATCGTAACATAGATTTGAAGGGAGGATTGAATTAGGATTAAATCGATGTTCAGCCGTAGCGATCTTATAGTTCTCAAAGTGCTTGAATATTGCATCGATCCATCGATCCCAAATCCATCGATCAATCGATCTCAATTGATAAACCTAGTGATCCCTAATCTTCAGCCCTAGCGATTCCAAAACCAATCTTATAGTTCTCACAATACTTGAATAACGCATCGGCAATCGATTCCAGAAATCGATTTCAGAAATCTCCATTGTGCATCTTACAGTCCCTGAATCCGCCCAATTCCAGTTTATCGCAGGTATGTTCTCAATTTCAGTTTATATTAAATTTCTTGGATTGATAATTCTGATTACTTTCCAATCAATTGAACGTCAAGAGTTCAAATTACATTGTTCTCAGATTGAATGTGTTTGATTTCGATTTCATATCTATAATTATCCATTTGTTCCTGCTTTGTTGTCGGTAACGTGATTCATAACCATTTGTTTGCAATATATGTTCATTAATGAACATATGTTCATTAATGAACATATGTTCATTAGTGAACATATGTGTTTGATCCATTTGTTCCTGCTTTGTTGTCGGTAACGTGATTCATAACCATTTGTTTGCAATATATGTTCATTAATGAACATATGTTCATTAGTGAACATATGTTCATTAATGAACATATGTTCATTAGTGAACATATGTGTTTGATCCATTTGTTCCTGCTTTGTTGTCGGTAACGTGATTCATAACCATTTGTTTGCAATATATGTTCATTAATGAACATATGTTCATTAGTGAACATATGTTCATTAGTGAACATATGTGTTTGAGTCCGATTTCCTTTTCTGCTCTATTTTTGGTATCGTGGTCCATATATGTTTTTTTGGCAATGTATGTTCATAAATGAACATATTACAACAAAATGTGATGTATACAGGAAAATTAAACGGGGCCTCTCTGTTGTGGACAGCTACAAGCTTCTTAAAGGAGAAGAACTAATAGAAGATGAACTTTTTCTTTCATGAAATTTTGCTATCTATTTTCTGTTCTCCATTGTTGTTTTGATAAAAATGAACATATATTCATACATGATTTTGGTATTTGTGTTCTTTTTAGACATTGTACTTTTAGAAAGTGTATTTTCATATTCTGCACAGTTGTATACAGAATGTTCATAAATGAACATATGTTCATAAATGAACATATGTTCATTGATGAACATATGTTCATATATGAACATAGAGGACTAACATGATAATACGATCATTATATGTGTACATTGCGTTCATGGATGCGATACATGAGAATAGTTTTATGTTCATGGATGAACATATTCATGGATGAAAATACAGAACATCAAAAAATGTGATACAAAATATGAGAATAAATTGATGTTCATTGATGAACATATGTTCATTGATGAACATAGCAATTTAAGTTTTTTGACGATCGTACCCTTTTACTTAGATTTTAATCTTACGGTTAACAACATGGTTCTGCAGTTAGGTGATTTAATTTGGTTCTGCATTGAACCCATCCCTATATATATATATATATATATATATATATATATATATATATATATATATATATATATATATATATATATATATATATATATATATATATATATATATATATATATATATATAAGTTTGGTTTCGGAATATTGACGAAAAACCAAATATTAAGTTAAAAGATAACAACTCAAACAAATGTTGTTGGAAGTTTGAAAAATTTAAAGCCAATTACACGCTAATTTTAAACTAGGCAAATTGACTGGAGAACAAATTTCAAAAAGAAAAAAAAAAAAAAAAAACCGAAAACTGGACTTTAAAATTTTAGAATACAGAAGTGAATCAATTATAGCTGGTTCGACTTCGAGACAAGTTTGTTGGTCTCAAATTAGTTAATTGCTTAAATCGGACTGGGCCTAGTTTTGTAAATACAAAATGATGACAGAAGACAATTTAAAATTGTTCGTAATTGATGAAACATGAAAATGATAAAGAACACTAAGAACAATGTTGGCTCATTAAAGATTTAGAGTTAACGTAACTAATGGGTAACGAGCTATCCAAATTATTTCAATGTAGTCACTAGAACTATTTAACCATCTTACGGTCACTAAAATTTTAGAAAGTATTTAGAATTTACTAATGACTTGCAATAGTAGTTTTGCAGCTTATCCATTATTTTCACATCCATCTCACCAAGTATTATGTAAAGGAATACGGGTACTCAAACTTGATGGTGATTTTGCTAAAGTTTCTTGAACATGGATATCGTTTAGGTGGCACGATAAACATATTCATAGACCATTATAATAAAATTTTATTGGGGTGGATTAGACACGAGATGTAGACAGGGTCGGCCCTTAGGGGAACGGGAACTGCGACCGCACAGGGTCCATGTCGTGAAGGGGTCCGAAATTTCATTTTGTTGCGGTTTCGTCGCTATCCGTCGCTGTTCGTCTTTATTCCGTCATTAATTAGCACAACTAATATGTTTTTAATTTGTCTTTTATAATTTGTAATGATTTATTAAGTGTCGAATATTATCACAGTATTAATGAATTTCGTTTATATATATATATATATATATATATATATATATATATATATATATATATATATATATATATATATATATATATATATATATATATATATATATATATATATATATATATATATATATATATATATATATATATATATATATATATATGCCCAATTTTTAACTTTCATATAAGGTCTTCAAAATCAACGGACCGGCCTTGGATGTAGAACATGACGCAATGCAATAAAATGGGGTGAGTTGGAGCATATCATGAAGAAGTTAAGGAAAATACCATAAAGGATTCTAAAGATGAAGCTAAGTACAACTATTTATGATAAAGATGGAAATTGAATGACCATACAAAGGCTAAACGACCTCTTCAACCTCTTTAAAAACTTTGATTTATGAAAGTTGTTGCTTTTGTGTTTTATTTATAATAACTCTTGTTGCTTTGTCTTGGATGGAAACTAGTTAGTGCTTTTATTGATAAAAATTGTTTATGCTTTTATTTATTAATTTTTTTTCTGTTGAGTTGAAAACTTTTGTTAGTGTCAATGACTGAAGCATCAAGGATGCGCTTCGAGTATTTTGCTTAAAGCTTCTATCAGTCGAAGCCGATGCTATTCGACTCTAGCCCCTTCGACTGAAACCATGTAGTCCAATAAGAATTTTGGATAATGGTGTGTGCATGTTGCTGCTTCATTAGACTTGCTGTACGAACCCTGCAACACGATCTTCCTGCCATTATGCATGCCATTCCCTAGTAGTGCAACACGTCGAATAATCTCATTGATTCTCTGATCCACTATCGCATCCTTTGTCTAGTATAAATAGACATTGTTGATCATTTTTGTATAAACAAGTTGGATAATAGAGGTTATAGATAAGGGTTTTAAGTTCGTATTATATGCTCCCTGTAATAGTTGAGCTATAACCTAATTTTATCAGTGAATACACACAATATTCAGTATCTCTAATTTTACTTTTTATTCCACACACACATTCATTTAGGACACACTCGAATAGCTTCCTGGTCTTCGAGTTGTGTTTGTTTGTTGCTTTATTCAATCTCATGACCCTTTTAATATGAGTAGGTTGCAAGAATCAAGCCCCGAGTGCTCGATTAGGGTTTCGTTTCCTTGGTTTGGGAAAAACCCCAATGTTTGATTTCGGGTGTATAATATGCAAAATTGACACCCTTAGGTGCTTAGTTAGGGTCTAGAGATGATAGAATGAGTTTGTATGGCATGAATCAAGCTAGTTTTGGATCTGTAGTGGTCCAATCATCGTTAGCGACGCAAACATGAACTTGGTGACGCTAAGGATGAACATTCATCCTTAGCGGCTCTAACCTTGTAGAGTGCGACACTAATCACTCTAAGAACCAAAACTGCAAAATCTTCAAACTTCTCATTACACCGTAAGTTTTTGCATATGGCACCTCGTCGATCCCGCCCGGTGGCTGAGCCTACAGATCTGTCGCAGCACGAGTTTCTGAGATTCCCGATGGTACTAGAGGAAACCCAGGGATACACTCCACAACTGAAGGAGCTGGTGGGCCGAGATATTGAGATGGCACCTGCATTGGATAGCCAGTTCTTGACTGAGGTCATCTAATGCCACTACTGGAGACTCATCTTGTTTGTACATGGACTAGCACAAACCGGACTCACAACTTTACATGTTGCAGATGGGACAGACTATTACCGAGAGAGGACGAGCCTTGTTACTGGGAGCTCATGCTCGAGTTTTACTCGACTGGTAGCTACAAACCCACTGCCCGTGATCCAGCAGCATGCCATGTATGTTCCAGCCTTGGGGATAGGAGCTGGGAGAGCCCTATCCGAGAGTTTTCCTAGAGAACCGACACCTACACTCGTGAGGAAACTACGAGTATCCACTTTGCTCTAATCCTGGAAGCCTGCCACACGGTTCAACCTGACGGCGTTCGAGACGCGGAGACTTGGGCTCTGATTGCCCGCCAAATATACTCGTCATCCACAGCAAGGGAGAGTATGCTTCACTCCTTGCTGCACCGATTATTTAACATGATCATTACTTGCGCGTTCGCTCACAATAAGGGCGGTGAGAAGGTGTCCAAGATGATATGTTTTACTTATGGGAGATCATCGACCCTACGCACATTATCCATCTGCCACACATTTTGGTTGTCTTCCTCACTACCAAGGGGAAGAAGTTGAAATGAGGGAGCATGATGACTACGAGGCATTACATCACCCGCCTAGCCCAATTGTACACTATTTTGATAGGGGCAATGACACCGTGCCTGAGGAGTCACCTTCCTCGCCAGATGGACTCGGCGTATTTGGAGATCATGACAGTGGTTTGGATGTCGGAGGTGACGCACTGATACGAGGTCACACTGATAGGAGGAGCGAGACAGCATTAGAGGGGTCAAATGAGGTTACTAATCCATAGTCTGAGGCAAAGGATGTGAGACCATATAGGCGTCGAGGGGTAGTTCCATCGGTCCAGCCACTAAATACCCCAGGCAGCAACACCAATAGATTTCCAGACTAGCTTAGGTCAAAGCGAGGTTGCCTAGGCACAGATTAAGACAACACAGACACAACTTCTAACCCAGAAGTGATGGCTGCCAGACTGGATGAAGGTAAGGGGAAGGAATCAAAATCTGAAGAGTGCTCGCACATCGAGAAACGGCCAACGGAAATTCCTAAAACATTGAAGCCATCATTGCAGGAGCCACCGATCTTGGAGCTGAAACCATTGCCAACTCATCTTAAGTATGCATTTTTGGGAGAAAATGAGACTTTTCCAATGATTCTGTCAGCTGATTTGACATCGGAGCAAGAGAAGGCATTGCTTGAGGTTTTGTCTTAGCACAAGGAGGCTATTGGTTGGACAATTGCGGATTTAAAGGGGTTCAGCCCCCACTATGTGCATGCATCGTATCATCACTGACGAAGGAGCCAAACCCGCAAGAGACACGCAGCGTAGGCTGGACCCGAGTTTGAAGGAAGTCGTCAAAAAGGAAGTGTTAAAATGGTTGGATGCTGGAATCATATATCTAATCTCCGACAATGAATGGGTGAGCCCGACACAAATTATGCCAAAGAAATTTGGAATCACTATGGTAGACACCAAGGATGGTGACAAAGTGTCCACAAGACTCGTAACTGGGTGAAGAGTGTGTATTGACTACAGGAAGGTTAATGCTGTAACTTCTAAGGACCATTTTCAATTGCCATTCATCAACCAAATAGTGGAGAAATTAGCCGGGCAGAAATACTATTGTTTCTTAGATGGTTATTCAGGTTACAATCAGATTGCTATTCAACCGGAGGATCAAGCAAAAACGACGTTCACGTGTCCCTATGGCACTTTCGCGTTCCGAATGATGCCATTCGGTCTGTGTAATGCTCCAGCAACATTCCAAAGGTGTATGATGGCGATATTCTCGGATATGATGGCGATATTCTCGGATATGATTGGCGATGCGTTGGAGATTTTTATGGATGACTTCTCCATTTTTGGTTCATCATTTGATGCGTGTTTGAATCAGTTGGAAAAGGTCTTGGAAAGATGTGTGGATTCAAACTTGGTGCTCAGTTAGGAGAAAAGCCATTTCATGGTCAGGGAAGGGATCGTCTTAGGACATGTAGTTTCAGAAAGGGGATTTGAAGTAGATCGAGCGTAGGTTAAGGTAATTTCTACACTGCCGCCTCCGACATTAGTCAAAAGGGGTGAGATCATTCCTAGGACATGCAGGATTCTACAGAAGGTTTATCAAAGACTTTAGCACCATTTCCAAACCTCTTTGTGGCCTTTTACTAAAGGACGCGCCATTTATTTTCGATGAAGAGTGTGTTAAAGCATTTAACATCTTGAAAAATAAATTAATTGAAGCTCTCATCTTGAAACCTCCCGATTGGACCCAGCCCTTTGAAGTTAAGTGTGATGCAAGCGATTATGCCGCAGGTGCAGTGTTAGGCCAAAGAATCGACAAGAAACCAGTAGTTATCTGTTATGCTAGCAAAACCTTCTCTGAAGCCCAATTGAATTACATTACAACGGAAAAGGAATTGCTTGCTGTAGTTTTCGCTCTGGACAAGTTTAGATCTTACATTTGGGGATCGAAGGTGGTGGTTTACACTAACCACAGTGTTGTTCGCCATTTACTCGCGAAAAAGGAATCGAAGCCAAGGCTGATAAGATGGATATTGTTGCTCCAAGAATTCGATGTGGAGCTAAAAGACAAGAAAGGAACGGAGAACGTGGTAGCTGATCACCTCTCAAGATTTCTGGTAGAAGGATTGGAAGCAGGCATAAAAGACACATTTCCTGACGAGCAGCTGTTAGAACTTACTGGTGCACCATGGTATGCGAACTACGTCAATTTTCTAGCCACGGGAGCAATGCCGACACACAGGATGAAGTAGAGGCAGAAGCAGTTCCGTATATATGCCAAAAGATTTATCTGGGATGATCCCGACCTTGTTAAGGTCGGGAGGATCAAATCATTCGCCGTTGCGTTCCTGATAGCAAGATTTCTGAAGTGTTGTACCATTGCCATGCATCGGCCTGTGGTGGGCATTTTAGCGAGAAAAAGTCGGGGTATAAGATTCTAGAATCTGGATTGTTGTAACACCCGGTTTCTCATACAAAGTACACCCAAATATTTTCGAATATTATTTATTTAATTGGGTATATTTGTACTCAAACCAAGGATCAAGATGTTATCATTACAATAGTTACACAAAAGGTCCTTACAAAACATAATGACCAAGTGTTACAATTTTAATCTACTTCAGCTAAGGACAGGCTCTAAACTTGTCCATCATTCTCCATCATATGTCTTCCCCTATCACAGCTACAGATACCTGCAAAACAACATACAACTCAAGTGTAAGCTTATAAAAAGCTTAGTGAGTAATCTCAATCACATTCCACAATCTCTCTCAGTAAACTCTCTCATCATTCTCCTTTGCTAGCCTCATTAGCAATTATTCACTTCCTCTTACTCTGAAATCTGCAAACATGTTAGCTTTACAAACACCAGCTAATTAGTAGTAATATCAAATCAATAATAAGTATCACAACTGATACTACTCATAAACTCAATCTCTCACACACTCACATATACCCATTTCACAATCAATTATACCCAATTATAACACCCATCATGGATGTAGCAATCAAACTCAAAGACTCTTTAACTCACTGCTACATCATATACTCTACTCTTATACTCAATATGAAATTCAACTCATCTCTTGTTATCCACCGATAACAGAACCACTCCGACTATAATTTATTTCAGTATCAATATAACACACACATATATATACTTATATATTACCTACAACAAGATATAACTGTTATTTCTCATAAGAACATAATCTCAATCGTATATTAAATCACACTCAAAATCTCATTTTCGTATGTTAAATCACATGTTTCTCAATTATAAACTTGGTTATCTCAACCAATTTAAAATCAATAGTAACCTGTAAATTCACAATTTAATCATAAGAATGAATTATAGTTACTCACTTGATATCGGTTTAGTATATGGAACCCCCAATTTACACGTACCGGGCTCCTGTTCGCTAGACTTGGTTATATCATCATAGTATAAATCAATTTTTCAACACCCACAATCATCTCAATAACATCTATCTCAAAGATGTATAAATCAAAAGAGGAAAAAGGAGTATAAACGGTAAATATCAACTCTATATTTACCGAAACCCCCAAATCCGCGATTCTACTCATTCAACCGTAGGAACTCGACAATAATCACACCAATAGCTCAAAAGACATCCACTAACAATCTACTAACAACGTATTTAACAAATTATAGCTAAATCACAAAAATTGAAGCTAGGGTTTCAAAACCCCAAAAACGAAGAAATCACTCACCTCGACAAATTCGAAAGCAAGACCACGTTTACGGGGTTAGATCCGCATCACTTTACACTTCCCTACGAATCTCCGGCTTTAATTTGACTCAAAATCGCCTCCATAAGCTCTGAAAATCGATTTGGAATGTTTGTGGGTCGAGAAATGGTTTAAATGAGGGCAAAATCGAATTTATACCCGCACGAAACCCGACCCGGGCTGTCAAACCCGCCCCGGGTTTTGATCCGTAATTCACCGCCTCAGACCCAGCACAGCACGGTCCGGGTTTTGTGACCCGACCCGGGTTACTGCTGAACACGACCCGGGTTTTGTGACCCGACCCGGGTTTTGTTGATTTTCATTTTCCTTTGTTTCTTTTATCTCTTTTAGCATTCTACTTTTCTTTGATTAATTTTTAAACATCGTAACTCACATTTTAACTCATCTATGCTCGTTTATATCAAAAGTTAAAATAACTCTACCATAAATTAAAATTACGGTATTACAAGTTCTTACCCCCTTCAAAAGATTCCGTCCTCGGAATCTCTTAGATTAGGCATGGCTGATACAACCATTTCACCACCGTAATCATGCATCACGTATGATAATGACATTATCATCTCGTCATCTCACATGACATATATATATACTGTCACACGTTACTTACTCATAATATAGCTATAAAACTCAAGCTTTCTCGATTAACATTACAGTCACAAACTTCCCTACTCTACTTTTCTTTCTGCAAAATCTCTACGCCCACCATTATTCTCGTAATATGATCTCTATAACCACATTGGTTGTTACCATTTCACATGGACAACCACTCACTCTTTCAGGGCACTCCCTTGTTATAGCTTTGCCGATACGAAGGTATCTCACCTCACTCTTCAAGTGATACTCCAATCACTATCATCACTTACACACACCTATATCTATGGTTCACATCGAGCCATATTCTCAGCGTACCATCCACTCTTTCTATAACACTAATCTCAATAACTATTTGAGATTCAACTTCCATTTCCAATCTCCTTAAATGGTTTACTCTAACTCAATAAAGAAAACGGTCTCACCGATTCCAAGCTCACATTCTCTCTTAATTTACTTCTCATATCGTAACATGTGAATAATTAATTTCTCATCAACATAGCTCGTAAATACTAGGATAAAAATCTAGAAATAACAAAATATTAGAAACTATCTCAAGTTTCACTCACGCCTCCTTTGAATTTGTTATTTAACTCTCGACACTTTAATCACACAAAATCCGTTTCAGTTGTCTCATCACCACAACCGACTTCAACTTCTCTGAAAACACATTCATCTCTGTTCCCTCCTCATCACACATATTAGGTTTTTACCCAATATACAACTAACAATCTCCCACCAATTAACTCCTTTTTATCTCAGTTCAACAGCATACCTCATGTTGTTTCTCACAATGCACTCGCTTATTATATCATCTCTTATGTGGACAATCCACATCACGTTCTCACTCAATCAATAATCATTAGATCCATATCAAACTCAATAATTTATTTTCAATTAATTCATCAACACAACCGCATATATTCCTTCTGACATACAATCAGTAAGGACTTTTCCTCTCGCCACTTCTCCGCCATTATCACCGCAATCTCTAATTCATCCGTATGACACCAATAGGTCATACGTATGGCTCACCGTAATCTCTATACACGACTCAAACAATAACATCTGTTACTGCAATCTCTATGGTGAGATCATATCTCATCACCCGGCTATCTCGTTAATCTTAAGAAATAATTCAAAATTATTATAACAAAATCTATTATTTATCGTCTCATACGAATACATAGTTTTGTCATCTTCACATCCACACATTTATTTCACTGGCAGTAATTGGTTTGATTGCTAAGGAACGAATCCTATCAATCACAACTACAATTACTTTCTTTCTCTTTTAACTCATATCTTCTCATTATATATTTATAAAATTGTATTTCGTTCAACATGTAAGAAATCTCACACATACTCAACACGACTACATGATAAATGCACATACTCACAATAACATTTTTCAATAGTATTACTCATTGTATTATCTCACAATACCTCTTTACTGTTATTCAGCCTCTGATTCGTCCTCTTCTAAACCCGTAGGTTTCAAGCCACACAAGCTTACTGCTACATTCATATCTATCCATACGCAAGGATAGTACATGTCTCATTACTCTGCATCATCATAATGTACATGCCTGTCTACACACAAGCACAACACTATAGCACCACTCTGGCTCAACTCTTGGTACCCCGTACCATCATTTGGTCTCATCATTCATAGTATCTTACAGTACCCCGTACTGTTCTCCAAATTCACTAATCAACACTATCTCATAGTGCTTCGTACCGTTCTCTGTTATCAGCACTCAACGCTGTGTTACGGTATCTCATACCGTCCTCTGATCAAATCATGGTACCTCGTACCATTTTCTGATTTCAATCCATCTCCTCTTCTAATCTAGAAATTTTCCTTTACGGTGTCAAGCCATATAGACTCACCGTCACTCCTCCTTTCGTTTGAGTCACAAAGATCCTCACTGCTCTAACCACAAGATACTCGTCTTGTGGTTCTACAGAAATATGTGGTCTCAACCTCAGCTACTCAATATGTAGCCCCACGAAATATATGGTCTCAATCACATTTACTCAATATGTGACCCCACCAAGTATGTGGTCTCAATCACGTTTACTCAATATGTGACCCCACCAAGTATGTGGTCTCAATCACGTTTACTCAATATGTGACCCCACCAAGTATGTGGTCTCAATCACGTTTACTCAATATGTGACCCCACCAAGTATGTGGTCTCAATCACATTTACTCAATATGTGACCCCACCAAGTATGTGGTCTCAATCACGTTTACTCAATATGTGGCCCCACAACATATGTGGTCTCAACCACGTTTACTCAATATGTGACCCCACCAAGTATGTGGTCTCAATCACGTTTACTCAATATGTGGCCCCACAACATATGTGGTCTCAACCACTTTTACTCGACAATTAACTCAATCTCTAGGCCAATAAGACCTATATGAACCACTCTAGGTTCTCTCAATTATAACCACAATGTACTATTTATGTAGTTACTCAAATGTCCTTTGACAACTCTGTCGCAAATATCTCATTATGTGACAACTCTAAACCATACAATTCAACTCTCAACATGTCAACTCATATTCGGTTATAGTGTGCAATCAACTACACACTCACCATCTTTCTCAACTCATACTCTTTTGGCTATCTCAGCCATTCATTTTGATCAATCATAAGTACTAGTCATGTGGCCCCACAATACATGTGGTCTCAACCACAAAGTACTCGTACATAGAAATCTCATCACATCTGTGAAACAACAAGCAATATATACGAAATATTATAATTAATACATTTTCTACCATGTATATACTCAATATACACACTTATCCATGGTTGCTAACTACTCTCCATGCAACCACTTATAATCTCAATTATACATAATCACAAAATACTCGTTATGCGATATGCAAATCTTACCTCAAGTGAACACGAGATTCTCATCTCGATATCGGTTACTACACTTTATAATAACAGTTTTCTAACACATGTAATTTCAACTGATCTTTTACGTGTCGACATGTTTTACACATATTCTATTACATGTATTATTAACAATTAAATACGCGCGACACGTTACAACTAACATGTTAAGTAAAGTTACTCACATACCTCATAGCAACAAAATCTCGTCTCTTCATTTGATGAAACTTGCGCACTTCGACTCTCAACTCTTGAGTGTAATCGGCTACACTCACATATTTCAACTCTTAGTTCCTCATCAGTTGGAATTTCGCCTCAACCGGAATCCTTTCTCAATAACTATCTCATCTCATATTTCACTGATCTATCATTAGCAACTGAAATTCTCGTCTTCTCATTAGTTGATATCTCATATCAACCAAAATCTCGTCTCATCATCCATTATTGGTCCAATCAGCTGTGACCAATTTCTCAACTCATTCTTCATCTGACTCAATACTTGTATTCACACATAGAATATAACAAATAATAAATTAATATGATAGAAGAGTTATACTCAACTCATACTCTAACATCTGCAGCGGTATCTTTTCCAAGCATGTGATAGGGGCTCTCTCCTCCTTGGTTCAAGTCTAGGACTCTATACTCAAAGACCTAGTTCACTTAAACCATGCTCTGATACCAACTTGTAACACCCGGTTTCTCATACAAAGTACACCCAAATATTTTCGAATATTATTTATTTAATTGGGTATATTTGTACTCAAACCAAGGATCAAGATGTTATCATTACAATAGTTACACAAAAGGTCCTTACAAAACATAATGACCAAGTGTTACAATTTTAATCTACTTCAGCTAAGGACAGGCTCTAAACTTGTCCATCATTCTCCATCATATGTCTTCCCCTATCACAGCTACAGATACCTGCAAAACAACATACAACTCAAGTGTAAGCTTATAAAAAGCTTAGTGAGTAATCTCAATCACATTCCACAATCTCTCTCAGTAAACTCTCTCATCATTCTCCTTTGCTAGCCTCATTAGCAATTATTCACTTCCTCTTACTCTGAAATCTGCAAACATGTTAGCTTTACAAACACCAGCTAATTAGTAGTAATATCAAATCAATAATAAGTATCACAACTGATACTACTCATAAACTCAATCTCTCACACACTCACATATACCCATTTCACAATCAATTATACCCAATTATAACACCCATCATGGATGTAGCAATCAAACTCAAAGACTCTTTAACTCACTGCTACATCATATACTCTACTCTTATACTCAATATGAAATTCAACTCATCTCTTGTTATCCACCGATAACAGAACCACTCCGACTATAATTTATTTCAGTATCAATATAACACACACATATATATACTTATATATTACCTACAACAAGATATAACTGTTATTTCTCATAAGAACATAATCTCAATCGTATATTAAATCACACTCAAAATCTCATTTTCGTATGTTAAATCACATGTTTCTCAATTATAAACTTGGTTATCTCAACCAATTTAAAATCAATAGTAACCTGTAAATTCACAATTTAATCATAAGAATGAATTATAGTTACTCACTTGATATCGGTTTAGTATATGGAACCCCCAATTTACACGTACCGGGCTCCTGTTCGCTAGACTTGGTTATATCATCATAGTATAAATCAATTTTTCAACACCCACAATCATCTCAATAACATCTATCTCAAAGATGTATAAATCAAAAGAGGAAAAAGGAGTATAAACGGTAAATATCAACTCTATATTTACCGAAACCCCCAAATCCGCGATTCTACTCATTCAACCGTAGGAACTCGACAATAATCACACCAATAGCTCAAAAGACATCCACTAACAATCTACTAACAACGTATTTAACAAATTATAGCAAAATCACAAAAATTGAAGCTAGGGTTTCAAAACCCCAAAAACGAAGAAATCACTCACCTCGACAAATTCGAAAGCAAGACCACGTTTACGGGGTTAGATCCGCATCACTTTACACTTCCCTACGAATCTCCGGCTTTAATTTGACTCAAAATCGCCTCCATAAGCTCTGAAAATCGATTTGGAATGTTTGTGGGTCGAGAAATGGTTTAAATGAGGGCAAAATCGAATTTATACCCGCACGAAACCCGACCCGGGCTGTCAAACCCGCCCCGGGTTTTGATCCGTAATTCACCGCCTCAGACCCAGCACAGCACGGTCCGGGTTTTGTGACCCGACCCGGGTTACTGCTGAACACGACCCGGGTTTTGTGACCCGACCCGGGTTTTGTTGATTTTCATTTTCCTTTGTTTCTTTTATCTCTTTTAGCATTCTACTTTTCTTTGATTAATTTTTAAACATCTTAACTCACATTTTAACTCATCTATGCTCGTTTATATCAGAAGTTAAAATAACTCTACCATAAATTAAAATTACGGTATTACAATTGTACTGGCCAACGATATTCAAAGATGCTTACAAGACTGCCAATGAGTGTATCAATTGTCAACAACTGGGGAATATTTCAAAGAGTGACCAAATGCCTTTGAATCCGATATTAGTTGTAGATATATTTGATGTTTGGGGAATTGATTTCATAGGTCCTTTTCCCACTTCACAAGGATATGTTTACATCTTGGTGGCTGTTGATTATGTCTCCAAGTGGATCGAAGCCGAAGCAACCCGCACTAATGATTATCACGTGGTATGCAAGTTCGTCAAAAAGAACATATTCACTCGCCATGGAGTCCTGTGAGTAATCATCAGTGACGAGGTATTGCATTTTAAGAATTTTAAGTTTGGTCGGCTATTGAAGCACTACGGGGTCAATCATCAGATCGCAACACCATACCATCCACAGACAAGCGGTCAGGTGGAAGTTTCTAACCGACAAATCAAGGAGATTTTCCAGAAGACGGTCAAGACAGACAGAAAGGACTGGTCACAACGATTAGATGATGAACTGTGGGCATAAAGAACTGCTTATAAGACACCGATCGGGACTACACCTTATCGGTTGGTTTATGGGAATGGATGTCACTTGCCGGTGGAATTGGCTAATCGAGCGTTGTGGGCAACCAAGCAGGTTAATATGCACTATGATGAAGCCGGGAAGGAGCGAAAACTGCAGTTATCTGAATTGGAAGAGTTGCGTGATGAGGCTTATGAAAATGCTGCTACATACAAATCAAAGATGAAGCGGTACCATGATGCTAAGCTCAAATTAAAGACCTTCGTAGTGGGGCAGAAAGTGTGGCTATATATTATTCAAGGTTAAAGATGTTCCCCGGAAAGCTAAGAAGCAAATGGAATGGACCGTATGAAGTTGTTAGTGTCACGGAGTACGCTACTGTGGAAATTCGAGATTTCAAGGGAGGGCCGCCATTTAAAGTCAACAGGCATAGGTTAAAACCTTATGTCACTTCGGGCACTTTCCAGAAGTTGGAGGTAGAGACAATCGAGTTTGTAACCGACATTCCAGAATATGTGCAGTAGACAGGTAAGTACACGTCTGGCTGAACACGTTAAACTTAGCGCTTGTCGTGAGGCAACCCGATCATGTGTAAATTTTGCATTTTTAGTTTTTAATTTGTCTAATCAATCACGGTAAGAAAAGAACAAGTGTGGGGTCATTCTGGGAATTTTAAAACCATGCGTCGCGGGGTCCTTGAGTCCGCGCTGCGCGTAAGTATGTTTCGCGATTATGGATAAACTTGACTCAGGTACTCGCGACGCGTGGAGTAACTTCCCGTGCCGCGGCCTTATCTGATTTCGAATTTGAGATAATCACTAAAACAGAGTTTGAAACAAAACCAAATACCCTCATACTTGTATAAAAATCAAAAGCATACATTCTTTCCGGTTTCTTACCGCAATTCAACCCTCTGCAATCCGTGATCATATCTTCGTCATTCTCCTAATCAACAGATCAAGTAAGTGTTCTAAATTCCTCTCTTTTTCTTCAAGTTCTTGGAAAGTTGTGAAATCAACTGTAATTCGCAATGTAGTGTTTCTAGGAACAAATTGATGATGCCAAATAGTTTAGGACACTGAATGCGACATAACCCAATAGTTAGAAATGATGAATTGGCCTATTGTAGCGTTAATTAGTTGATTCTGGTCTGAATTTCACACGTCGCGCCATGGTGGTTCATACAGTGCAACGGGGGTTATGAACATTCAAGGTGCGCGACGCGTGGAGTAAAATCCCACGCCGCGGTTGACGCTGAACAGTCCTGATTTCAGATTTTATGATGAATTGTGCAGGAACAATGTCTTCCTATGGCAGCTCTGATTCCATTGACTGGAATTCTTTACCTACAAGAATTAACAACTTCGATAGACGCACTTTTCAAAATCGTCAAGTCGTGTTCCCGCACAAAAGGATTCTACCAGCCCAGACGATCAATTGGGAGTTGACCCGGGAGTCTGGTATTGAAGTATCCGTGAATTGGAGGTCATTTCTCCTATTTTATTCAGTCCGCCGACTACGACTTCATGGGATGTCATTTATATAGACGACGGTGTCACGTCCGTCCTAAGATCACCATTCCCGGTTCTACACAGCGAGCCATCGACATCGCGGAAAAGGCCACGAGCACCGGACCGGTTGCCAACACGCATCACTCCCGCGACCTTAGACTCGCGGTTTTTGGCAGACGAAGTGAAGTCAATTCACAGGACATTGCACAGGCAGCAAATGGAGCACAATGCACTGTTAGTGACTGTTCGGGCCATGGATCGGCGCACGCAAAACACTCAGACCCAACTTATGTGGCTCGGGGAATGCATCGTCAAATTCTTTGATGACTTCAAGAGTACGGTACCGCGTACTCAACCCCCGTTGATTCCGGAAGAAGAAGGAGAAAAAGAACCCATGGAAGAAGAGCCCATGGAAGAAGAGCCCATAGAAGATGAAGGTGAAGAGGATGACACGGCCCATAATTGAAAAAAGGGGGTCTTTTGTAATTATTTTTATTTACTTTTTGCATTTTTTAGGTTTAGGTTAATTTTAGGATAATTGGTTGATCAAACTAGGATTTAAGTGTTTAGGTTGATGAAATTAGTCGTATGACAGTAGGAATAAAAGTAACTTTAGGTAATGTGTTTTGCAAAAAGGTTTTATCAGTGTTTAAATTTTGTCTTAAATTCTGAAATTACCACGCCGCGGCACTACTCTGGGACGCATCGCGGTCATTTCCAATATGATGGTAACTTAGACATCTCATAATTACTGCGACGCGCGCATTTCAATCACGCATCGCGGTCATCCGAACCTCATTTGTAGAACTTGTAAGTCTTTGTGTTATTTTTTTTCTTTTTGTATTTAATGTGTTTGTGAGTGTTGCATGTGAATACCAAACGGAGTCTACTGAGGAGTTGTTTCAAGCAAGTGTGGGGTCATTGAGCCCCCCTACACTTGTCATTTCACCGGCGTGTTTACTGTTGCGCCACAACTCCTGAAAATCTGAATCGTGAGAAGTTCGTATTTTTGTATCCTGTGAAATTCAAGTTCCAACAAAGCAGTCAACCGTCTAAAAGGGGTAACTCTTTTTCCCTAATTCTGAAATAATTTTATGTACAACGGGGACGTTGTATGGTTTTAAGTTTGAAGTGTGGACGGTCGAAAGAGTGTTTTTGAAATTTTTGCGGGAAATGACCAATTTTCAAAAATTTTAGCAACTTTTCAAAATTTTTTAATAGATTGTAATTTTGAAACGAATAAGTTTTGAATGTTAGCATTGGTATTTTTCAAGAAATAATATTTAGTTGTTATCATGCTATCTGTTTAGTCAAATAAGTTGAGTTTTAAGAGTTAGAAACTTTTAAGATTTGGAGTATTTTAGGATTGAAATTTAGGAAGGAACTGTCAATCAGTGGTCTTTGTTGATCGAGCCGGTAGGTCCGAAAAGGGTGGCCTCGAAAAAGGCACTTATGCACCTTACCACCTAAGATCGTCTGGTTTGGGATGGTATTTCTGAAAGCTCGTTACACTGACAACATTGAAAGTCATGGACAATTCTTTAATGGCCTTTAGAATCTGAATGAGTACATGCACTCTTGTGGACAGAAAATTTGTAATCAAGGGTTCTTTAGAAAGTCATGAATTCCAAATGATATTCTGGTCAGTTTACAAAAATCATTTTCAATCTAATTCTGGAAACAATAAACTTTGAAATTTAACACGTTCAAAAATGTTTGAGTCTTAGTTAAAATTTGTTAAAAAAAACTCTCTTGCTTGGGGACAAGCAAGGCACAAGTGTGGGGTGTTTGACAACGCCTAGTAATATCAAGTATTTTAGTCTTTGTTAGGCCCTATTCTTAGTGAAATTATATCATAGATATACGGGTATTTCTCACTTTTTGTGCTAGTGCTTGTGTGCAAGAAAATGTTAAAAAATGGACTAAAAGCGGACAAAATGGAAGAAGTTTGGATCAATTCTATATCAGTCGAATGAACACGTGCGTCGTGGGAATGAGGGCATGCGCGTCGCGCCACGTCATAGATCAGGCGATTCAAAAAGCGAAAAAACATGGATAAGGCTATACGCGCGACGCGGCTATAGGCTTTGCACGCCGCGGATCGACAGATTTCTCAAGTATAAATAGAGGTCTTTAGGTCGAAATCAGGAGGCAAAGATCGAACCCTAAGGTGGACTTAAGGCTTCTTTTACTCAAGTTTCGGAATTTCAGCAACCATTCTTGGTATTTCTTATGTTTTCACTTTTAGTTTAATGTTTCTTAGTTTGAATTAGCTTCTAGCCTAGTGTTTCTGGATTGTTCAGACCAGTAGCTTTAGTCTAGGGTTATTTAATTTCGATTTTCAGTACATTGCATCTTCTGTTTTGGTTTATAATTCAAGTAATCATTCAATTTATGTTTTTATTGCACTTTTTAGCTTTAATTGTGTTTGGATGCTTGTTTGGTTTGATTGGATTGTTTGTTTACTTCTGGTTTCTGAATTTGTTTTCTGATTTCAGTAAGTGATCATAGTTTAGGATTGGATTTTGGTTTAGTTAAGTTGATGTTTGAATTGGATATTGGACTTTGCTTTGGAATTGTGTTTTGTGTTTTTGGAAAAGTAGAGTTAGTCCCTCTGGCTGTAGCGTGACACTGCAGTTGGTAAGCTATTGTCCTATCTTGACCACCAAACTCTCGTGGATCGACCCTTGCTACCGCTATACTAGTGTGTGTGAGGTTTATTTTCTTATTTTTGACCGCATAACGACCCATGCGCTGTCAGTAGACTCGAAAAGGATGGCCTATGGGTACTAACGCACCTCATTACCTAAAATCTTCTGGTCTAGGATAAGGTTGTTGAAAGCTCGTTACACGAGTACCATAGAAAGTCATGGAGCTTCCTTAGTGACCTTTGGAATTTGAATTAGTAAACTCTATACAGTCTTGAGTCGAAAATTTGTAATCAAGAGTTTCATCGAAACTCACGAGTCTCAAAGGTACAAAGTTAAAGCCAAGGGTAATATAGAATTGGATTTTTTTTACTGCTTATTATTTTGGGTATCGGTAATTTGTGTGGAAGCTTACTAAAATAACGATTTCAATGGCTGAAAACTCTGGTTTGCTTGGAGACAAGGAAAGTCCAAGTGTGGGGTAATTGACATCGCTGTAATTATGCATACATTTTGTGCGATATATGTGTACTCTTAAAGTGATATTTGACTTAATTTTGCTTAATATACTCACTTTACTTGGAAAGTCTACTTATGCAGAATTCACATGTTATTGAAGCGGAAAAAAGGACGATGGAACGGAATAGAAGCAGACAAAGGAATACGAGAAGACTGGAGATAAAGGCGCTACCCGCTAATAATTGTGGCACTAAGAGATTAACTCGCGACGCAATGGTTACAAGTTCACGCCGTGAAGACAATATGTTATCCACCCAATATCGGGGTGTTTATAGTCACGCTATATATAGAGTTAGTGACACGACTTCCAATAATTTCAATCCCTATAAATAGTCGGTTCCAAATGGCTAGGGGAACACACACAAATCATCACATGCCCCATTTGATCACCCACAACCTTCCAGATGGTCCATATACCCTGTTTATGTGTTTTGGAGTTTATATTAGTGTTAGATTTAGTTTTTCGGTGTTTTAGAGTATTCATAACCATTTGGATCACTCTAGGCATCTGAATCTCTTTATGTTACTGCAAGAGTAGAATCATTTGGCTCCTGGTTTTGATTTATTCTAGAGATTTATAGTTTCCCTTTGTTGAGGTTGGGGTATTTCGTATTTTAAACATTGTTTACGGTTTTTATGAATCCAGACTTTCCTTTGTTTGTAAGTATGAATTCATATTATAGTTCCACTGATTTCTGTTTGTTCATCACTATGGAAGGCTAAAACCCTTTAGGGTAACTTCCGAGGATGTTGATGGTGAAGTAATAGACATGTTTTGATTATTACTTCGTTTCTAGTCAATTTTAGTTGTCATTTGTTCTTCAAGTGTGATTATTAGTATGATTTCTAGATTTGGGTTCTTTAGAATGTTTGGATCTTTCAACTAAGATAGTTTATTGTGCATCCACCTATCGTTCTCAGTTCATCATCTATATGGATTAAGACGATCAGTTGAATTAACATACATTATGCTAAACTTGTGATTTTCAACATTTAATTTGTATTTTGTAAGCGTAAGAGAAGATATTCTCAAATCACTAACTGTGCCGAGTCCTACAATAAGGAGTAAGACAGTTAGTTGACTAACATATCTTGTGTTGAAAGTTACTTAGTACAACGGTCGAAAACCTTAATTATGTTTTTATGATTAAACTGGAATCCAAGGGAAGATAAACATGTATGTTTACTTTACCTGATTCGGAATCAGAAGTGACCTGTTTTTCTTAAGTGGCATGAATTGCAAAATAACAAGGAAATTGTGATATCGAGGATAAAACATGCGGTCACGTAACTTAGATTTGCGTTGTCAAGAAACTTGGGTAAAGTTCCTCAAACCCGAACACTGGTGTCGAAACCTAACATGCGGTGTTAGAAAAACTTAAACATTTCCACCTACTTTTACAAAATTAGATCCTAACTTATTTCAGTTAGTTGGTTACATACTTAATAATTCCCAACATTATGGATATGAACTTTTAAAATAGAAAATTGTGTACCTATTTTAGAACAAATATAAGGTCATTGTTAAGCTCTTAACGTAGCGCAACAAAAACCTATGCACTGAACATGTTCTCTCCCTTCACGCGTTGAAGAGGAGTCAAACAAGAGAGAGAGAGAGAGAGAGATAGATAGAGAGGTCATGGGCATGGCCAGCTTGACACGCCAACGTTAAACACATAACCACCACGTCATAAGAGATGGTGTGCATGTCGTGAAGACTTATCCATATCATCAGCATGTCATGGACATGTCCAATATGCATCATAACCTTGAGCATAATAATTTATTTGTTGATAAATCTCAACCATGAAACCATCAAAAGGATTAGTTAATTTGAGTAGAATTGACTATAATATTCTATGAATCATATATCAATTTTTGTACTCGTTCTTACAAATGTTAGGATAAAATAGTTTTTTTGAGCTACAATAACATAAAATCCAATTCTACGTTCTCACACGTTCTGTTAGCTTTCACAGATGAGAGAGATGAGAAAGAGAAAAGATCTTTCATTACTTGAAAACCAATTACAAGAAAAGGAATATATACATTGAATAACTAACCGCTTCTAACAGACTTTCTAACAAACTTTAAATAAAAAAGAAAATAATACCCTTGGTTAATCTAACACCCCCCGCAAGCTGCAGACCGTAGATGCAGCTTGGAAACGACTTTATTATGAAGAAGACCATTTAAAGGCTTAGTAAAAACATCTGCTAGCTGCTTATCAGTTCCAACATGAGATAAAGAGATGAGACCATCTTGTAACTTTTCTCTAACGAAGTGACAATCCAACTCTATATGCTTTGTCCTTTCGTGAAATATGGGATTAGTGGCAATATAAATTGCAGCCTGATTATCACATTTTAGAGGGATACGGGTAATATCGGTAACATTGAATTCATTGAATAACCTGCTTAACCAAGCAAGTTCGGAACAGATCCTTCTCATGCAACGATATTCTGCTTCAGCAGATGACATTGAAACAGTTAACTGTTTTTTAGATTTCCACGAAATAGGGGTTCCACCAAAAAGAACGAAATAACTACTGACAGATCTTTGTGTAATAGGACATGCTGCCCAATCCAAATCACAGTAGGCTTCTATTTATAATTCGGATTGTTGTTGAAGAATAAACCTTGACTTATGGTTCCTTTAAGATATCTTAAAGTATGCAAAGCCACTTCATAATGTGCCTGAGATGCTTGCTGATTGAATTGACTAAGGAACTTTAAAGTGTATGCAAGGACAGGTCTGGTATGAACAAGAAAGTTCAATTTGCCAATTAAATGTTTGCAAACTGTAGAATCTTGAAGAGGATTGTCCATTTTTGGAAAAAATATGAAGTTTAGGGGGTAAGGGTGTTGAAACTGGAATAGAATCTGTAATAGAATATAAGGCCAATAATTCTCTAATGAACTTGGTTTGATGAATACCCATGTCATTCGAAACTGATTGAAATTCGAGTCCAAGGAAATAATTGATGTGTCCCAGATCTTTAATCTTAAATTGATTGTCAAGAAAGAGTTTTAATTGTGTGATTTCATCAGAATTGTTTCCGATTACCAAGATATCATCCACATAAACAACTACTATAACAATGGATTGTTTATCTTTCTTTAAAAAAAGAGTAATCATTGTGAGAATGTTTGTATCCCTGAACTCGAAGTGCATCAGAAAGCTTGGAATACCATTGCCTTGAGGCTTGTTTTAAACCATATAAGGATTTGTTTAGTTTGCAGACAAGGTGAGGAGAACTGACTTGAAAGCCTGGGGGTATCTTCATATAAACCACTTCATGCAAACCGCCATGGAGGAAGGCGTTGTTGACATCCAGTTACTGAATTGGCCAACCCTTCTTAACTGCTAAAGATACTAGACATTGCACGGTATTAAATTTAACAACTGGAGAAAAAGTATCAATCGATGCCTTGTTGTTAAGTAAAACCTTTAGCTAATCGGGCCTTGTGCCTTTCAACAGTACCATCAGCTCGGTACTTGACTTTGTATACCCATCGACAAGAAATGGGTTTCTTACCCTTAGGAAGTTTGACAATTATCCAAGTGTTATTGGTAATGAGTGCTCGAAGTTCTTTGTACATGGCTGTTTCCCAATATGGATTACGTTTAGCTTGATGATAGAAGGCCGGCTCAGGAATTTGTAATTCAGAATGAAAAACATATGAAGAAGGAGGAATGTGTTTGGTGGAAAAGGAAAAATTGTATCTTGAATGCAAATATTAGTGATAGTATGAAAACAAAGATGTTCAGATTCAACATGATTACAAACATAATCATGTAGTCTAATTGAAGGTTGGCGAGATCTAGTAGATCGTCTTTGTGGTTCAGGAAAATTAGGGACATGCGTTGGAGAATTGGATGGTGAATTCGAATGGAAATGGGAATGTAGAGAATTGGAAGATGTATCAGGGGTATAATGGGAATTATTGGGAGAATGATCAGATAAGTTAACCGGTAAATAAGAAGAAGGTGAATCTTGATGAGGTTTAAGCATGGAATGTAAGGGAAATAAATCTTCAAAGAATGTAATATCACGTGTGATACGAATCTGTTTATTAACAAGATTCAACACTTTATACACCTTTTGACCAATGGGATATCCAATGAAGACACAGGGATGGGATCTGGACATAAATTTATCTCGACCAATCGGAGAAGTAGTAATGAAGCAAAGACAACCAAATACTTTTAAACGAGTAAGATCTGGTTTGTGACCCATAAGTGTTTCAAAAGGAGTAGAATTTTGAAGAGTTTTCGTGGGCATTCTATTGATAAGATGAACTGCAGTTTTTACACATTCATTCCAATAAGCAGTTCCTAAACAGACTGAAAGTATAAGGCTCTTGCAACTTCTAAAATATGTCTATGTTTCCTCTCTACTGGACCATTCTGCTGAGAAGTATGAGATGTCGATTTTTGATGAAGAATTCCCATGTTTTGGAAGTAAAGTGTGCCTTCATTACTAGAACCAAGCTCAAAAGCATTATCACTTCGAATAGTTTTAATAACTTTGTGAAACTGAGTCTGGACGTAAGCAATAAAATTTTTGATCAAGGTAAAGGCATAACTCTTATGAGTTAGCATATGAACCCATGTATGTCTACTGTAGTCATCCACAATGGTAATAAAGTACTTAAAACCATCATGATACAAATGCTTGTATGGCCCCCAAACATCAACGTGTACTGAATCAAAAGATTGGTGTGTGACATATATGCTTTTAGGGAAAGAATTGTGGTGTTGTTTTGATTTAAAACAAATATCACATGACTCGATAAGGGAATTATCGCAACCTTTAACAAGAGAGAGTAATTGTAGCTTGTTAAGAGGAAGATGACCAAATCTTTTATGCCATTGCATTGCAACAGAAGAAAGAGTTACATTGTTGATGAAAGTATTGCGCATTACAGGAAAAACAGAAAAACAAAAGGATAGAGACTTTTGTATAACATGATGAGAAAAAACATAAAGGTCATTGAGTCTTTTGCCAAAAGAGCTAAGAGCAACTTTATTCTTGACAGAAGGGTCCTGCAACAAACAATCTGAATCGGTAAAAAGAGCAAAAGTGTGAAGTTTTGAAGTAATCTTGGGAATAGAAACAAGATTATATTGGAAAGAAGGGACATATAAGACATTTTGAAGAATAAGAGACTCATGTAATGGTACATTACCAATAAAGGAAACAATGGTGTCATTGCCATTAGGAAGACCAATGAATTGAGTTTGTGAAAGTTTACACAAATAAGAAAAAAGTGACTTATTGGAACATATATGATCGGTTGCTCCAGAATCAACAATCCATGAGATATGTGGTTGTAATAAATCGGAAGATTTGTAAACATTAGCAGCAAAATGTTTAAAATCAAAATTGTTACCTTCATCTTTCATCGCACCAGAAGTGATTTGAGAATCATTAGAAGACGAGGGAGATGCAGATGTAAGAGAGTTATTTTGAAAGAGCTGTAGCAACTGTTGGCACTGGTCTTGAGATATTATTGGAGAAGAAGAATTAACAACATTTTGCACACTTGACTTTGTTTCTTCCTTCTTAGTCTTTGTAAACTTGAAATTAGCAGGAAATCCAATTAATTTGTAACATTGGGCTTTTGTGTGACCTGGTTTTTTGCAGTGATTGCAGATTAACTTCTTGGATAAATTTGAAGAATCGGATGAGACTTGCATAGCAACATAATCAATTGCAAGTGAAGAAGGGAGATTAATTGCTCTTTGTCGTTCTTCTTGAATAAGCAAAGAATAAGCAGTTGAAACAGCAGGTAGATGTTTCATCATTAAAATTTGACCTCTAATGATTTTGTAGGATTCATTTAATCCCATGATTAGTTGAATAAGTTTTTAATCTTCAAAAAACTTGTGAATTGTAGCAGCAGTTCCACATGTGCAGTTAGGAATTGATTGGATCATGCGAATTTCATCCCAAATTTTAGTAAATCTGGTGAAATAGGAAGAAAAATCATATGTACCTTGAGATAGAGAGTATAGTTGTTGTTGCATTTGGTAAATAACAGCTCCATCAGATTGTTCAAATCAAGGTTGTTAAAATCGCGATCCTGATCGTAGGTGTTGGATTAGGTGTCTAAGCCATGACTAATAATTAGTATTTACCTAATTAATAGAAGCACAGTCCATTTGGTTGCCCTCATGGCTGGAGGTTTGGTAGAAAATTCGGTAGAGAGAAAGGTTGATTTATTATGGGACTAATAAATCAACAGGAATTAAATATATGGTTTATTAATATATTAAAGTGATAATATATTAATTAGAAACTATATTAATTAATTAGGAATTAATCCAGAATTAATTAGATTTAATTTGGGGATTAAATTAATTAATTAAAGGTGCAGGGACTAAAACTGTAATTATTCAATAGTTGAGTAAGTGACAGTGGGAGTGACCAGTGTGGAAATCGATTTTATATATATATATATATATATATATATATATATATATATATATATATATATATATATATATATATATATATATATATATATATATATATATATATATATATATATATATATATATATATATATATATATATATATATATATATATATATATATATATATCGATTTTGATATATAATAGGATAAATAGGAGTTTGAATTATAAGATAAAAGGTTTATTTTATTTGAATTCAAAAAGGTTTATCCTTAAGGCTTATCAACTGGTTATTCTGTAACTATAAATAGGGGTCCCTGGAACCCTTATTTCTGCGCCACTTTTAGACTCAGAACCTCTCTGGAATTTTCGATCCATATACCTGCAAGCTTGGGTGTGACTTTCATTTGAGGCAGGATAATTTTGCTGCTCAGCTTCCAAGAAATAAAGGTTGGTTTTTCTGTTTTGATCTTTAGTTTCTTTTATTGGCCTCTAGGTTTTTGTTATATGTTTAATTAGAAGAAAACATAGATCCTTATAGGTTGCATGTGAACTTAGGTTATTTAGTTCATGGTTTGCAGAAAACCTTTCAGTGGTATCAGAGCCTGTTTTGTTTTCTTGTTGAATTGTTATAACTGTTTTAGGGTTTAAAGCCTATAAACCCTAATTTTATCTTGGATCGATTTATAGGATTAGGGTTTTGGAAACCCTAATCCCCCCTTGCTAAATTTCGAAATCTGTAATTAGGGTTTTAGAAGGTTTTCTATTTTTGGTAACTTTATTTGTTAATTAAATGGATAACCTTAAACCCCATTATTTGAAATCGATTTTTAGGGGGTTTAGGATAGGTTTTAATTAATTTGATTAATTTGGATAAACCTATCTTCATTTGAATTAATTTAATTAATTGTTAATTAAAAGATAATTAAAAAGGATTTAATTAATTTAAAAATTGCGAAAATTAATAGAAAAATCCAGAAAATTATTTTAAAATGTTTAAAATATTTAGATTTAATTAATTTAATTAATTGGTAATTAAAATTGATTAAATCGAAATTTAAGGTTTAATTTAATTTAAAATTTAATTGTTAAATTTGGTAAAATTAAAAGATAAACCTTGAATATTTTAAAGGGTTTTAAAATACATCTTATATATGTTATTAAAAGTTAATATTATATATATGAGATAAATTTGGTTAGTCAAATCAATAGTAGGCCTCATTCACGAAGCTGGTCTATAAAGTGGGTATAAGAATAAGCAGTTGAAACAGCAGGTAGAGGGTCGTTAGCCGAACGGTCTTTGTCGTTCTTCTTGAATAAGCAAAGAATAAGCAGTTGAAACAGCAGGTAGATGTTTCATCATTAAAATTTGACCTCTAATGATTTTGTAGGATTCATTTAATCCCATGATTAGTTGAATAAGTTTTTGATCTTCAAAAAACTTGTGAATTGTAGCAGTAGTTCCACATGTGCAGTTAGGAATTGATTGGATCATGCGAATTTCATCCCAAATTTTAGTAAATCTGGTGAAATAGGAAGAAAAATCATATGTACCTTGAGATAGAGAGTATAGTTGTTGTTGCATTTGGTAAATAACAGCTCCATCAGATTGTTCAAATCAAGGTTGTTAAAATCGCGATCCTGATCGTAGGTGTTGGATTAGGTGTCTAATGGGTGAACACTCTCACCCACCGCTGGTAGTCTAATGGGTGAACACTCTCACCCACCGCTCGCCTGATCAGTGGAGGGTCGTTAGCCGAACGGGTTTGACAGAACCGCTTAATCATTAAAAGTATAATGATCAAAGTACTAGAACTTTTACACAAAATCCCAATCTAGTTACTTTAGGAAAAATGTGAATTTGATGCTAACCCATGAAATTGCACATTGCACTTTATGAAACGTTGGTGGAGCGTGTGTGGTTTACCGGCACACCAATGGGGGTTCATAAAGAGTGGCAATGGGTGTCTCGGGTGTTATCATTGTTGATGGAGCGTGTGTGGTTTACCGGCACATCAATTTGAGATGATAATAGATCCCGAGAGCACCAAGCTAATTTGCATGGTTATTCACACCCGGTTTGTGATCCTCGGCATCCCAGTCACAAACGGTGGGGCATATCCGAGATTAAACATGCTATTGAACAGTTCAATATATCTCAAAAGAAACTAGGAATTCCATTTATAATAAGATTATTTTTCCGCGGTGGAATTGGCTGAATCGTCATTCGCCTACCTTTATAAAAATTTGCTTATAGATTACGGCATCCCTCTTCTATGTTGCAAATTGTTATAGTTGGATCCTAGCCTTATTTTATATTGGGTTATTATAAGGACCGACAAGTATCTAATTAAACTTACCTTCTTTTATAGATGTCTTCTGCTGATCAATCCGCTCCCCAATCAAACTCCAGTGTTCCCTCTATCCTCTCACTGTGTTCCAAGGTTCAATTGAACGGGACAAACTACAATGACTGGATTAGAAACATCAAGATGGCTCTGAGGTACGAGAACAAAGAGTATGTTCTCGAGACTGAGCTTGTCGATGTTGACCCTGAAACTGCTACTCCCGAGGAAATTGCCTCGTACCAAAAACATTCTGATGATGCGACCAAAGTGGCCTGCATCATGATCGCCACAATGAACCCCGAATTGCAGAGAATATACGAAGACTACTGGCCCTATGAGATGCACCGTGAGCTTGCGGAAAAGTTCCGTAAGCAAGAGCGCATCAAAAGGTGCGAAGTGGTCAAGGACTTCACGAACAACAAACCTAAAGATGGAGAGTCCATCTGCGCCCATGTGCAAAGAATGCAAGGTTACGTGGAGCGGCTTAGAAAGCTTGCGATGCCTGTACCGGAGGAGTTGGCCGTTGACATAGTGCTTAACTCCCTACCGAGTTCTTATGACCAGTTCAGGCTGGCTTATCATTTGAACAACAATCAGGCTAACCTGACAGAGTTGCATCGCATGCTTCGAGTTGCTGAGGACGGGATGAAGGGTAAAAGTGTACCCTCGGTTAATCAGCCCGTCTTAGCCATTGGAAGTGGCAAAGGAAAGAAAAGGAAGGGCCCTCCTAAGCAAAATTGGAGGGAAAAGGTTCAGGTCGGGTCATCCAGTAATGGCTCAAGAACCAAGACTTCCCACATTCCTTGTGTGGCCAACCCTGATGAAGCCAACTGTTTCTACTGCAAAGAGAATGGCCATTGGAAGAGAAGCTGCCCCAAATACTTGCAGGATGTCATGGATGGGAAAGTAAAGCCATCGACAGCAGGTATATACACTATCTCTAAAAACTCACCATCTTCTAATTCTTGGGTCCTTGATACAGGATGTGGTTTTCACATTTGTTCTGATCTGCAGGGCCTAAAGGAAAGCAGGGAGGTGGAGCACGGTAGACTGAACTTGATCATGGGCAATAGGAGATCGTCCCCTGTTACCAAGATCGGCGTTTATAGTTTAGTGCTTAGAAGTGATGTTAGTTTAGAATTATTAAATTGTTGCTATTCGCCAGAAATGGCAAGAAACATTATTTCATTTCACGCACTGTTGAGACAAGGTTTTCAATTTTCTTTTGATAATAAAATTGGTTCTATTTCTGTTTTCAAAAATGGTATTTTGAATTTTACTGCTTATCCTTGTGATGGTGTGTATGAAACTGTTGAATGTGTTGACAATTTAGGACATAGTGTAAATTATATTGATTCTACTAGTGGTGTAGAAAAGGCATGTCTGTGGCATAGTCGGCTCGGGCACATCAGCAAGAAACGCATCGCCCAACTCCAAAAGGATGGAGTGTTGGAATCATTCGACCTCAGTTCGGATGATGTATGTGAATCTTGTCTGTTGGGCAAGATGACTAAATCACCTTTCAAAGGGTCTTTTGAAAGAGGTGAGGGTCTGCTGGACATCATTCACACGGATGTGTGTGGTCCATTCAGATCAACCACAAAGGATGGCACGCGTTTCTACGTGACCTTTACCGACGATTTTAGTAGATACAGTTATATCTACTTGATCAAGCACAAGTCGGACACCTTTGAAAAGTTCAAAGAGTTTAAGAACGAGGTAGAAAATCAATTAGGCAGGAAGATAAATATGCTCAGGTCCGACAGAGGCGGAGAGTATCTAAGTATCGAGTTCCTAAACTATCTAAAGGAATGCGGAATAGTTTCGCAGTTGACACCTTCCAGGACACCACAGTTGAACGGTGTTGCAGAGAGGCGCAACCGAACCCTGTTGGACATGGTTCGTTCCATGATGAGTCGAGCTTCACTTCCCATTCACTTCTGGGGGTATGCCTTAGAGACTGCCGCCCATATCCTCAATCTTGTCCCTACTAAAAAGGTTGCTAAAACACCTCATGAAATGTGGACGGGGAAAGTTCCCTCGTTGGCACATATCAAAGTCTGGGGTTGTGAGGCTTTCGTTAGACGAGAGACTCAAGACAAACTCGCAGAAAGAAGCGAAAGGTGTTTCTTCCTTGGTTATCCCAAACAGTCCTTTGGATATCTATTCTACAGACCAAGCGAGGACGTGGTCTTTGTAGCTAGACGAGCGGTCTTTCGAAAGAGAGAGAGCTCACATTCAAAGAGGACAGTGGGAGTACCATTGATCTGGAAGAAATTCAAGAGTCATCAGATGACGCAACCTTAGGAGAAACTAGCAACCAACATGAGGAAGAAGTTCCTGTTGGTCCGACAGATGTATCCTTACCTCTTAGGCATTCCGGTAGGGTTACCATGCCACCCGAGTTTTATGGATTCCATATAACTTCGGATGGGGACACGTTTATCAGTGATAGGACACTGATAAATTTGGATGAACCAGCTAACTACCAGGAAGCAGTGGCGGGCCCTGAGTCTGCCAAGTGGAAAGAGGCCATGGATAGCGAGATCAAGTCCATGTATGACAATCAAGTTTGGAACTTGGTTGACAATGTACCGGGTCGAAAGACAGTCAGGTGCAAATGGATCTTCAAGAAGAAGACCGACATGGACGGAAAGGTACACACTTTCAAGGCAAGACTGGTTGCGAAGGGCTTTACTCAAACCCCAGGGGTTGACTATGACGAGACCTTCTCACCAGTAGCCAAGATAAAGTCTATTAGGATTATGCTGGCCATAGCTGCATTTCATGACTATGAAATTTGGCAGATGGACGTTAAAACCGCTTTCCTTAATGGGAAGTTGACTGAGGATGTTTACATGAATCAGCCAGAGGGTTTTGTCGATGCAAAGTATCCTAATAAGGTGTGTAAGCTTGAGAGATCAATCTACGGATTGAAGCAAGCTTCTCGTAGCTGGAATCTTTGTTTCCATGAGAAAGTCAAAGAGTTTGGCTTCTCTAGGAGCGAGGATGAGTCCTGCGTATATGTCAAGGCTAGTGGGAGTATAGTCACCTTTCTGGTGCTGTATGTCGATGACATACTGCTCATGGGAAACGATATTTCAACCTTGCAAGATGTCAAGGCCTGGCTTGGGAAATGTTTCGCCATGAAGGACCTAGGAGAGGCTGCCTATATTCTCGGGATAAGAATATTGAGAGATAGGAAAAGGAGACTAATTGGACTTAGTCAGGGTACATACTTGGAAAAGGTACTAAAAAGGTTTAGTATGGAAAATTCCAAAAAGGGAGAGCTGCCTATCCAAAGTAATGCAAAATTGAGTAAGACTCAAAGTCCGAGTACAGACGAAGAAATAGCTGAAATGAGTCGGGTACCTTACGCTTCGGCTGTAGGATCGATCATGTACGCTATGACGTGTACTCGCCCTGAAGTGGCCTTTGCTTTAACCATGGTCAGTCGGTACCAGGGTAACCCTGGAAGGGCGCATTGGATAGCTGTGAAAAATATACTCAAGTATCTGCGAAGGACAAAGAACATGGTCTTAGTCCTCGGTGGCAGTGATACCTTGAGAATTGAAGGATATACAGATGCCAGCTTTCAGACGGATAGAGACAGTGGTCGGTCTCAGTCAGGCTGGGTATTCCTTTTGAACGGTGGAGCAGTTACTTGGAAAAGTTCCAAGCAAGAAACAGTGGCTGATTCTACGTGCGAATCAGAGTACATAGCAGCAAGTGAAGCGTCAAAGGAAGCGGCTTGGCTGAAGAACTTTATCGGTGACCTTGGAGTAGTCCCGAGTATTCAGGAGCCCTTGGAACTATTCTGCGATAACGAAGGTGCGGTCGCCTTGACAAAGGAACCGCGAGATCATGGAAAGTCCATACATATCGACAGAAAGTACCACTATATCAGACATAGGGTAGAAGAAGGTCACCTCCTTGTAAAGAGGGTATCATCGGAAGATAATCCTGCAGATCCCTTGACAAAGGCTCTGAGTAGGATTAAGCATAATCAGCATGCTAGGAGCATTGGATTAAGAGATGATATAAGTTTTTGTAATTAGATAGATTTTTTGAAACTTGTAACAATGTTATTGTATTTGACTTTTGTGATTTAATAATAGAGATTTATTAATGAGTAATGGTTTACTAATTTTGTCAATATATATGTCATTGTGTTTTATTTTGCATGTTTTACTTCCTGAATGATTGGATTATTCGAATATCCACAGTCGCTCATACTTTTAGGGAGTAAGTATGAAGTAAGGCTGTCATGAATTGGTAATAGATTGTCTAAGGAGTTAGACATTGCAATTGGATTGCTGCACTATTCGTGAGTACTTGGAAATGGGGATTTGAGTATTGGATAAACTCGCGCTCAATGGATTGCTTCATGGATTACATCACGAGCAATATTGAGACGATAATATCTTTTGATCTTTAAGCTAAGACATATGAGTTATGATTTACTAGACGGTTATTCATTGATAATATGAAAACGCATCGGTAACTCGGTGTTATAAAACGTATTGTTGTGAGTGATTTGTCTGGTAAAAGACATAAGTATATGAGTCAAAGTTTATTCGTCCCTTGACCCTAACGGGGAACAGATATCTGTAGGTCTCTCGATGATTTTGAAGTTGACTAAAATGGTTGGCCAACCGGGACTAAATTGGTAGTCTAAGAGTCATATGCAAATCGGAAATCGAGGAACAGTGAATCAGACCAGATTGATTTTATCCATGTCTTGAGTCTGAAAATATCTTGTTGGACGGAGGATCATCTGATCACTTATCTATGGACAGGACTGATTAGATCAGAGTTTGGCATTGGTTTCTAGGAAGCTACAAGTGCTGGTTAATTAGAGGCAAAATTGGTAATTATAGTCATAGACTTATCCAAGTGGGAGACTGTTGGATTAGGTGTCTAAGCCATGACTAATAATTAGTATTTACCTAATTAATAGAAGCACAGTCCATTTGGGTTGCCCTCATGACTGGAGGTTTGGTAGAAAATTCGGTAGAGAGAAAGGTTGATTTATTATGGGACTAATAAATCAACAGGAATTAAATATATGGTTTATTAATATATTAAAGTGATAATATATTAATTAGAAACTATATTAATTAATTAGGAATTAATCCAGAATTAATTGGATTTAATTTGGGGATTAAATTAATTAATTAAAGGTGCAGGGACTAAAACTGTAATTATTCAATAGTTGAGTAAGTGACAGTGGGAGTGACCAGTGTGGAAATCGATTTTATATATATATATATATATATATATATATATATATATATATATATATATATATATATATATATATATATATATATATATATATATATATATATATATATATATATATATATATATATATATAAATCGATTTTGATATATAATAGGATAAATAGGAGTTTGAATTATAAGATAAAAGGTTTATCTTATTTGAATTCAAAAAGGTTTATCCTTAAGGCTTATCAACTGGTTATTCTGTAACTATAAATAGGGGTCCCTGGAACCCTTATTTCTGCGCCACTTTTAGACTCAGAACCTCTCTAGAATTTTCGATCCATATACCTGCAAGCTTGGGTGTGACTTTCATTTGAGGCAGGATAATTTTGCTGCTCAGCTTCCAAGAAATAAAGGTTGGTTTTTCTGTTTTGATCTTTAGTTTCTTTTATTGGCCTCTACGTTTTTGTTATATGTTCAATTAGAAGAAAACATAGATCCTTATAGGTTGCATGTGAACTTAGGTTATTTAGTTCATGGTTTGCAGAAAACCTTTCAGTAGGATCGTACGATCCTACGATCTCACCTAGTAAAATCGATCCCGATCCTACTTGAATCGTTTTTGGATAAGATCGAGGTAGGATCGTAAGATCGAATCGTAAGATCGTAGAATCGATCGTAAGATCGTAGGATCGCTACTAATTATTTTTATTTTTTTTAATATTTTTGTCTTATAATAACTAAATGAATATAATATGATCACTAGAAAACCTCTTTTGAATTGTTTATTGATAAATGATGTACTAAAAATGTATTTTTCATGTCTTTAACTATTCATTATTAACCAAATGGTTAATCGATGTATGAAAAAATATTTTTTATGCTTTTAGTAGGATCTTACGATCTGATTCGATCTTACGATCACGATTTAGCAAAGTGGAAAACGATCATATATAAAATCCCGATTTTGACAACCTTGGTTCAAATCGCTGATGTAACGCTGTCCAGATCGCATGAGCAGTAGTGAAGAAGAGAAGACTATCAGCAATGTTTTTGGAAATAGAGTTTAAGATCCAGCTTATCACCATTGAATTTGCACGATGCCAGGAAGGATAAGCAGATGTCGTAACAGGAGGTGGGGTAATTGTGCCATCAATGAAGCCGAATTTATTCTTTGCAGATAAAGAGATAAAATCATCGATCTCTTCCATGAATTGAAACAGTATCCATTGAAAACAGTGGAAACCAGAACTGAATTTGGACTGTCAGATGATCCGATGAAAAAAGGACTAGAAGCATCAAGAACATGGGAATTTTGAAAAGAGGAAGATGAATCATCAGTCGCCATGAATGAAGGAACAAAGAAGCTTTGAAGAAGATCGAACTTAGTCTGATACCATGTTAGCTTTCACAGATGAGAGAGATGAGAATGAGAAAAGATCTTTCATTACTTGAAAAACAATTACAAGAAAATGAATATATACATTGAATAACTAACTGCTTCTAACAGACTTTAAATAAAAAAGACAACAATACCCTTGGTTAATCTAACACGTTCCTGGGGAGATAACCCAGGAACGCTCTGTTCTCCCTTCTTATTGGCCGTTTCTCTTCTCTCTCTCCCACCTCATCGCGTTCTACACGTTCTTCCAATCCGGCACACCCCATAGCCTAATGAACCAAAACTAGAAGAAAGTTATGATTTTGTGCCAGAGTTTATTAACAAATGCTATATTTTAAAATGCTTTTCCATTTTATGATTTTATTAAAAAAAATTAAGAAACAAATGTGCTGATTAATATTAACAAGAGCCAAAGCAGCTGTAATTGCAGCTGATGACATGTTCAATCCCATTAGAAAGGAAACCAACATTCCGAACCTAATAACAATTCAGCAAAAGAAGGAAATACGTTTCTGCATCAGTAAAAATTAAATCCACATTAGAATACATATAAATAAATAAAAACATCATCAGATTTCAGCTTATTCAACAAAACAGACAACATTATGATGTAAGATTGAGAAAGCTCGTTTATGAAGCTATAATTTTGACATATGGTTCTTCATTTGTTGCTGCATTAACAAAAGAAAAAACAGTAAGTTTTACATAAAAAATTATAACTTAGTCAACAATCCAAAAAACAGCTCTAGTAAATCTTAAAAAGAAGAGGAACCTGGAAAACATGAAAAACAAAATAGCATCAATATTGACAAACATATTGACATCTGCGTTACTTCATCAGAGAGACAACTCTTGCTGTCACCAAAATCGCACAAAAAATCAAACAATTAGAGAGGAACAATCAAGATTTGGAAACCTGCAACCAAAAATAAAATGTACAGGTCATGAAGACTTCTCTCTTTCCATCATCCTCGTGTACCCAAAATCAGCAAACCATACACTTTTTCGCTTAAAGAGAGACATAGGAGGGGAAGGAGAAGCAGAAATTACCCGGTTGAGGGATTGGAAAGCGGACTTTAAGAGAAATTTTGTGAATCAAAGCCTCAACCCTGATACCCCTTTCCAACGTGATTGTACCTTCTGCATTCCAGCATGATTGTAGCTTATCGATTCCGACCATATCCCTAATCAACAAAAGTCAAACAGAATCTCAATTCACCTGTCTGGATAAATGAGAATATGATATTAAAATGTATTTAAGAAAGAGTCGCACTATTGAAAAATGATAAATATATAAAAAGTTTCGACTTCTCTATTAATGAAGAGTTGACACCAATGTATTCTTTTTTAAATTACTTAGGATCTAACTTCTCGTTTAGTTATGGATTTAAAAACTTAAGGTATGAAAGCAAGCGTAAAAGGGAAGATTGGGGAGAAGAAGACACAGAATCAGGGCTCAAATAACCAAGAAAGGACAAATTGAATGAATTACCAGGATTAAGAGGGTCGTCTACTGCCTTGAGCAGTGAAATGACTTGAAATTGATGTCGTAATCTCTTTCCATTGTTCATCGTACAACATCACAAACCTAAACAAAAGAAAAGAAAAATTAAATTGAAGTTAAAATTTCAGAAAAGCAACAATTGCTGGATTTAAAGAGATTAAAACACCGTACAAGTAAATCAAATATCATTAAGAAGAAAGGAAGCACGACTGATTAATAGATGTCGGAGAAGAAAGAAGCGAGAAAGAATTTCGTGAGGGGTTTTGAAGACAAACAGAATGACAATACGGAGGGTGCAGTTTTCGTCTTCAATGGAGAGAAGGTGTTCTTGGGCGTCTTAGCATTCCCGTCGCCTGCGGGGACAATCGTCGTCGACAGAGGGATGAAGACGGATTGGTTGGATCGCTGGTGGGTCGCGGTGGGGAAAACTCCTTATCATGCCTTTGGAAACAATCGGCAAATGCAAGCGGTGGTGGCGGTGCTTCCTTGAAATCCAAAAACTGAAGATGGTGAAGCGGTGGACGCAAATTCACCACAGTTGGGAAGCAGTGAAAGAATAAAAGAAGGAAAAAGAGAGCTGATGCAGAGAGTTCCGAAAAAAGGACTCGGATCCGATAAACAACCCGCGTGTCACAGCAGCAAAAAAAAAAGCCCATGTCACGTTCAAAAAAATGACGGGATTTAATATATAGAATAATTTCAAAGAATACATAAAAGTTTCAAAAGTGCAAAAAAGTCTGACTTTGTGTAAACATGTAAAGCACAAGCAGATAATGCATGTCTTATGTAAACTGAGTACCGCAGTGATGTATAAAGATAAATAAATAATCCAAAAAAAAGGCTAAAGTTGGGCAGTGGTAGTAATCGGAGAGATAGGGTTGCTTCAATTATTCAGAAACATAGAGATAATTAATGGATTAGTCTTTACTAAATCACTATTCTTTTTGTTTATTTATATTTTTGGTATGTTTTTGACATTTTGTTCCCAAATTAACAGACCAAATATTCATATACATTGAAGATAATCCATCTTTTTCTTTTAAAACAATTATTTATCACTTTAATATCTCTAAAAATTAGTTTCTTGACTTCTTCGCCATAACAATGTAAAATCCAAACAAAACCTAAATATTAAAGTTTTACTTTTCTAAACGATAACAGAACTTAAAAATGTATCACGACAACCCATTAATGTACTGTTGATAATTTATGGTTAATGACTTTAGTTAATGCTTCGCATTTACTTATATTATTTTGAAAAAAAAAAATGCATGCGCTGAATAAATTCATCAAGCTAGGCACACCTATTATATTTATTTATGTTGGTTTGAGCAGATATAACATTTGCAGTTGTAGTATTGTTTGCAAAATAACATAATTCAGCTTTTATTCTGCATTTTAACAACCAATCATTATTTTGTTAAATAAATTAAATACGGTTCGTTAAAGATAAATATATATTGTTGTAAATAACATAAAGAGAGAATATCGACCACAATATCGCATTATAATTCGTAGGTTTATGGATTTGATAATTTTCATAAATGTTTTCTTTTATTATCACTGAAATTCAAGGTATGTGTATGTTTCCCTGTTTAAAAATTCATATTTTATCCTAATAAATAAGTAACTCAAAGTCATATGTCATCTTCTCATTGAATTTGCCACATGTCATTTTCTCATAATTTTAAATTTCTTAAAAAAACTAATTGGTTTGAAACGTTTCTAACTCCTTAATGATCAGTTTAATTATCATTCAATTTCAAAATTAATTGTTATCATTCAATTTCAAAATTAAGTTTTTTTTTAATATCATATTATTTTTAATGTATAGAATGATTTAAGAGACAATAGATAGACAATTAACGTCATAATACTTTGAAGAACGATTCTAATCATAATAGTGAATTTGATTTTAGTACCGGAGACATTCTCATAATCAATTATATTTATCAAAATACAAAGTCGTAATAGTAAAAATCAAAAGCAAGATGTCACGATACACAAACAAATTTCTTATGTAAAATTATTAATGTTTAGATATTCTTAATTAATATTTTTTTTGTATCATCCCGTGTAATACACGGGTCTCACAACTAGTTTAACTTAATATAAAGGAAATTCAAATTCCAAAATTTTTTAATCGATATAATAATAAATAGATTATATCAGTTTTCATCGAGATTTGAGGCAAACACGCAACAAGATACTTCATTAATCCTTTTTGGATAACAAAAACAATTTCTTTAAAAACTATATCCATACATCTTGGGGTCATAACATTAATACGAATAACTCGTAGGACTCTATTGAATAGTTCCACAACATCTAATGGAAAAAACCAAAAGTATCAAACGTGAATAACGTTCACACTTGTTGATTATCCACGTATGTTTTCTCGTGTTGTCACTTTGCGTAAGACATCTTTTAAAACAACATCATACTGAGAAACTCTCACTCCTCAATCCCTTGAGAGGGGAACCCTGTTAGATCCAGACATTCGTGTTTTTGCTCCTATCCATCCAACCACAGCCGGTGTAAGTGTTGATCTTCCTTTCAACGAGCCAGTCAAGAAGTTAACAGATGCTTCTTTCTTGGAGGAAACCTTGCTGCGCCTAAATATATTAACAATAACGTTCCTAACTTTATCATTTTGGTATTTGAAACCCGAGAGCGCTATACAATATAATGCATGGCCCCCAAAATGAGTCTCGGCATACCTTGCGACAAACTACACATATATATCTCAGCAATCGGAAATAGTGGAACTGTTAGGCGACATTTAAGAATAATAGTAAAAACAAATATTATTGATTTTTGAAGTTAATTTCATTTCTAAAATAGTAAATACAACTTTAAGTTGGTTGCCGATAAAAGAGATGACCAAATAATAAAATGAAAGGTATGTAAGAATAAATGTGGCAGAAAAAGAACACCTTTGTACCCCCGAAAGAACCATACATCCAGAAAGCGCTGTTAATTATTGAAAGATATGTGGAGGGTAAATTTGTATTTTCATTCTTCAACCATAAAGGAAAAAAAACAATAGTGCCAATTTTCTTTTTGTTTTCTTACGATAGATACTTTAAAGATCTTGAACTAAAATTTTATAATTTCCAACTTATCATGGGTTTAACAAAAAATTAAAGAAAACTTCATTCGAAAACTGAAAAATCTAAAACATACTTCTATCTTTATAAATGTATGAAAATTACATCATAGGGTTGTAATATATATATATATATATATATATATATATATATATATATATATATATATATATATATATATATATATATATATATATATATATATATATATATATATATATATATATATATATGTGTGTGTGTGTGTGTGTGTGTGTGTGTGAGTGAGTTGTACTAACGAAATCCCTTCTTTTTTATGTTTTAAGGTATGTTTACAGTCCATCCAAGATGGTGGTAACTTGTCAATGACACTCAACACAGTGATGCTTTCATCCATGTTCATCTTTCGGAAGAGTGAATTAACCAGGAATGTGAAGGATTTCATTGTATTGCTCCATAACCGGTCTAGAGTATACCATTTTGTAATAACAAACGTTCACCAAGAACTTCTTACTTGAAGCATCTTCAACGATATACTTAGACCCAAGAGCATTCCCTAATTCCTTTGCACTCTCTATGTTTTGGTAAATATCAAATAAAACATCACACATACCCTTGAGAATATAGCATCTGTAGATGTAGTCATCATTCTCCCACTTGCTTCTTCTCCTCTTTTGCTCCAATGTCTCCTCCTCGATAACTTCTAGCATCGGTATACTCAAAACATACACAACCCTTCAACGTCATAAGTAGAAAGTGCATCTTCTTTAACCAACGACAAAAATCGTTTCATTGGAACTTTTCCAACTTGTTAAACTTGGAAGTCATCTCTCACAGATTCACTCATAATTGCAGAAAATATAAAAAATCACATTCATCTATTGGGGTTTAGGACAAACATGATCGGTTTTCTGTAATCAGGAGACAACTTCCAATCAAGACACTAATTAGAAATTACACACATGATGGTTTATATGAATTCAATTTCTTCTGATATATACTAATAACTGATCAATCAATCTGCAATGATTGATTATCAATGAGTTCAAATACATATTATTTCTCATAAATATATGATTAGCAACTTCAATATGCTATAGAGATTCATGGTTCGGAAGTTAATTGGAATAGTCGGCGGCATTGTGGTGGTGGATTTAGTCCCTGGCTGGAGATTATCAAAGCTTCTTTCCAATTGCAAGAGAAAGGAGTGGATTTAGTTGCTAAGTGTCGCAGGTATATTGGAAATGGGAGAATTACTTATTTCTGGATTGATTTGTGGGGGAGTGATGTTAGTTTTCGTCATAGATTTACTCGGGTGTTTGAGTTAGATTTAGATAAAGATTGCATGGTGGCAGATAGGATTCATCTTGATAATTGGGGTTCGATTTTGAGACATGATCCGAGAGGTGGGGCTGAACTCAATCAGTTTCATCATTTGAAGGCTCTGGTTGATCAAGTGGTGCTTAATAATAAGATTGATGGTTGGGTTTGGACGCCTGATTTGTTGGCAGGTTTTTCGGTCTCTTCGGCTAGGTGTTTGGTTGATAATGCACTCCTTGATGTGTCTAATTTGGAGACCACGTGGAATCAAATTCTCCCGGCTAAGGTCAACGTGTTCATGTGGAAACTTAGGCTTAATCGTCTCCCTTCTAGAGTCAATCTAGATAGGAAGGGTTTGGATCTTCATTCAACTTTGTGTCCGATGTGTGATTTGGATGTTGAGACGGTTAATCACTTGTTCTTTTCGTGTGAGTTGGCTCTCGCTCTGGTGACGAGATGGTGGGAAATTGACATTCCTATATGTTCCTCAATAAGTGATTGGGATAGATGGTTTGGTTCCTTAAGGCTAAAACATAACACAATGTTATGTTTGGAAGTGGTTTTTTGTACGGTGTATTGGGAGATTTGGAATTTTCGCAACAGGTTGTTGTTCGATATGAGTAAACCTATTAAGGCGGCTTTGTGGGATTTTCTTCAATCCCAATCGTTTTTGTGGGTTTGTGCGCGTTTTCGTAAAATTAAGGTTTCTTGGGTTGATTGGGTGAGTAATCCAAATGTAATTATAAACTCTATGTAATTGCTGTTATTGCTAGTCTTTGCTAGCTTTTTATATATTGCCGCCGTTCCAAAAAAAAATGCTATAGAGAGATTTATCTCAAAATGAATTATAATTGCTGGAATTACCACGAAATATATTCCATAATTAATATTTCATATAACACTCCCTTAATAAAATATATTTTCGAGCACTGTCCCTAGCACCCACAAGGGGGTCAGCCAACTTTACCGTCGCCATTTAGATCGTAACGAAAACAAATTCTTATTATTTAAGTGTGTATTCTGCGGACTTCAACTTTTACAAATTCAAATTTTTAGTAATATTGTAAATTACAATACGCTAAAACGATTTAATAACATTAAAATTACCAGCATTAATGATCAAAATCCATTAAAAATGACCATTTAAAAGTATCAGATATCGGCATTGGTTTCCATAATACCTAAGAGTGCGTTTGGTTGCGGAAAATTTTCTAGTTTTCCAAGAAAAATGAAAAGTTGGAAAACGCGTTTAGTTAATCAAATTTTCCAAAATTTTCCTAGAAAATGAAAATTTTCTGTTTTTCAAAATTACATAGAACTTAAAAAACTCAAAATTTTTGTTTTCCAAACTTTTCTATTTCTAAATTTTTCCAAAAATACAATCCCTACACACATATTCTACCCATCTCACCCACCCCACCCCACCCCACCCTAACCCCCACCCTACCCACCCCACACCCACTACCCCACCTTACAACCACCCTACCCTTACCCAACCCACTCCCACCACCCAACCCTCCACCCCCACCCCCACCCCAACTCCACCACCCCCTAACACACCCCCTACCCCACCCCACCCCTACCCTCATCCACCCCAACCCACCACCCACCCCACCCTTATCCACCTCCACCTACACACCCTTACCCTCACCCACCACCCACCCACCCTACCCCCACCCCCTTTACCCCGCCCAGCCCTACCGACCTCCATCCACCCCTACCCCCCACCCCCACCCCTACCCACCTCTACCCACCCACCCCACCTTACCCTCACCCACCCACCCCACCCACCACCCCTACCCCAAACTACCCCCATCCCACCCCACGGTGGGGTAGGGTGGGGTAGCTTTATAAATATGTGTTATTTTGTATTATTTTGAAGTAAAAAAAATAGAAAATGAAACTTACAAAAAATACACATCCAAACGCATTTTCTTATTTTCTAAAACGGAAAACAAAAACTCAATTAGATTAACTAAACACGTTTTCTACTGAAATTGAAAATGAAAATTTCACTCTATTTTTCTGAAAATGAAAAATGAAAAACGGAAAACAGTTTTCCGCAACCAAACGCATCCTAATTTTTTTGTGGTTTTTATTTCATATGTTATCCGAAAGGATAAGTACGCCTTTGGAGTGTTCTAATTCCTCAATAGTCAATAGGCCACCTTAATAGTAATATTAATTTAGATAGATGAAATGTTACATTACCATATGTATAATACCCAACCCACTTTAATTCTCCTTTATATCACCTCTAGTTAGTACGTGGATCGATATTTTATCTCATTGAGCATTTCATCTTTCTTTATTCTAACAATTAGGTTTTTGTCGGTGAATCAATGCTTTCCCTGATGTCTTTTTTTAAAGAAAGTTGATTCATACGCATAAAGTATCATACTTGTATAGCTTTTGCGTCATTTTATACATGGATTGACTAAAATCGTGCAAAAGTAGCCAAATAGTCAAGATCTTTTTTTGAAGAATATAGCTTATAAAGAACTAAAAGGTCGAGAACAAAAATAAAAGTTCATCACATGAAAAAATATATACACAAATACATTGATTATTTTATGTTGTTATGTATTTTGTATCCGTGGCAGTTTAATTCATTCAAAAATCTAATTAACTGTTACCTACATACTGTTCATTTACTGATTGATTAACAATACCACACCACTATCATCTTTTAATAATATAATACAATCTTTATAAACACCACTATCAAAATTAATTAATTTATCATTTCTTTTGGAACCACTCTAAAAGAATCAATGGAATAGTTCGTAATCTAAGGACAAAGCAAAAGTCATATTATGATGCAATCACATTCTTGCCTTTCACTTGCAACCGTTCTTTGTTTTCTTCACCCACATTATTTTCCTTTTTCTTTAACCTAAATTTTTGTATTAGCATGCAAATTACAGTTGTAATCAATGAAAACCATCTTATCTCTATCCAAAACACACAACAATTAATATGTATTAATTATAATATGAAAACAACCCAAACTTCACAAAATTATATTCCTTAGACCCATTTGTTTGTTATGTTGGTCACGTTATGACATAACATTTTGTACTACATTTCATGTCCATTAGCACTAAAACCGATGTCAAAATGACAAAAATTGCTTTTTTTCATGTCCCAGTCTCGACGGCCCCAAAAACTCTATAACGATAAGAACCAGTCCCAGTCCCAGAAACTCTATAACGCTAAATTTTATAAAGAAGTCCCAGTCCCAGTCCATAACGCTAAAAATTATAAACCAGTCCCAGTCCCAGTCCCAGTCCCAGTCCCAGTCCCAGTCCCAGTCCCAGTCCCAGTCCCAGAACCAGAACGCTAAAAATCATAAAGAAGTCTCAGTCTCGGCTACAATGCTAAAAATCTGTCCCACATCTCAATCCCAGACGCTAAAAATCACAAAAAAGGCATAGAAACATAACGCAACATTAAGAAAGTCTACAAAAGTAAAGCTTATAATTTATTAGTAAACCTATATATATAAAGTTCATGCAGTTTTTTTAAGATCAGAAACTGTACCAAATACCCTGTGCATACCATACCATATTACCATTCATATCTATCAAACATTCCCAAAATTACCAAACCTTCAAATTCATCATCAATCTTCATAATCATCATCATCATCCAAATAATCACCACCCGATGACTCACCGCCCACCCCATCATCCATACCAAGCCTCATCAACATCCTCACCCTCTTCGCACCGTCACCGCCACCTAAGCTCGATGACTCACCGCCCCTGGCTCGACCCCGCACCTTCGTACTCGAACCACCCGGGTCCGAACCATGATCATCAACCTCCGAAAGCCCGTTTTCCAATGCCCTCACCAAATTCTCAAAGTAAGACCGAGTCACACTGGTCAAACCCGCTAACTTCACTCTGAAATTATTGAAATTGTCTTCAGTGGCTTCGGATTCTTCGTTTGTTATGTAACTTTGAAGCTCTTTTTCCGCACAGAGATGGAGTCTTTCTAATCCCGATTCCGCTTCGCCCTGTACGTATTCGAAAAACGATTTCTTCGCTTCTTCTTTTTTCGGGATGTAGTATCCGTACGCGTATGTCCATTTTAGAACGCGTCTACATTCGACTATTTGTAACCACGCGTCTAGAATGAATTGGAGTTGTGTTTCGGGTTGGCAGTAGTTTGTGCTGAGTGTTTTGAGATCAGTGTTTTCGATTTTGTTCATGTCTGAAAGAGCTTGTTTTCTTGATTTTTCATTTGCGGCCCATCGTTCGTAGTAATGTGTGTATCTTTGAATAGCTTTTTTGGCTAATTCTCTTTGTTGTTCGGCTTCTGGGAGTTCGCCCCCTTTTTGGGAATTTGTGTAACGGTTGCAAGCTCTTCCATCGTGCCCTAGATATGGGCCGAGACATAGCCAGCAGAATTCGTACCCGCATGGAGGTCTGCAAGTCATGTGCATACAGCCATGGTTTTTTTCGATTGAGCGTTTGCATTTTGGGCAGGGTTTTGTGTAGGCGAGGATCCAGTTTGTGTTTTCTGCTTCGGTGGTGTTTTTGAGTACCCATTTAGCTACGGTTTCGCAGCCGAGAGGACGGTGAGCGTCTTCCATACATTTCCAGCAGAAAGTGTACTTACAGAGACAAGAAACATCGTAGTTACCGGCTTCAAAATCATCGTCGAATTCTACAGCGTAATCGCATCCGGGACCAGGGCACCATTTGATCTTCTTGTTGCTCTCGATGTAAGAGCTAAGGAGAAAACGTGCGTACCTTTTCTTTTTGTTGTCTGGGGCCAGGACGTTGACCATGTCTGGACCGACGGCAGCGGCACAAGAAGGTTCCGGACACCTTAGGGTCAAGCATCCAGGGCCGTCGTCGATGGAGGTGCAGACGTAAGCCTTCCAACACGTCTTACAAAATATATGATCGCATCCACATGTGGCGGTATCGCGCTTGCTGATCGATTCGAAACAAATCCCACAATCGACGATTTGATCGCCTGATTTGGGGAATTTAACTGCCGGATCAACCTCCAGTAAACCAACAAGCGCGCGAACTTTAGCTTCGTCTTCAAACCACGCTTCGTGAACATTACTGACACTCCAATTATACCGCAGCAATATCATGCACGCAGAATCCCTGGTTATCGATAGAACCGAGAAAACCTTGGTGATATCTTCTTCTTGACGCCGAAGCAGGTCATCTTCTTTCAGTATCAAATAGCTTTTCTCACTGGTAGAATTGGCGCGATTGATCAGAACATTGGAATCATCGGTGGCTTCGTCTACGTCAACGCCATCATCGTCGCCGGCATAGGCATCATCGTAGTAAACTTGATCATGTGAGTAAACAGAGAATGTATATCGGAAAAGAGGATCATGGTCCGAATCCATGGGTTGCATGGAGGAAAGCGATGAAATTGTGAACAAAAATAATTAGTTGAAGCTATAATTGAGACGATCGGGCATCGATCAAGTCGCGATTGATTAGGAAATTTTAGGGTTTAAGAAAGATTGACGAAGATGCCGAATGATTTGGGGATTTTGGAGTGTGTTATTGTAGAGTTGATTAACAGAATCTACCGAAGAAAGTGTGAAGACCAAGACTTTTACAGTTTAATGAAACTTCGATTTATGGGCCAATTGGCCCAAGAGAAATTGCTTGGAGATTGTGAACATAGAACAACCTAAAATGGATAACAACTAAAAAAAGTATCAGCCACGTTTTATGTGTTGCAAAATTGGTCTAGGTTAACATAGTAAAAAGTAAAAACAATAAAATATTATAATGTTTATTCAAATTATTTAAATTTTTATAGGTAAAGGGAAAAAAAGCCATTTTATTATATGATATGTTTTGATCATAAATATATCCTTTGTTAACACAAAAGTCATTGTTCTGTTCTTTTTTTTCTTTTTTAAATTATAATCATTCAGTCAATTATTCATTCGGTTTACCGACTATTATTAATCATAGTAGCATTTTCGTACGTTGTTGCAAAGCTTGTATATATTTACAATAGCAAAAAAATGTATGTAATACAAATTAAGTATAGGAACCAAAACTATTAATAATGGATAAGAATCATAGGTACTAAAAGTGTACCTATGATTAATGGATTATTAATGGATATTTGTAGTTTCCAAAATTAAAAACTACAAATATAAATACCATAATTAATATAAACTAAAAACTATATTAACCAAAATTATAATTTTTCTAACTTAGAAACTATAGAGACTAAAACTATAATTAATGGAAATAAAACATACAGAGACCAAAAATGTAGTTATTGAAATCTAAAAGTCTAAGGACCAAAACATTAATTAAAGAAAATTAAAAACTATATGGATTAAAACTATAATTATCCTAAATAAAAAATTTATAATGATCAAACTATAATTAATGCAATTAAAAAACTATAACGTGTACACTTGTTTTATATTGACATTTGTTTTATATAAGGACATTTTTACCATGTCTGTTATATAGGGACTATTTCAATAAATATATATGATACAACTATTCATTTCATAATTGTGTGTATATATAATAAAGCAAATTTCAAAAAAAAAAAACTAAGTTTTCATAAAACTTCAATTTTGATACTGTGTTCTTTTTGTTTGAATTTAAGTCACTAAGCTTTTAATTTTTGTCAATTAAGTCGCTATGTTTCAGTTTTGTTTCAACGTTGACCATTTGACCTCAACTTAGTTGTCAGCTGACATGACATGATGACGTGTCAGTCTTGGATAATGTGGCGCTAACATGGCATGCATGTGTGGTACCTAGGTGTCAAAATTGAAAACATGGTGTGACTTAATTGAAAAAAAAAGTAACACAATGTCAAAATCAAAATTTTCTGAAAACTTAGTGTTTTTTTTATATTTGCCCAAAAATAATTAGAAACGTTTCAAAATGTTTAATTCATACAAAATAGAAAACTAAAAATATTTTGAATAAGGAGCCGTTTTGTGGAATAGTGAGATAGAGGTTATAGTTGGAATATTTATAATAACCAAAGTGCTAAAACATATTTAACTGGACATTCTGCCAAGATTTTTAAAAAAATTAATTTACAAGATTAATGAAACTTTAGGAGAGTAAATTAGAAATTTCATGAATCAATAATGAAAAGAAAATGGAATAAGGGTTAAATATGATCAATGCAAAAAAGATCAAGGACTAAAAATGTATATTAGGATTTAAGTTTTGAAAATAGAGTTTTCATGTGTAACTCTCAAAACACATTGTATTGTACATATTTGAGACTCCCAATAACCATGATCTTTATCGGAATACCCTTTTCGGAAAAACAAAACTGTCTATCGTGTAACTCTTATCTTATTGATTCTGAATAATTCACTTAATAGACAGTAAAACTAACCTCAAACGCTATCTTATTCATTTGGTTCCCAATTACACACCACCAAACCCCACGGGACAATAGCCCGACGTCATCGGGAACTTGCAGAAAAGTATATATGAAACTTATCCAAGAATCTCTTCTAGCAGTGACCATCGAATGAATCCTATCAGTTCCACCATCTTGATATTTTTTCTTCCTCAATATTGAGTCTCTCTCGTCTCCATATCTCTGTATATCTCGAAGAACATTAATTTGCGAAGGCACTTTGATCCTTCTCGTTATTTTGCTCTTGAAGTCAACAGGACGTTTCAAAACATCTCTAAGGAATCAGTGATGTCTCTTGGAGTTAGACACTACCATATATCTACCTTTCTCCTTACCATCAAGTTGTTACTTTTTTTCTCCTTGTGGAAGGCATCTCACATTAATCACATTTAACCTTTCTTCCATTTTCATTTCATTATTGATTTATGAAACTTCCATTTGACTCCCCCAGAGTTTTATTAGTCTTGTAAATTAAATTCTTTTAAAAAATATTGGCATAAATGTCCACTTATTTGCATTCTAACCCTTTGATTGCTATAAATATTCCAATTATAACCTCTATCTCATCATTTCAACAAAACAACTCTTTATTCAAATTTTATTTATTTTTCTAATTTTTATTAATTAAGTCTTTGAAACGTTTCTAATTAGTCAACAAAACAGCTATTTATTCATATTTTATGTATTTTTATAATTTTTATTAATTAAATATTTTGAAACATTTGTAATTAGTTTTATGGGAAAATTTCAAAAGGGAAATCTCCAATAAAGTCCTAATATTTTGGTCCAGTTTACGAAAAAATGTCAAATTAATTTTTTTTACAAAAAAGACAAAATTATCGAATAATGTATTCAAATCAGCACTTTTTTAACCTTTTCAGTATGTAATATTGCCATGTGGCGTGCCACATCAAAACGTTCATTTATCTAGGAAAAATTCTATGTTTTATCTCCAATAAAGTTATAATATTTGACTCAGTTTACGAAAAATTCTCAATATTTTGGCACAGATTACGAAAAAGTCCCAATATCGAGACTGAATTTACTTGGAAAAAATTGCGTATGTATTTACGTCTTCTATAACATATTTATAAGTTTGAAAACATATTTTACGTATTTATACATGCGTTTATTTAAAATACGTAAAAATACTTTAAAATATGTAAAAAATACATGTATATATACGTAATTAAATGTAAAAATAGGTATTTATACATGTATTTTTTTCCAAATGACATATAGGATTTTCGTAGGTTTGTTTAGTGAGATTAGAATGGACGAGATTGTAAATGATTGAACAAAATTGAATTGCACTAAACTAGATGATTATTAATATAGTGTTTGGTAAGACTAGAACAACGTGATACAAGTCGTTAAAATTACTATATTGTCTTTCGTACGAAGTAAGCAACATAATAACTTTATAATTTCCTAACAATATGAATTCTAAACAAAATGTATAGCAACTAATATTGGCTTTCGTTCTTGAGACCACGAAATATTGTTTCGAAACATAAATTAAAATAGTGTTTGGTAAGACTAGAACAACATGATACAAGTCGTTAAAATTAGTATATTGTATTTCGTACGAAATAAGCTACATAATAACTTTATAATTTCCTAACAATATGAATTCTAAACAAAATCTATAGCAACTAATATTGGCTTTCATTATTGAAACCACGAAATATTGTTTCGAAACATAAATTAAACAAGAAATGTTGAAATTATTTTTTTAAACATAATATAAAGAGTATTTGTTTAAATGTATTTATTTATGTTTACATGTATATACGTATATATATATATATATATATATATATATATATATATATATATATATATATATATATATATATATATATATATATATATATATATATATATATATATATATATATATATATATATATATATATATATATATATATATATATATATATATATATATATATAGAAGTAGGATCATTTGAGGCCAATAAAAAGGTTGAGGTCTTGAGGCCAAATATAAACCCTTAGATATTTGATTTTAAATGGCTGAGATTAAATTAGATAAATAAGGGATTTTGATTTTTTTTTGGATTAAATAATCATTAATAACTGTATAAGGCTAGAATAGTAATTTTACGAAGCCAATCGGTACTGGGAATACGGAATACGGAATTTAAGCATGAAGTTCCGCCAAATTAGATGTGGTCTGTTCTTTTCTTGCGAGAGTCATCGGATATTCAAATCGTTTCTTTAATCGTGGAAGAAATCACGATAACAACCACTGAATCGCTATAATCTATCCACATTGATTCTTTATAAAAAACCCTAGATACGAAGAAAGCTAGATCGAGTCACAGAGGTTCTTCTTGAGAATGGCAGGCGACGAAGAAGCTCCAAAGAAGGCGAAATCGACTCACAGAGGTAAATAGTTTTTAGCAATCAGTTCATATTGTTAATTTAAGTAAGTATAAATCGAATCTCACATGTAATTGTTGATTATGTTTTGCAATCCCGTTTTTTTTCTTTCTTCTGATTGTGCATTACCTTAAAAATCGATATCTAGGTTATGAAATTTGGTATGTCTGTATATTGAAACCGTAATGTATCAAACAAACCATATTATATCAGGTTAATATTGTTTGATTTTCACTTAAATCTAGATTGTTAGCTTCAATCATCGATGATTAACTATAAAAGGTTCTTCGGATTGCGCATTACCCTAAAAATCGGTATCTAGGTTATCAAATTTGGTATGTCTGTATATTGAAACCGTAATCTACCAAACAATCCATATTATATCAGGTTAATATTTTGTTTGATTATCACTTAAATCTCGATTGTTAGCTTCAATCATCGATGATTAACTATATTAGATTCAATTATCGATGATTAACTATATTGGACTAATAAATATAATATAGTTAAAGTACATAATCTGAACATAATCTGATTTCCAGATGGTGATGGAGAAAATTTTCAACCATTAATTTAAGTTGTTTAAAGAATATTATATTTTGGCTTCAAGTGAAAAGTAGTAAGGTCTGTTGTAAGAATCATTTAGCATGCATGGAGACAAACTGACAAAATCATAAACTTACAATATTGTTTCTATTCAAGATTTAAAAAAAGGGTATAGAAATGAGGCATACCAAATCATCATCTTCCTGGTAGTCACCATCTCCATTAGTCTCTCTGAGTATTCTATTTTCCTGTTCTAAGTGAGCACAATGCTCCTTTGCAAAAGCAAGATCAGCCTTGACAGTTTTCAGTTCCCGAAGTAGAAGCTTTGCTTTGGCAGCCATTGCCATTGAAACCTGTGGGAAAAACGCAATGTTATATTTACATAATATATGTTTATCTTATACATTTTATAATATTTTACATATTATATGTTTATCTTGAGTTGAATTTCTACATCAGTCTGTAATTGGTTAGTATTTGAAGATGGATTAGGGATGCTGCTTTTTTCCTTTTGCTTTATGTGTAGTTTGCGTGTTTCTTGAATTATGTCTGCGGTTCTTTTCTCCACAATTGTTCTGCCCTCCTGTCAGATTAATGAACGATAGTGTAAAGATCGTAGATCGGGCCTTAATTATTATTTTTGAAATGTAGAAAATTACCTCGAGGGCATTACCAATTGTACCGCCTATGTAATTAAGAGATGATGCAATCACACCTAATCCAGGATTGTCTGTCTTTTGATGACTTTCTGATAATGACTGGCTAGGATCCTGAAAAAGACGAATATTAACAAATAACAATAAAGTTCTGAAAAGTTCAAAATTGTATCATAATTACCTGACCACCTATTTAGGCATCTGACATTTGCTGCCTCCTCCTTTCTGGTGTCTGGTATTGTTGAGGTCCATCATCCTCATCATCGATAATGGACCTGGTCCTGGCTTTACTAGCCAAAACACCCCAAAATCCATGCTTGGGTTTTTCCAAATTCTTCATTGATGTATAGTCATGTTTCATGGAATCATCCTATAACAGCATACAAACTTGTTAACACATCCAACCAATTATACAAGATACAACACCCTATAACAACATACTCGATAATTACTACAAGTCAAAACGACAGAAGAGAACCATGCTTCATCATTGCAAATTGCAAGTAGGTATATTATCATTGTTGAAGTTTTATCCTTGTCTTTTCATCTTTGGAACCCTAGTTTCAATCTTAAGTGAGCACTAAAATATCCAGTTTCTTCTTAAAAGCTGTAAAAATGAAGTCTATGTAATATGGTTTGAGGATCCATATTATCACTAAAACAATATTGGTATGACATTTAAGTGATAATCAAACAATATTAACCTGATATAAAAATTGTGAATTTCTGTAGTATTATTAGGAACATGTTGTTATTAGAATTAAAAGTTTTGTGTCGTATTTTCATTATTTAAAACTACATTCCACCATTGTATTAACAGTGTAATCCATTTTGTTTATGTTTATGTATGTGTTAACAGTTAGGAAGCACAGTGAACGTATCATGAAGAAGCATGCATTTAGTCGTTTTAAGAACAATGCATCAGATCCTGTGATGATCGACATGGATGATGATTTTGTTAACTACAAGCAACCTGAAATTATAACAACAAGTATATTTTCATTATTTTATAACTACAAGTTGGTGTTTTAGCATTGAAATTGTTAATCATTGTTCACATTTTTTCTAACAGAAGTTACACCAAAGACAACACATGAACAAAGGAGTAAGAAGGGTCATGATTCTGTTATCAACCTTGTTAGCCCTATGGTCATTGGCAGTGATGAATCAAACAAAGGTAAAATGTTGATTTAGTATTAATCATTTATGATTACATTTACACATGCAAAGCTCATTATATAATATATTTTACATGTAATTATTTACCATATACTAACTATTAATTTGTGTTTTTGATGATTTTTTCAACAGATATTAATTCAAATATAGTACATAAAATGCGTACGAAAAACCGCAGTGATACGATAATAAACCTTGATAGCCCAGTTGTCATTGGTTCTGCTATCAAAGGCAAAGGTAATTGACAAAATATTTTCGATTTACTGTCTGTTGGTTGTTGTACTTCTTTTTAATCAATGGTGATTTTATGCTTCATATCATTCATTAATTCAACTTTATTTCAGGGAAAAAGGAAAATACTATCAGTCCAGCTACAAAGATTTACACACGATCAAGCAAACAGAAGGAGAAGAGGAAAACAGATAAAGTCGAACAGGGTCCAATTCAGCATAAAAAAAGAAAGAGTTCAAAAGAGGATGAAGGTGTGGAAATTGAAAACAGAGAGAAGAAAGATAAAAAGAAACCCAGAAAAAAACAAGTTGGTTTGAAAATCCCCAGCCATGTTCCAAAGATCCAATTAAGGACTTCACCTAATGTCCTTTATACAGCAATGAAGAATCTTTCACCCACACAGAAGAAATATGTTGAGTCAATTGGATTGGGTGTCCTGTTGAGAATGCAAGTAGACGGGTCTCCTACGAGGATCGGATATTATGCTGTCAAAAATTTTGATCCTCAAAAAATGGTTATGTCACTTGAGAATCGCGACATTGAAATAAACAAACGTGTTGTACATGATATGCTTGGGTTACCGATGGTGGGTGTAGCTATAGATTCAATGGATAATCGTCTTCCTGGGGACAAAACAGTTGAAATTTGGAAGGATCAGTTTAAGTTAGATAACGATATTCGTCCGAAGGCTGTGCAGAAGGCTTTGAACCGGTCAACAGAAGTTGACTTACTTTTCAAAGTTAATTTGTTTGTTCTTTTGTGCAATACGTTGGGCAAATCGATGATTATGGGTACATGTGATTTGTCAATGCTTATAAAAGTTAGTGCGACATTGGAGTTGAAAAATATTGATTGGTGTGCCTATGTTATACATTGTTTACAAGAAACAAGACCTACATGGGACAGCAACAGCAATATTTCATATTTTGTTGGTCCAATCATTTTTTTGACGGTATTATTTTTATTTTTATTTTTTGCAATTTAATTTTTTATTGTTTTAAGTTTGTCTCTTAATCATATATTTAGAATATATACTAATGCTAAGTAAATTTTTAATGTAGTTGTTATACTTGGAGAGTATAAGATGTGATAAAGTTAAAGTATCTCGTGGTCATCCCGCCATATGCTATTGGAATGTTGACAAGATGCGGGAGCGTGAACAAGTGGAATACCACACTGTGGGATATGGGAGGGGTGAACTCCAAGAGACTTTTGTACCAGAAGATGATAATCAACCAAACGTAGGTAGAAAATCAAATGATGTTGAGGTAATGTTTGTACAATCCCTTTGCTGTTTTTTCTGTTTTCTCACATAATCAGTTATGATTGCCGTGTACAATCAATGATGATTATCAACCAACCATAGAATGCTGATTGCCCTGCACAATCAATGATGATTAAGCTAGTATACTTTAATATTGTATACTGTCAATCATCAATGATTAACATACGTTTCAACTAAACTTGTTTAACCAGCTTAAGCCTTCATTATGCTTGTCATTGATGATTGATTGTAAATCATCATTGATTGCACACGGAAACAAGCATACTATGATAAAGAATCATATTTTAGGCATCATCATTGATTGTAGATGGAAACAAGTATACTATGATAAAGTTTCAACCAACTATAGTATGCTGATTGCCGTGTACAATCAATGATGATTAAGCTAGTATACTTTAACATAGTGTACTGTCAATCAACAATGATTAGCATACGTTTCAAGTAAACTTTTTTAACCAGCTTAAGTCTTTATTATGCTTGTCATTGATGACTGATTGTAAATCAATGATGATTATCAACCAATCATAGTATGCTGATTGCTGTGTACAGTCAATCATCATTGATAAATTGAAGAGTAGTTTTGTCCATCATCCATGAATTACATAGATTTACAAATTTTTTAAAAATTAATGTTTGTTCAGGATGTGATAACAAGTATTGAGGAGATGGTTCAGACCTTAGTTGATACAAAACAGAAACTTGAAGAATACTTTTCTGAAGCTGAGGAGAGGTTCCGTGACAATGAGGTGATACAACAATTGAAACGAAAAGTCGGTGCTATGTTCAATGTTTCAGATAAAGACGATGTTCCAGAAAGTGATGAACCTGTTTTTGAACAAGCCTCTCCGTGGTGGCAAGAAAATATCAAAGAAATCATCAGATCTGCGGATGTTGAATCAACTCGTTCAAAGCCGTTTGATAGTTCGCCAATTCCACAGTTCAGCCTTGGGTTGACACAAGAGTTTCAGGATATGGTGAATCAGAGTGCCCAAAAGCTGAATACAAACCCCCCCAGTGATGATATTCCTTGTCCAAAACCATTATCCCACATCGTTCAACCAAATGTCCCACAAACTGCAAATGACAAACCGAAAAGGCATACAACAAGATCAGCCCCCCTTCTATCGCCTTTTGTTAATCGTTATGCTGAAATACAAGGAGCCCCAACTGCCTCTGAAAAACAAATGTCTGAGTGGGTGTTTTCCACTATTGCTGATCCCGGGTAAAATTTATTAATATAATTTAACCTGATTTGCACTAGATATGTATACATCTAATATTTTTTTTTTCAGAGACATTGTGTTTAGGGCAATGGGTGGATTAAGTGCTCAGCGTTTCCACATGGAAAGTTTTTTTACTGGTTGCGAACTCTTCGGACATGTTTTGGATTGCTGGTCGTTTATATTAAACATGAATGAAGAATTTCGTTCCACAGATTCTCCGCAACGCTTATTTTTTAACACAACTTTGGCGGTATATGTTTTATTATTACATTTTTTTCGCAACTAAGTCTATTAATTTATAAATATAATTAATCATCACTGATTAATTATTTGTATGTTGATTTAAACACATTTAATTTTTATTTTATTTTTAGTGACTTTTTGATATGCGTTTTTATCCCTGTGTTAATGTATATTATATTTTGAAAATCTAGAGCTCAGTCCTCAACAATACAAAAATTACCGAAGACGATAGAATGCGACTTTTTATTGAGAATTTTGAAGATTGCATGCAAGACTCAGACTATCTGCTTCATCAAATACGTTTGGTACACATAATGATCTTATAACAACTTATTGATTATTTGTTTAAATATAATTTTAAAGATCATTTTACTTTTTTTTCAGCTTATCATACCGGTAGTGCAACATCGACATATATACATGGTTGCTGTTGATATCAAGGATCCTGACTTTGTCATTATTGATAATAGCAACTTTGTACAAGAAATTTCAGCTAGATATGGAGAATTGCCCGCGCTCCTTGTAAGTTTACATAAGTCAATGTTTTACATAATTCAATGTCATTATCAATGTTTGTTGTATTCAATGATTGGTAGACCATCATATTGACTAACATATTTTAAAATTTGTCTTTTTCAGAAAAGATATCTTGTTGATTACCTGCATTCCGTTGGTCATCCGATTGCAGATGCACTTTCTGTCATTGGTATACGCAGGCTCGAAATGCAATGGAGAACTGCCAATAATCATTGTGATTGCGGTATTTTCACAATGAGACATATGGAAATGTATATGGGGCGGGCAAAGGTATTTGATACCGGGTTTAAGCGTGAGTCTAAAGCACAGCAACTTCAACTTGATAGGCTTCGGGTCAAATATCTTTACAAGATTTTGACAAATGAAAATAACCTTAGAAAAGCAGCCATTGAGAATGAAGTTTTGGAATACATGAAAATTCCTTCAGGAGATCGGAAGCGGATAAAAGATAATGCAGCTGCAAACATTCATGAAAGATTGTCTCCGTTTGGTTAAGATATTAGTCGTGCTTGTTTATCATTTTGTGGGTTTAGAATAGTTCCGATTGTATTTTTGTTTATATTTCCATAGAACAAGTTGTTTTAGTATATTTACAAATGGTTTTTTGGTTTTAGGATACTTGAACAATTAATATTTTCCTTTATCATTCAGTTATGAATGTATATAGCATTTAATTTTGTAATCAGCAATGATTATTTGTTAAACCATATTTAATCATTGGGTAAATACTATATAACATGTTAATTACGATTGTATTTGTTATTACAAATGTTAACCTTGTTAAATGAGGCATTATTGCCTGATAAATTATATATAAAAAGTAACAAATTCGAAAGTACTTTAAAATATGGATGTACAAGTTTTACTGCATAGGTTGGCAGGGAGAGAGTGACAAAAAATTCGTGTATTTTGCTACAATCTTTTAGTCAGAATATTGATGCCCCACCCACACCATGATCAGACCAAATTGCCTTGCAAAAAGAATGGTTTCAACCTCTTCCTTGACTTAATGTTCTTGAAATCTGTGCATAAATCAAACGCCCACAAATCTTTATGATGCATGTGGATCGTACATATGTGTATATGTAGTTTGTACTCTATGCTTATTTTCTAGTATAATTTATGTATAATATCATGAGGGTTCATGTAAGCTTGTCATATGGCGGCTTATACTATTGTCATGCATTATATGTATATTTTAAGATGTTGGAATTTATGTGTTATAAATTGTTACTTTATATTATAGATAAATTACATCAATTCTAAAATAATAAATAATTTTTTTCTTTAAATTATTATATATTTTCGTTTTTGGAGTTTTGTATTTATCGTGATATTTTTATTCATATATTTTAAAATGAAATTGATTGTATTCGTTAATGATAATGCATAAACATTATGTAATCATTGTCGAATACAATTTACATTACATATGTTAATTACAATGTTGAGATATTAAACAAGTTAAACAATCATAATCCAACCAAATTACTTAAAAATTAGATGAATCCATCTATTCATGTTATTAACTAACTTAAACAATGATAATCCAAACAAATTACAGAAAAAATCAAATACCAACATCCTTAATAAATTGTTTCAAAAAATGTTATAATTCAATGATTACAAAGCCTAATTTTTTTTACTATTCATTTGTTTTTCCCGTTCAATCCGTACTTTGCATGTCCTTGCATTGTGATTAACATACAAATTACATCCCGTGCAAATTCTGGTTGAAGATTTTGAAGCTGTTGCTTTTTCACTATTACTAATCAATCTTTTCTTTGTCCCAGACCCTTTATTTCTTAAAACACTTGGTACTTGAATGTCTACCGTTTCAGGAATACTATTTATCCCTAGTAGTTTGAGTGCATCTTCTTCATTTTTGTCAGATGTGCTTTGTTTTGAAGCAAACCGCTGAACATCCTTCTTCATTTTCCTTGTACTTTCAACCACAGATACCAGTTTTTCCTCATCTCCTTTCACAACATCTAAGCAATATTCAAAATTCTCATATGCTTCGGATATTAGTTTCAAAATTTTATCACCTTTTTCAACAAACCCATGCTTATTTAACAGGTTATGGCATGAAATTACATCCTTTCTCCATCTCCTCAAAATGTATTTCTCTGGAATCTCTTCGATATGATTGTTTTTCAGAACTGCAAATATATGCCGACATAGTAACCCTGTACGCGTGAATAGTTGGCAAGAACATGTCACATCATTTTCTGGCAGTTTTAACTCAACCTGATACATATTATAATCATTAACGATTAAATGCAGAAGAAAAAAACTAATCATTAAAATATTTTAAGGTATATTACCTTGCATTTTGTTTTAACCTCCTTGTTCTTGTCCCAATGCGTAATCATTACAACTTGCAAGCCATTTGTATTCTCAACACTATCTAACGAACAATTCCATGCACCCTTGTATATCTCATTCCTAACGTCTAAGAATACTGTTTTTGTATATACACTCGCAGCATGGCGATCTAGTCCTGTTGGCATCTTAAATAAGTATTTAGCATCCTTTGTTGCCTTATCAAGTTGACGTCTGGTATTTCTTTGCTTCTTGATTGCCGTGTCATAATTTAACATAAAATATATTAAGAAATTTTCTGATTGTGCGTATTTGTTGAAAAACGAATTTATGCTTTCCGACCTCGATGTAGTTTTCATTAGTCCGTGCATTGGCATATCTTTGAAATACGCTGGAATCCAATTTCTCCTTATATTGAACATGTCACTGAACCATCTGTTATTCTCTAACTTGTACTCTTTTATTAGTATATTCCAATCTTTTTCAAATGTTTCTGGTTCTAGGTACACGTTCCATACCAGCTTATTGAAGCGCTTACGGAAATCAGTTTTCTTCAAAAAATCCGGTGACACCTGTTATAACGAGCATTCAGGTTAATCATTAGTGATTAACCCATGTTTAAAATAAATAATTATGTTTTTTGTATACCTTTTTTTGCAATTTTTGAGTTATATGCCACATGCACAATCTGTGCTTCGACTCAGGGAAGACACGTTCAACTGCTTGTATAAGTGCCGGGTCTTGATCAGTCAATACCAGATTTGGTTGAGTCCCATGAGCTTTTAAGAATGCTTCTAGCAGCCAAGTGTATGATTCAATTGTCTCATTGCTTAGTAGGCCAGCTCCAATTGTGATAGACTTTCTATGATTGTCAATAGCTGTAAAGGGTACAAAAATCATTCGGTACCTAGTAATATGGAAAATCAAAGATTTGTTACACGGTGCCGTCGTATCAATAGTTATTACTTTAAAAAAACAACAATATTCATCAGTGATTAATGAATTTTAAATGATTAATGATAAATTGTATACATAATATCAACATACTTTTGTCTTTACTTACTTGTTGGTTCTGAAAGTTGCATCTAATGAAATAACATCGTTGAATTCCTTGTAATATAACTTTTCTGTCTCGTCGGCCCAAAACATAGCATTTAAGACATTATCTACACATTTGTACTCAAAGGTGTAATTTGGAAACTCAGACTTTCTTATATTCATCTTATCGACTATAAGTTGTGCATCTTTGTCAACTAAAATGTTCCCAAGTTTTCTTCTATAATTTTTATATTCGGTAACGCCAGGTCCGACATCAGTATAACCGCCTCTTAAACTTGCCCGCAAATTAAGTGCCCTTGTCGGACCAATGTTAACTGTACTTGACCCAATCATAAATGATTTATCTGAGAACTTTAACTTTTTGGCTTGCTTTGAATGTTTCATTTCTTCTAACGTATAAAGAGGGTGGTTGTGGAACTCGTGAAATTCCTTTATAATGAACGTGTTAGAATGAATACTTTCTCTTATAAACTTTATGCCAGCTTTACAATCAGTAATGATAAAGTTTGAGTTGCGTCTCTTTCTCCCAGAATCTTCTGCATCTAAGGTGTCTACCGATTTTTGTGGAATTTTCCCGTTTCTGTTACAAACGACTTCCTTTGATTTAATAGTATCGTCACCAAATCTTTTTTGTGAATACAAACGCACATCGAATCCGGCCTTCGATGCATACAACCTATACATGTTAATAGCATCATCCAACGATTCGAAAGTAGCCTTTTTATCTACAATATTTTCCTTTGGTAGAACTGGTTGCCACAATTTTCCACCGGGTGATTCAATTACAGTACTGTTGTACGCTTCATGTTCTGACTCGTTCTCTTCATCTGCACAGTATGATTCATTATCTGACTCGTACTCTTCATCTGCTTTATGACAAAGTTACTTAAAAATATCAGTTACTTTAATCATGACTATTAATAATTAACCCCAATTACATATTACACATTTTCCTAATTCCATTATCACGTAAGAAAACTTACACACCAGGTAGTTATACAAGTATGTAATATCACAGTTTACATCTAAATCATAATTTATTAGGAATTATTGTTACCACACATTATGTTAACTATAATCACTAACAATTAGCGTATGGTATCACAGAGTCCATATACATAATTTTTACACGTTCATAATTAGCATGTAAGACATGATTACTCAATCAAAACTGATTAACACTTTCTTAATTATGCAAAATGTACTTTACTTTTCCGTTTTAATACTAACTGTAAGAGTGGTTGATAAATGCAGTTTTTTAAAAAGTACAATCAACAACTACTATGAAATTTAGTTCCTCAAGGACAATGTTAAACACATCAGCAATCATTGAAAAGGTATGACACATACACAATCATTGACAGTGATAAACACATCAGCAATTTATATATACATGTAAGTTACTTGTTTTTATACCAGAAGCACAATAAGAAACACATCAGCAATCATAAAAAACTAAACTAGGTAATCATTGGCAATGAAACGAGTCCTGATAAAACATATCCTTGTTGGTTATTTAATCAATCATTAATGATTATACTTAAATTATTGAACACGTGATCAAGTAAATGAAAACATACTTCAAAAATACATTACCTCCACCATCTTCTGAATCTTCGATCATCTCCATGGAACTATTTTCAGATGCTTCACCTTCATCACTGATGTAAATTTCCGAATCCATAAATGATGTACTCCTTGTGTTTCACTGTTAATGATGCATTATTAAAACATAAGATAAAAAGATTTTCAGAATTTGTATTGATTTTGCTTGATTTTCAGTGAATACGTGCTCAATTCACTGATTGCGTCTCCAATTATGTGAATTCCAAATATGATTTACATTGATTACGTGATCAATGCACATGAATTTTTGTCCTTCATCACAATAGAACACGTGATCAATTTTAGGATTGTAATCAGCAGCATAAACTATATATAACCTGGAGTAATGGCCTTTGATTGAGTATTTGAGTCTGATTCACTGATTTATTGTCTTCGACTGTGAGTCGTGTATGTCTTCGAAAGGAATAAATGGATTCCGGTTGAAGCTTCAATGATTGTCTGTTCTTCTGATTGATCGAGAAGCACAAGAATAGGATTACAGATTTTGTATTGAATTACCTGTTTGATTTCGCATTCAATTCATCATATGGCAATTCGAATTTTTTGACTGGAATGTTAATACACGAACTTGAAACTCGATTGACTTGTTAAACCAGGCAATTCACGATTTCCTTGATTGTAGGTACGTAAGTTACATTGTTGTTTATTAAAAAAATAATTAAATTACTAATTTCCTAAAACACCCCTCTAAAATGATTGGCTTACAATTGGCCTCGCGACCTCAACCTTTTACTAGGCCTCAAAGGATCCTCTCTCTCTCTCTATATATATATATATATATATATATATATATATATATATATATATATATATATATATATATATATATATATATATATATATATATATATATATATATATATATATATATATATATATATATATTTGCGTCCTACCAACACTATATTAATAAACATCTAGTTTCGTGCAATTCAAATTTGTTCAAGCATTTACAGTCTCATTCTGTCTAATCCCACCAAGCAAACCTATCGAAATCAATATCTGTCATTTGAAATAAATACATGTATAAATACGTATTTTTTATGTATTTATCGGTGTAAAAAATATTTATACATGTATTTTTATGTGGTTTTTAAGTTTTTTACATAATTAAATACGTTACGTATTTTTTATAAATACGTAGAAATACATTTTCAAACATATAAATACATTATTAAAGATGTAAATGAAGGGTTTTCTAGCAAACAATGAACAAATAATCTCTTATGGTTCACATGCAACCCTAGAAAGATCTATGTTTTCTTCTATGAAGATAATAAACTAAAAACATAAGGCCAACAATTATTTCTAAAGATCAAATGAAGAATAACCAACCTTTTGATCTTGTTCTTGAAGCTAGCAGCACAAGTGTCCTGCCTCAAATGCAAGTCACACCCAAGCAATGGAGAAGACAGTCCAGCAGAGTAATCTTGTTTAAAAGTGGCGCAGGATTAGGGTTCCCAGGGGATCCCTATTTATAGATTTCAGGTGGTACAGCTTGAAACCCTAGAGCCCATCTTTGGTAAGCCTTTTACCAATTGGGCAAGGCTTTCTCTAAACCCTAATTAGGGTTTCGAGATTTTGTGGTGTCACCACCAAAATCTCGCCATCTTCACCCCTGTCCACTGGCCAGTCAATATTCAACTACTGAATAATTACATAACCAGTCCCTGTACTTTTAATTAATTAATTTAATCACTGAATTAAATCCAATTAATTCTAGATTAAATCTTAATTAATTATTATAGTTTCTAATTAATATATTTACACTTAAAAATATATTAATAAACCATTTAATTAATTCTATTGACTTATTATACAATTAATAAATCAACATTTTACTCTACTGAACTCTATCCTAACCTCCAGCTATGAGGGCAACCCAAATGGACTTTGCTTCAATTAACAAGATAAATATAAATATAAAGTCATGGCTTAGACACCTAATCCAACAGTCTCCCACTTGGATAAGTCTATGACTTTAATTTATCTTCTGATTAATTAACAACCTGCAGCTTCCAAGAAACTGTTGCCGAACTCTAACCCAGTCAGTTCTGTCCATAGATAAGTGATCATATGATCCTTCGTCCAACAAGATATTTTCAGACACGAGACATGGATTGAGATCAATCTCTGTCCGATACTCTGTTTCCCGATTTCCGATTCTGCTTATGACTTTCAGACTTCTAATTGAACACATCAATTTAGTCCAGGCTGGCCAGCACTTTAGTCAACTTCAAAATCATCGAGCGGCCTACAGATATCTGTTTCCCACCAGGGTCACGGAACGAATAAGCTTTGACTCATATGATTGTGTCTTTTACTTATCAAATCGTACACAACAATGCGTTTGTAACATCGAGTTACCGATGCGTTTTTGCATTATCAATGCACAACCGACTCGTAAATTTCAACTCATATGTCTCCGCTTCAAGATCATACGATATTATCGTCTCAACATTGCTCGTGATGTAATCCATGAAGCAATATGTTGAGCGTGGGTTTATCCAATACTCAAATCTCTATTTCTAAGTACTCATGAACATTGTAGTAGTCTTACTGCAATGTCTAACTCCTTAGACAATCTACAAACCAATTCACGACAGTCTTTGTTCATACTTACTCCCGAAAAGTATGAGCGACTGTGGACTTTTGAATAATCAAATTATTCGGGAAGTGAAACATGCAAAATTAAAACTTAAAATCTGACTGGTGGCTACTCTTGCCTAATTACCAAGTCTCTACGAGGTAATCACCAAGTCGGATTTTACAAAAAACTATTATCGGTTTCTAGATTCCTTTTAAACTATTTAATTCGTGTTATGTATCTATGTCTACTTGACCTTTCACAATTTCTATGTATTCAAATGTCATACATTTATATCCTTCCGATGATATTTCAATTTTGGTCATACCGTCATTCTCACTAACAACTCCATTCTATGTACTGTGACTTTCTATGGTTCTCGGGATCTTTAGTCCACATGACTGCACCCTAAGACTATTTCGAGGTGTTACGATGTGCCGGTGAGCCACACGCGCTCCATCGGAATGCCAACGAAATTCTTTAACCATTAAGTCCTTATTTGAAAACTCTTTTCAAATTGTTATCAACATTCACCCCAATTATTTTCTAATGATTTCTCACGTATGTACAAAATCCGTTAAGTATTCCCAGCCAGGTCATATCCTGAATCTGACTCACTATGCTCTAAGCATTAAGTCATCAAGACATGTTCATGGCACTTCTGATCGATCCAAGAAACTTGTTGGATTCGATCTAGTCCTATTCCAAACTCTTTTGGAATCTAAGGATTACTTATAATCCTTGTGTCATGATTTTCAATAACTATTTCCTTTAGGAGACTCTTTTCCATGTATCTTGAATCTTATCAAGATCATGCTTACTATGGCTAGGTCCAACATCTATCTGATAGATGTCTATGGATTATGTGAGTATGCTGCACCTTCTTTATATTTCTCATGCCAAATCATTACACTTTGCAATGATAGAAAACTATTTCCTAGGCAATGCATCTTGAGTCTCATCAAGATCATTTTGGCAGAGTTTCAATCTATCTCATAGACGTTTATAACCACTCGAGCATGCCGTATCTTTATTAAGTCTTTCATAGCGATCCGTCTCTTAACACCAAGTCATTACACTTTGTAATGAAAAGAGACGTTTCCTAGAACCATTATGAAACACACATATGGAGATAGTAGATAACAGCGACACTCCCACTGGCTTTGACACGGTTATGGACTATTCACAAAATCCAGAACTTTTGGCACATTTTTGAGAATCCAAAACTTTCTGACATCTTAACGGATATCTTTAAGCTCTTTCTCAAAATCCAATCCTTTGGCATATTTTGAGAATCTGAATATCCTTTCTTGCGAAATGCCCGCCGGGAAATCCCGGGCCCAAGTACCTTTATACTGGCATATTCTTTATGAGTCCCTATTAGTGTGCCGGTGATCCACACGCGCTCCACTAACGACTTACAATATGCAGTATCCTTTCGGATTTCATCTTCTATTGAGAGTGCTTCTCTCGGAGTCAATTACTTGACTCTGGGTATTGTCTCACTCAACCAGATGTTCTGAAGGTACGTTTCTGTCCATGTTGGTTTCTTTTGATGATTACTCCCACTGGTTTTAAGACCAGTTGTAAAATCAATCAAACTATCACATAGACTATATCTCGTCCTAAGGTTCTCTTAATTGGCAGCAACCGGGCTCACCAATGCTTCCAAGTAGTCGGATTGAAAATTCGTATCAACTATAGTGTTTTACCACTATTCGGTATGTTACCCTGATCATAACTACTTATGATGGTGATCAAAACTACTGGTCAAGAGAAGATTATGTCAGTACAAAAAACAGAAATCTGATTTCTGCTTCAAGCCTAGTGATGACTAAAGGTTCTTTCACTTGGCTAATCCTGAACTCATTCAGGACTGTCCCAACTCCCACTGTTTCCTTAGAACATGAGTTCTTTCTAAAGGAGCTATTCTTTTACAGGTACAGCGGGATAGACAGTGAAACGACATTTCTGATTAGGTTCAGGCTAGTCATGAGGTTCGGACGAACACTACAAGACCCTGGACCTTTAATGTACAAGTGGGACAATCCCAGCTTTACATTTCAGACAGTGTCTGCAAAACCTACTTAGTCGAAGGATGTGGTTGGAATATGGACTGACTGGTTTTTGTATTCAATGTATCGGAAACTAATTTGCAATGTATGTCATACATTGAGGATCGAACTGTTTCGACCAATGCTCCATCATCTTCCCTAAGACACATTATAACTATTAATGTTCTTGGAAGAGAATAACTGTGAAACATTTTCCTAGTTTATGTTGTCACTCAGGTTCTGTGGATCTCGTACTTCCCTTGAAGTCCTCGAACCGTTCAAGGTTTCAATCCAATCGCTTATTCTGATAAGCGAGGTCATATTCGTCATACCGACTGACAAATATTGTGAAGTACAAACAATTGTGTTCTATTTGGAGATTCGAGCAATACACAGCAACTGATGTGTTCGTTGCTTCTAATCTCATTCTCTTTTACATCTCTATGTAAACTTATGACTTTGTTAATTCTGTTCAAGACTTGCAATCTTCAGTTGACTCTAAGTCAACTGATTCCAAAATCCTATCCTTTGGATCTTTGGGTGATTCATTTCTTGCCACATGTGCTTTATAAAGAACTTAATCATCATCTGGCTCTAAGTCAAATGATTCCAAAGTCCTGTCCAACTGGATCTTTGGTTGATTCATTTCTTAACACATTAAGAACTCAATTCATCATGTGACTCTAAGTCAAATGATTCCAAAGTCCTGTCCAACTGGACCTTTGGTTGAATTGATTCTTATAATATTCACTTTAACAATCATAAGGAGCACAATTCCTAAAATCCAAACACTTTGGATGTATCAATATTCAAGTTATTACTAATCATGCATTCAACACAATCATACAACATTTCAAGGATATTTCAAACAACATGTGTTAAAAGAAAATTGACAATTTTATTAAAACAAAATCCTTGAACAATGTATTATATGATAGACAATGTCATACGCATCTGATAAGCTAATAAGATGATTTCAACATCTAACTAAACTCTAAAACTGCATGAGCTTCAGATCCAATCTGAATATGCTCCTATGCAACAACATCCCACATCCTACAGAGTCCATGCATACAGAGCAAATGTGAGAAACACATCCTTTATCAAGGAACTAAGGATAAGGTGTTCTGAGTTTTAAGATATTCCTAAGTTGCCAAACTATTCGGCTTTGGAGCATTTTCCAATCTTTCCGTGACTGTGTCCCACCCTGTGGATTCCCAGTTTGAACCATCGAGGAACCGGTCCAGACGATCTGGATCATTCACTACTAGAAAAAAGGCTTTTAATGACACGCATTGCGTATCATTAAAGAGTACAGATGACACGCAAATGTATGTCAAGGAAGCCCCTGTCATAAATGACAGATGACACACATTTGTGTGTCGTAAAATTTACGACATACATTAATGACACACGTTTACGACTCGCAATGTAAGTCGTAAAATATTATACATTTGCATTATATATATATATATATATATATATATATATATATATATATATATATATATATATATATATATATATATATATATATTATGCGTCGATAATATTAAAATTAAATCGCACATAAAATTTAATGTCATACAAAACAAAATATAATTAATACATATACAATGCTTACATATTCACAATGTCATACAAAATAATACTTCATTGTTTGTCAAACAAAAAATACCACAAAATAATAATCATTGTTTGTCAAACATAAAATGCCATCATCCATTGCCACATCTTGACCCATTGCCACATCTTCACCGGAAAATAAAATATGTTACAAAATATGCCCATTCCCCACGAACATCATCAATATCATCATCCGTATATTTACTCTTGCCGCTCCCAAACTGAAAAATAAATGAAAGTACAACGCTATAATAACCAAAATGAATGAAACTACATCTCTAATTTGAAGAACCAAAATGTTAAGACCAAACTGCTAGGACCAAATCTGGACCAAACTAAAGCAAGGGCAAAGTGGTAATATTATTGCAATAGAAAGTAAAGATGCTTGAAGATTATTATATAAGTTATGAGCAGACCATTGGTGCCATTTCTAATCCAGCAGCTGGTTCAGCAGGTGTCCAATATTCTCTACATAGATTGTTGAGCTCTTCCCAACAAGCAAGTGCTGCAAGACTTCTCATGCATCCTAGTAACGAAAAATTATTTTAGTTAGATGCCTAAAAGTGATAAAATTAAATATTATTCAAATTACATCTCTTTATTATGCAAAGCCTTAGCAAATGCTCGACACTGCAACATTAAAACACGCATATAAACAATACAATGCCTTTAAAATGTGACATAAGCTTATATATCATTCAAAAGTTTGTAAGCCAATCAAACCTTTTAAACAAGAGCACCAAGGAGACTAATGTCAATAGGAAGGGGTTTCTCATCATGTTCCATGAATTTCGCCTGTAAAATACATGTTCAAAACTGATATTAAGAATCATTAAAGAAAATCAAACCATAAAAGCAACCTTTTTTATCCATACCAAGCTAAGTAATGTTGCAAAAATTTCAAGAGTTATATTAGGAGATGAAAATGCCATCTCTAAACTACAAACAAGGGCTTTTTTACTAGACTCATGGAGTTGTGACCAGCAGCTAACAAAACCTGGTGCAAATAGCTCTCATTGGGAACTTAAGACCGTTTTATGCACCTTCAGCTCTCAATAAAAATGAATTAAGGAAAAGGAACTAAGGGTAAAAGTAGAACAAAAATTATCAATCTACAGACCTCGAGAAGTTGAGCAATTGCACCAGCAATATATATTCTTACAGGGTAGTGACAGCATGACGATGCAGTAGCTGAGCAACTGAAGTCACTTGTTGAAGCAATTACATATACGTATTTAGAGAGACAGAATCACAGACCTCGGTGGTGCAGACTGACTGTGGCAATTGAGTAAGGAAGGTTACGATGAAGAAGACGAACGGAAAGTTCGTGAGAAATAAGAAGATAATACCTAGAAAAGAAAATAACTCACCAGTAGGTGTCTTTCGATCAATCGCTTCTCGAAAAGTAGTCAGAACGACTTAGAAACAACAGGTTCTTCCGGTACCTCGCCGGAAACCGTGGGAGCAGCATAGAACAGCAAAAGGTATTACAGATTCGAAATCGACAACTAAAATACTAACAATGTGTACAAGGTATTCCAGATCCGTCGAAGTCGATGACTGTATTTTAGGGTTTTCAAAACCCACGGTGATGACGATGGCAGCAACGACGATGGGATGATAAATCGTACCAAAGGAGAGCAGCTAACGAAGGGCGATGCTTATGCCGGTGGAGATGCCGATTGGTGATAGCCGACGGAGGGAAAATGGGGATGGCGGATAGCGGCGATGGAAAGGGAGACACTCCAAGAACGAGAGTCTTTCTGGAGAGGATCGAGAGAACCCTAGTTTTGGATGAAGCGTGAATTGGGAAAACTAGTCCATTAAAAGAAATAAAGACAAATAAATCAAGATGACATACATTTTTTATAAAATGACACAAAAGTATCCTCCGTGTTTTTTTTTGGATTATGACGTTAAAACATGACATATATTTTTGTATGTCGTAAATCTTAGAAAAGATGACACAGGTTTACGACACGCGTTTATGTATGTCGTAAATGTTTCAGATTTTAAAAAAGATGACATTTTTTAATGACATACAGTTTTTGTATGTCATAAAATTAGTGCGTGTCATAATTCGTATGTCATTAAAGACATATTTTCTAGTAGTGATTTCTTGATGTGTCCTATTACTGGACTCAATCCCGAAGCAGCTGAATCAATGGAACTATGCTTCTCTATGAACGACTCATACAGAGTCAACATTGAATGCATATCCACGATTGTCTTATATGGTTTCCCTTCCTGTACATCAGGATGAACGGATCAGCGAGTCGAGCTAATGCTTTAACTCCCGATAAAAAAAGGGAACCAAATTTATACAGTTCACCTGTGTGTCTCTCAGTCTTGAGAACATGTGAACTGGTGCTACTTCCTGTAAGCTTCAAACTCTTTGAAGATCTTAGCTCGTCCTTTCTCAACCAGTTCATGGAACCTTTCCACAACTAGCTGTGTTAACTTATCTGACCCCAGGAATTCTAAATTCCTGCGGAACTCGGGGTCAATGATCAATAGTATTAGGCAACGAACTTTCCTTGACTTGACAATCAAGGAGTCATGCTCATCACAGGCTACTGTGTGATGTCATGTTTTGGGTAGCGGACACTCAGTCAGATATGGCTTGCCAGCAAAACAGAGAACTATTCTCTATTTATGAAGCCATACCATATAGTTAAGACCAGTCAGACTTTCCATATTTAGCAGGTGCTTTCTGATGCTCCCAGAAATGGGCGAAGGAGGAGAGGGAAGAGAATAGACACTTGATTCAGACATCTACAATAAACAGAATTTTATTAGTTTAATTAATCCTTTTAAATAATTACCCAATATATTATTTATTAAGGCTAGGACCCAAAATGCCCCAACTATGGTGTGAAGAGGGATGCCGTAATCACAACATAATGGTCATTAAGGTAGATAATATACTTATCAATTTCATCTTATGAAATTCCTAGATCTGTTGAGACACATTGAACTATTCAATGGCATGTTTAGTCTCGGATGTGCCCCACTGTTTGTGACTGGGATGCCGAGGATCACAAACCGGGTGTGAAGAACCATGCAAATTCGTTTGGTACTCTCGAAGTCAATCGCCATCTCTAATTAACGTGCCGATTAACCACACACGCTCCGTTAATAATGACAAAATCGAGAAACCCATTGCAAGTCTTTGCGGACCCCAGTCGGCATGCCGGTAAACCACACACGCTCCACCAACGTTCCACAAAGTGCAATGTGTAATTCCATGGATTAGCACCAATTCACATTTTTATCCTAAAGTAACTAGATTGGGTTTTTGTTCAAGGTTCTAGTACTTTCAATTATAGCATTATACTTTTAAGAGGCTTAACGGTTCTATCAAACCCGTTTGGCTAATGACACTCGACTGACCAGGAGAGCGGTGGGTAAGAGTGGATACCCATTAGACAGCCATTTTATAGGCAGTCGCCTTATACCCTCTTTATAGGACAGTTTTGTGAATGAGGCCTACTAGCGGTAAGACTAACCAATTTTCTTATCTATAAATTATTAACTTTTAATCATAAATATATAAGATATATTTTAATCTTATTAAAATATTTTAGAATTAATTATCTCATAATTTTCGCAAATTATTATCTATTTTTTGAAAATTTAAATTAATTCTTTAAGCTGATTTAATTGATCTTTTAATTAACAATTAATTAAACTAATTAAATCAAATATAGGCATCACAAAATTAATCAAATTAATTACCTATATTTATCCCTAGATTTCGAAATCTACAAGATATGGATAAGGATTCTAGTTTTTTAATTAATCAGCAATTACCAAAAATAACAATCCTAATCTGGGCAGCAAATCAAGCAAATCAAGGGGGAATAAAGGGGTGGCGGCTAGGGTTAGGAAACCCTAGCCTAGACCACGAAATTAAGGCCATTCTAAGAGGGTTTTTCGCAAAAACACTCAAGGCAAAAATCATTCAAGCAGTTTATATCAATTCATAAGAAAACAAGCCTAAGCTCTGATACCACTGAAGGGTTTTCTAGCAAACAATGAACAAATAATCTCTTATGGTTCACATGCAACCCTAGAAAGATCTATGTTTTCTTTTATGAAGATAATAAACTAAAAACATAAGGCCAACAATTATTTCTAAAGATCAAATGAAGAATAACCAACCTTTTGATATTGTTCTTGAAGCTAGCAGCACAAGTGTCCTGCCTCAAATGCAAGTCACACCCAAGCAATGGAGAAGACAGTCCAGCAGAGTAATCTTGTTTAAAAGTGGCGCAGGATTAGGGTTCCCAGGGGATCCCTATTTATAGATTTCAGGTGGTACAGCTTGAAACCCTAGAGCCCATCTTTGGTAAGCCTTTTACCAATTGGGCAAGGCTTTCTCTAAACCCTAATTAGGGTTTCGAGATTTTGTGGTGTCACCACCAAAATCTCGCCATCTTCACCCCTGTCCACTGGCCAGTCAATATTCAACTATTGAATAATTACATAACCAGTCCCTGCACTTTTAATTAATTAATTTAATCACTGAATTAAATCCAATTAATTCTAGATTAAATCTTAATTAATTATAGTTTCTAATTAATATTTACACTTAAAATATATTAATAAACCATTTAATTAATTCTATTGATTTATTATACAATTAATAAATCAACATTTTACTCTACTGAACTTTATCCTAACCTCCAGCTATGAGGGCAACCCAAATGGACTTTGCTTCAATTAACAAGATAAATATAAATATAAAGTCATGACTTAGACACCTAATCCAACAGTAAATACATGTAAAAATACATAATTTTTTCCAAGTAAACCAAGACAATATGTTGGGACTTTTTCATAAACAGGGTCAAATTATCGAGACTTTATTGAAGATAAAACATGCAATTTTTTCCAAGTAAAGGAGCATGCTGACGTGTCAAGTCAAAGCCAAGTCAACAATTTTCTAGCTTGGCATGCCACGTGGCAAGGTTACCTGCTGAAAAGGTTAAAAATGGCTAATTTAAATACATTAGCCAGAATTCTATCTTTTATTCTAAAAAAATTAATTCGGGACTTTTTCGTAAACTGGACCAAAATATTATGACTTTATTGGAGATTTCTCATTTCAAAAAATACATCAAGTGTTTAGAAAATTTTGATTTTGACACTATGTTACTTTTTCAAATTATTCACTAAGTTTCCAAATTTTCCAATCAAGTCACCGTGGTTTCAAATTTGACACCTAGTTGTCATGTCAATATACCATATCAGTGTCACAACATCAAAGACTGACACATCACCGTACCACGACAGCTAACAACCGGGTTGACCGATCAAAATGTCAACATTGAAACAAATTTGAAAGCATAGTATTAGGCAAGGTTGCAAAACTCGCTAGGCGTTGCCAGGTCGGTGGCTAGCGAGTAGTGAGTAATCGGTTAGGCGGGGAGTACTCGGTGATTACTCGGTGAGCACTGTTCAACACACATACATATGAAACAATCGAACCTATTAGCAAAGATAATCAATTTCATTATCAGAAATTTCATTGATGCATTCTGGCAAACACCTGTAATCAGAAATTTCATTAAAGCATTTGATCGAATAGCTTAGATGCATAAATACGTAACATAATTTTCTTTAAAGATTGTGATCGAAAGGCACCACCATGATATACAATCACAAAATAGAGATTCAATATACATATTACACACTTCCTTAATCTAACAAACATATTTATACAAACAAACAAATCACAGAAATCGACACTATCGATCCGCATATACAATCACAAAATAGAGATTCAGTATACATATTACACACTTCCTTAATATAACAACATATATATACAAACAAACAAATCACAGAAATCGACACTATCGATTCCACTCGGTACCGCTATGATTGAATCAACGGAATCCCACTGTGGTTTAATTGATTTGAACTTCAATGGAATTCACAAATGGAATCGATTGGAAGGCAAACTTCACAAATGGAATCGATTGACTTCACAAATAGAATCGATGGCATATCACAAATGTAACCGATTCATGCAATCGGAACCTGTCGAGTTGTCGATGTCGGGATTCGATTGGTAATTTTCGGGATTCGATCGGTGATTGCCGGGATTCGTTTATTGATTTCAGTTCCAATTGAATCATGTAGATTGTGCGATTACTGCAGGAACAGGTCGACTTGAATCTGCGTGAAATAAGTCTGCGTGAAATCGAATGTGAAGGCAAGTATTGTTCAGTAGGAATTAATCGAGTTGAATACGTAATTGATTCTTTGACTTCGATTGCAAGTGGGAGATAGGTTTAAGAAAGAAATTGATCGATATGTTGTTATTTGTTAACTGGGAAAGCAATGCAAGGCATCCCACATCGCCCTGCGGAGAGAAACTGAAAGGCACACCATGTGTACCCAAGGCTAAAAATTAAAAATCTGGCTTAGATTTTGTGCCGGTGTTGGACTGATTTTGTATCTAATTTGGACCGATTTTAAGCTAAAATTGGACCAATTTTTTCACATTTGGGCTGATTTTTTCCGATTTGGGCCGAGGTTGACTGACGTTGACCGAGTCCGATTTTTTTAGGCGAGTTGGTTAAACTCGCCAAGGTTAGGGACCGGGTCCGAGTCCAAGGCTGAGTACTCGGCCGAGTTGGCCAAGTTTTGCAACATTGCCCGGGTGTGACTGCATTTGAGGCAAGAAATTTTTGTTACTTTGCTTCCAAGAAACCTAAATGTTAGTTTTCTGGTTTTATTCTTTAGAAATTTTTTGTTACCTTTTAGAAACTAGTTATATGTTCAATTAGAAGAAAACATAGATCCTCATAGGTTGCATGTGAACTTAGGTTTTAGTTCATTGGTTGCAGAAAACATTTCACGCATTATGTCCTAGATTATGGCATTACTACAAGTGACACTGATGTACCTTCTTGGTAATTTTGATTGATTCCCTTGACTGCAACTCTCATCTTGTCCCTGACCCTTTTCTTTTTTGGTCTGCCAGCCTGTAAAAGGTTAGAATTAGTTATATTTCTTAAGCTTCGGCAAATGAGTCAAATTTAAGGAAGGAAACTTTGAATACCTGCTTATGGTGTTTTCGGTGGGTTAATGTTGTTGGGTAGTCTGGCTTGGGCCACAAATTTGGACCATTTATTGGGTCAATGGTGAATGAGTACATCTTTTTCTATGTCGCCATTCTATAACAATTATGTGCCAAATCTTCAGGCTGTTGTACTTGCTCTCCATTCTCAGCCTAGTCCCATGAGCAGTTATTGCTTGTTTACAAGGTATCCTACTAAGTTCCCACTTCCTGTAAGTACATCTTTTGTTCTTCATGTCTACCACAAACTGATCATGATAATCACTTGTTACTTGGAACTTCCCATTTCCATTATAAATACAACTACACCGTGATGCCTCCAATTTAATCTTTTCCATCAATTTCTGTGCAGTAGGTGTCAACACACCTTGGGCCTTATTTATTCCTCTATGAACCAAAACTATTTTTTTTCATAATGTACTCACGAATGAACTCCAATTAAGAAATGATGGGCTTGTCTCTACCATCAACAATTTTTCCGTTGAAAACTTCACACAAATTATTCAAAAGAATGTTTGAGTGTGCACTACCTGTACAAAAATGTAATTCCGGGTTCGTATCAGATGGTTATGGTATGCCACTAAATTTACAAACAGCTACTATAAAATGATAAATTACTTGCGAAATGACTCCTAGACCATTGTTTAGGAGGTATAAGGTTGAGCCACTCGTATTCCTGCTTGTTAATCACCTTCATTTCATCCATTGCTCTTCTGAATTGTGGTATGGTTGTTGCCCTAGCACTTTTCCACAAAATCTCTTTAAGATGTTTCCATTTCCAATGTAATTTCATATTTTCGTGGATATGTCTGTTAAGGGTGTCAATCCCTAACAAATGTGATCGGAAATAGAATCCGACCAGTCACTGCTCAACTACACTGGATTAGAGTACAGGGTAAGCAGGGTCGAACCTCAAGGGCACGGAGTTTAAAGTTTATGCCTTAAAATGTAAAAATAAAGGAGGGAGGGTTTGAGTAACAAATAATAATAATAATAAATTGCAGAAACATGCAAATAATAAAGCTTGACGGAAATCAATAATAAAAAGGCCTAGTCTCGAGTCTTCAATGTTCAGCGTAATAAAATGAATCCGGTCGACGTGCTTAAGAATACAAATCCAAGTTGGCTTTTAAAAATCATAAAATATAATCTTTATGAAAATAACTTGTTAAAATGTTTAGATAAAGGTCCGCTTATTACCTAAACCTAGTTTCATTTTACCCGACCTAAGGTCCGCTTATAGGCCGAATGCAGAAACCGCATAAGGTATGCAAGTACCAGTCAATGTCCAATTCTTCACGTCCGCTGGGAAGTGTGTGGACATATGACCAGATTCTAAACAAGGAATTGGGCGCTTGTTTTTGTTACCAAACATCAACTGTGTTCAGCGATTAGGTGCCATACACAGTGGATTAACAGCGTTTGAAAAAGATCCAACTAAGATGGCCAGTCAAAAGTAAATCAAATTCAAAACTCAGATTGAAACAAGAAAATGATCATTGGAATTATTCAAAAGCATTCATCGAACCGAATGTTTCAAATTATACACCAAACATATCCAAACTCAGGACTAGAGTGCGGTTTCTAGCCAGACATGGCTAGAAATGAATCAAAAATACAAAATTGTAATCGAAAATGTCTTACAAATGATAAAAATACGAAACCGAATCTCGAGAATCGTGATTCGGGCTTCAAAAACCTTCTAAAAACTGCTTGGAAGTGTCTCGGGATCGTGGCTGAAGCACAGGAACTGAACTCCCTTTCTGGCAGGAGAAGACTGCTATTTATAGCCATCCGGAGGAGATAGCAGCGCTATCTCCTTAGATAGCGGCGCTATTGTAATATCATATTATTAATTTGTATAGATTTTGTGTTAATCTTAGTGTAATAAAGATTAACTAGGTTGTTATATGAGTTAGAATGGTTAAAAACCCAATTGAGTAAAGTTTGGACTTGTAAAAATGTCAATGTGAGCTACACGGGTCGTGTATAGCCACACGGGTCGTGTAGAAAGACTTGAAAACCAAACAGTACCCTTTTTCAGGTCTACACGGGTCGTGTACCTTCACACGGGTCGTGTAGGTCTTGTTCAAAAATTACCGAGACGGGTTTGGGTCTCACACGAGTCGTGTGAGGCTACACGGGTCGTGTAGATCTGTGCAAATTCAGGATGGCTTGCTGTAGGTCTCACACGGGTCGTGTGAGCCTACACGGGTCGTGTCGCGCAGCAGGAGTGTTTTAAGTTACGGGTTTTCCTTCATTTGGGTCATTTCCAATTCAACCAAAACCCTCTCTAAACCCTAGAAATCGATATTTAAGCCATCTAAGCCATCTAAATCGAGATTTAAGCTTATTAAATCGTGAATTGAAGTTAAGGAATTTCATTTGGAGCTTGAAAGGTAACTTCCCTTGAGTTTGGCTTTATTTCAACCGTGAAATACTTGTGTTGGAGTGATTCTAGATGGTTTTGAGGACCACCTACGAAATTGATGAAGCTCGAGTTCAATTAATAGTGTAGCAAGTTTATAAGAGTCTAAATTCTAGCTTTGAAGTTGGTGATTTGTGGTTTTAGGGTTTTAAACCCTAGATTCTTAAACCCTAAATTCTTGAACTCGAAAGTATGCTCTAAATTAGCTCATGTATTGTTAGTAGATTGTTATTGTAAGTTATATGAAGTCTTTGATGTGATTGTTATGGAGTTTTAATAGTTGATTTAGTAAGAAATTTACATAAATTGAGAAACATGAGTAAATAGTGTATGATATTTATAGATTGTGATCTTGTTAGTTATAAATTCTTGACCTAATGAGTGAGACGTGGTTAAATTGTTTTGAGAATATTGAAGTATGACATGAGGTGTTATTTTGAGCAGATACACAGAGAAGGGAAAGAGATACACGAGGCACGGGAGGACCACTGATTGAACAGACATCAGGTGAGTAGTTATAATTCAATATAAATGGTTTGATTATAACTAAATTGACTTATTGCATATCTTAATTGGTTGAGATAACCAATTAACATGGATTAAACGAGATTGAGAAATTCTTGTTAATCTGATTGTTGAGATTGATTGAGTACACCAAATGACTGAGATAGTCATTGAAATAAAGATTTGTAATTTCAATTGTGGGAATTGTGATAATTATTAGATAAATTTCTAAACTTTGATAATTTTTCTCACTGAGCTTAATTAGCTCATGTAAATAGTTATATGAAATGTTATAGGTGACAGAGGTAAGAAGAAGATTGCTGAGGGATGATTCGACTGGACATGGGACTTGACTTTTGGACTAATTGTAAACCATGATATACTTTTTGTATAGTTTTGTAAAAAAATAGTCTTTTGTAGCCCAGTTTTTGGGACACGTTTGTTATGTACTTGTTCTTTTGATAACTACTTGTACTGCTGTTGCTTAAATCTTGATCACACCATGAACCCTTGTGGTTATTTTGTGTAATTATTGGTGTAATCCAGATATAAGAAACTGGGTGTTACAAGTTGGTATCAGAGCAAAGGTTTGAGTGAATTAGACTTTAAAGAGTAAACTCTAAACTCAAACTATTAAAGAGAAGTCCCATTTTGTCCCTATGCAATCACCCTTAAAAACACACATTATGAGTATGTGTGTTATTTCGAGAATTTTGATGAGATATGTGATACGAAAAGAGTAATGAGATAAACGAGATCATAACGAGTTAAATTTCTTTTCAGCCTCATTATGAGTTCTGGAAAGGAGAAAGAGGGAGGTGATCACCGAGATGAGCATTCGGGATCACAATATCAAAGGCTGGGGCGCCAGTCTGAAGGCGAGAGACCGCCTGAGTTAACAACATCACTACAAGAGTTGATTGCTGCAGAGGTAGCAAAAGCAGTTAAAAGTTTATTGCCTACCCTAATGAGACCTCAGACGGAGGTGACGAATAGAGATGATCGAGATCGACCTCCTATCACACCTGTGATTGGGGAGAGACAGAGAGAGCCAGTTACCATACCTATTGAAGTTGGAGGGTCGGGCGAACCAAAGGGTTGCAGTTATGAGACGTTCCACAAATGCAAACCGAATGATTTCTTCGGTACTGATGATCCTGTTATTGCACGAAATTGGTTGACACATATCGAGAAAGTTTTTCGTACGAGTAAGTGTGCGGAGAAAGATAAAGTTGAGTATGCTACAAATTGTTTACACAAAGATGCTCAATTCTGGTGGGAGAACATAAACCTTGATATAGAGAAAGGATTGGAACCAGAACCAACTTGGGAGGAGTTCAAAATGAAGTTTATGAAGGAGTATTGTTCAAATACTGCAATGAAAAGTCTGGAGGAAGATTTTCTAAGATTACAGCAGGGAACACGATCGGTGCAAGAGTATACAACAGAGTTCAATGAGAAAGCCAGATTTGCTGCTCATCAGGTAGACACGGAAGAAAGAAAGGTTGATAGGTATTTGTGGGGACTGAGAACCCAGATACGAGAATTCTTACAGAGTTCCAGCTTTACAACTTATCAACAAATTGTCGAGGCAGCCAAATCTCGAGAAAAAGAGCTACAGAGGCAAGATAATGAAAAGAAGGGGGACCAAGGAAGCGGAGGCCAAAAGAGGAAATGGGAAGGAAAAACCGAGGGTAGTTATCAAAAGCAGCCAGTTCCGAGTTATCAATATCGAGGTGATCCAAGAAAGACTGAGAGCAAGTGGTGCGAAAAATGTCGTCGAAAACATGCTGGAAATTGTGATATGGGCACCCCGTCTCTTATGTGTTATCAGTGCGGAAAAACAGGGCATATGGCTCGAGATTGTATAGAGAAAAGTCGTGTGTGTTTCAATTGTGGAGACAGCGGTCATATCCGCCCAGATTGTCCAAAACCGAGAACTGATTCACGCCGCGAGATTCCGAGGGCGGGACGAGGTGATAATCAAGGTGATAGACGAGATAGAGGCGGTGGAAATGTTAGAACTCGAGCTTTTCAGATGACCGTGGAAGAGGCTAGAGAACGATCAGATGTGATCACAGGTATCTTTAGCCTAAATTCTCTTCGAGCTCGTATGATGTTTGATACTGGTGCATCAGTTTCTTTTATATCTGTACCTTTTGCAACCCGAATTAATGTCCCAGTGTCTAAGATGAGTGAGAGTCTGATAGTTGATATTGCTGATGGGAGAGATGTGATAGTAGATACTCAATATACAAATTGTCGGCTTGAAATCAATGGGATTTCTTTCCTTATTGATTTGAAGCCAATGACTACTCGTGCATTTGATGTAATAGTGGGAATGGATTGGTTAGATAATAATAGGGCAAATATGGATTGTCACGGAAAGATTATTTCTGTGAGAACTCCGAGCGGGTCTCAGATGTTAATACGAGGCGAACGCCGTTTTCAACATATTCCTGTAGTATCTTTTGCGAGAGCGCGAAGGTATACCGAAAGAGGTGCTCTTTTATTTATGGCACATGTTGCCCCAATTGAAGCCGAACATCCCACTGTGAAGGATGTTGAGATAGTGAGAGATTTTGCTGATGTTTTTCCAGACGATCTTCCGGGCTTACCACCAAATCGTCAATTGGAGTTTATTATTGATTTAGTTCCTGGAGCGAAACCGATAGCTCGAGCACCTTATCGGTTGGCGCCTTCCGAGATGGAGGAATTAAAGAAACAACTACAAGAACTTTTGGATCGCGGTTTTATTCGTCCGAGCTCATCTCCGTGGGGTGCGCCAATACTGTTTGTTCGAAAGAAGGATGGTTCTATGCGTATGTGCATAGACTATCGTGAGTTAAATAAAATTACTGTGAAGAATCGTTATCCCTTACCGAGAATAGACGATTTGTTCGATCAATTGGAGGGAGCAGAGTATTTTTCGAAGATTGATTTGAGGTCGGGATATCATCAGCTAAGAGTAAGAGAATCTGACGTCCTGAAGACAACATTTCGCACCCGATACGGTCATTATGAGTTTTTAGTAATGCCGTTCGGTTTGACGAATGCCCCAGCGACTTTTATGGATCTAATGAATCGAGTTTGTTATCCATTTTTAGACAAGTTCGTAATAGTGTTTATTGACGATATTTTGATTTATTCCAAGAGTTGGGAGGAGCACAAACAACATTTACAGTTGATTTTAAATCTTCTTCGTAAAGAAAAATTGTATGCAAAATTTTCGAAGTGCGAGTTTTGGATGCAAGAGATCCAGTTTCTTGGTCATGTGTTAAATAGAGAAGGAGTTAAAGTAGACCCTGCCAAGATAGAAGCAGTGATGAGTTGGGCACCACCCAAAAATCCGACTGAGGTTCGGAGCTTTTTGGGATTAGCTGGCTATTACCGACGATTTATTGAGAAATTTTCAAGTATTGCCTTGCCCTTAACAAAGCTGACCAGAAAGACAGAAAAGTTTATCTGGGCTGAAGCACAACAAGAAGCTTTTGAAAAACTGAGACAGGTGTTATGTGAAGCTCCGGTGTTAGCTTTACCTCAAGGTGTGGAAGACTTTGTTCTTTTTACTGATGCTTCACTAATCGGTCTTGGATGTGTATTAATGCAAAGGGGGCGAGTAATTGCGTATTCGTCTCGACAACTGAAGCCTCATGAGCAAACTTATCCAGTACACGATTTGGAGTTAGCCGCCATTGTTTTTGCACTAAAAATCTGGCGACATTACCTTTATGGTGTGAAGTTCCAGATATATTCAGATCATAAGAGTTTAAAGTATTTGTTTGATCAAAAAGAGCTGAATATGAGACAACAAAGATGGATGAATCTTTTGAAAGATTATGAGTGTGAAATACTTTACCATCCTGGTAAAGCAAATGTAGTGGCAGATGCGTTAAGTCGAAAAGAACCACCTATTCGAGTCGTTTCAGCTCGGATGGGAGTGGTTAGTAAATTACCAGAAATGATTCAACGTGCCCAGAGAGAAGCCAATGACATGAAGAGTGAGAGAATGATTGGCTATATAGATAAACTAGTTGAAAATGCACAAGGAGTGAAGACTTTTCAAGGACGAGTGTGGGTTCCAAGACACGGAGAAACGAGACAGCTGTTACTTGAAGATGCACATTGTACACGGTATTCAATCCATCCAGGTAGTACGAAGACGTATAGAAGTTTAAAGCCATTTTACTGGTGGCCGGGAATGAAACGTGATGTTGGAAGATATGTGGATAAGTGTCTGACTTGTTTACAAGTCAAGGCAAATCATCAGAGACCATACGGGTTAGTTCAACCACTACCTGTACCGATGAAAAAGTGGGATGAGATTTCTATGGACTTTATCACCAAATTACCCCGAACACCACGAGGGTTCGATTCTATATGGGTAATTATTGATAGATTGACTAAATCAGCACAGTTTATACCCATACGAGAAGATTACCAAGCGTCCAAATTAGCAGAGATCTATCTTAGGGAAGTGATGAGACGACACGGAGTACCTACCTCTATAGTCTCCGATCGCGATAGTCGTTTTACTTCTCATTTTTGGCAAAGTTTTCAAAAACATTTGAGAACTAAAGCCTTAATGAGTACGGCTTATCATCCGCAGACTGATGGTCAGACCGAGAGAACTATTCAGACGCTAGAAGATATGCTTAGAGCTTCGGTGATTGATTTTGGAGGTAGTTGGGATGATCATCTACCTTTAGCCGAATTCACATATAATAACTCATATCATTCTAGTATTCAAATGGCACCCTTTGAAGCGTTATATGGGTCAATGTGTAGAACACCATCTTGTTGGACAGAAGCGGGAGAGAAGCCACTAGCGGGTCCTGAAATTATAACTGAAACTGAAGCGAAAATAAAAAGTATACGTGAACATATGAGAGTTGCTCAGCAGCGTCAAAAACAATACGCAGATAAACGAAGAAAACCATTGGAGTTTCAAATTGGAGATATGGTGATGTTAAAAGTGTCTCCCTGGAAGGGAATTATTCGTTTTGGTAAACGTGGCAAACTAAGCCCACGATTTATTGGACCTTTCCGTGTGATTCAACGAGTGGGAACAGTAGCTTATAAACTTGAACTTCCTGATGAGTTACAGGGAATTCATAATGTGTTTCATATCTCACATCTCCGTAAGACTTTATACGATGAGTCGGCACGTGTTCCTTTGAAAGAAGTTCAGTTAGATCGTAAACTTCAATACCAAGAACAACCGGAGAAGATTCTAGACAAAAAGATCAAAAAGTTGCGAAACAAAGAAATTGTAATAGTTAAAGTACAATGGCGACATCATAGAGGAACAGATGTCACTTGGGAAGCTGAAGAAGAGATGCGAGCAAAGTATCCTTTCCTGTTTTCAAGAGATTCCGAGGACGGAATCTTTTGAAGGGGGTAAGAACTTGTAATATCATATTATTAATTTGTATAGATTTTGTGTTAATCTTAGTGTAATAAAGATTAACTAGGTTGTTATATGAGTTAGAATGGTTAAAAACCCAATTGAGTAAAGTTTGGACTTGTAAAAATGTCAATGTGAGCTACACGGGTCGTGTATAGCCACACGGGTCGTGTAGAAAGACTTGAAAACCAAACAGTACCCTTTTTCAGGTCTACACGGGTCGTGTACCTTCACACGGGTCGTGTAGGTCTTGTTCAAAAATTACCGAGACGGGTTTGGGTCTCACACGAGTCGTGTGAGGCTACACGGGTCGTGTAGATCTGTGCAAATTCAGGATGGCTTGCTGTAGGTCTCACACGGGTCGTGTGAGCCTACACGGGTCGTGTCGCGCAGCAGGAGTGTTTTAAGTTACGGGGTTTCCTTTATTTGGGTCATTTCCAATTCAACCAAAACCCTCTCTAAACCCTAGAAATCGATATTTAAGCCATCTAAGCCATCTAAATCGAGATTTAAGCTTATTAAATCGTGAATTGAAGTTAAGGAATTTCATTTGGAGCTTGAAAGGTAACTTCCCTTGAGTTTGGCTTTATTTCAACCGTGAAATACTTGTGTTGGAGTGATTCTAGATGGTTTTGAGGACCACCTACGAAATTGATGAAGCTAGAGTTCAATTAATAGTGTAGCAAGTTTATAAGAGTCTAAATTCTAGCTTTGAAGTTGGTGATTTGTGGTTTTAGGGTTTTAAACCCTAGATTCTTAAACCCTAAATTCTTGAACTCGAAAGTATGCTCTAAATTAGCTCATGTATTGTTAGTAGATTGTTATTGTAAGTTATATGAAGTCTTTGATGTGATTGTTATGGAGTTTTAACAGTTGATTTAGTAAGAAATTTACATAAATTGAGAAACATGAGTAAATAGTGTATGATATTTATAGATTGTGATCTTGTTAGTTATAAATTCTTGACCTAATGAGTGAGATGTGGTTAAATTGTTTTGAGAATATTGAAGTATGACATGAGGTGTTATTTTGAGAAGATACACAGAGAAGGGAAAGAGATACACGAGGCACGGGAGGACCACTGATTGAACAGACATCAGGTGAGTAGTTATAATTCAATATAAATGGTTTGATTATAACTAAATTGACTTATTGCATATCTTAATTGGTTGAGATAACCAATTAACATGGATTAAACGAGATTGAGAAATTCTTGTTAATCTGATTGTTGAGATTGATTGAGTACACCAAATGACTGAGATAGTCATTGAAATAAAGATTTGTAATTTCAATTGTGGGAATTGTGATAATTATTAGATAAATTTCTAAACTTTGATAATTTTTCTCACTGAGCTTAATTAGCTCATGTAAATAGTTATATGAAATGTTATAGGTGACAGAGGTAAGAAGAAGATTGCTGAGGGATGATTCGACTGGACATGGGACTTGACTTTTGGACTAGTTGTAAACCATGATATACTTTTTGTATAGTTTTGTAAAAAAATAGTCTTTTGTAACCCAGTTTTCGGGACACGTTTGTTATGTACTTGTTCTTTTGATAACTACTAGTACTGCTGTTGCTTAAATCTTGATCACACCATGAACCCTTGTGGTTATTTTGTGTAATTATTTGTGTAATCCAGAGATAAGAAACTGGGTGTTACAGCTATCTTTCGAATTCCCCTGATTCTCGTTCTCCTGGTCAAACGTAAATCTCGCCTCCTTGATTTCCTCAACTGCCGAGATAGCGCCTCTATCTCAATAGATAGCGCCTCTATCTTAGATAGCGCCGCTATCTCAATAGATAGCGCCTCTATCTATGCAGTTTCCAGGATTTGTCATTTTTGGTCCCTGCTTGTTCCAACTTTGGTCCATTTTCGCCCATTTTGCTCCTTTTTGCTTAAAAACCTGCATAATTGATATTTTCCAAGTAAAGTGAGTATTTTAGTCCTTTTTAGCTTAATTTATTTATAAAAATACCCTGATATCGTATAAAATATGTACGAAATACGCACGATATCAGAATACCCCACACTTGGACTTTGCTTGTCCCCAAGCAAAATAGAGTTTTTCGACCTTTCAAAACAATTGCTTTTAACAATTCCCGCATTAATTACCCACATCCAAAATAATAAATACAAAAAGATTTCAAATTGTACCAGAATCATAGGCATACATGTGTGTTGGTCCTTCTTAACTGGTCATTTTCCAATTAAACTTCATTCCTGTAAGCAATAAATCCCTAGTGTGCCCACTACTCATTTTTGCATCCCCTAGAAATACACCCTTCAAAAACCGCCTAGGCTCAAGACTTATTGCTAAGTTCCCAAGGTCACTTTTTTGTACTCACACAATTAAATGATCTTTTATTTTATTCCAATTGCTATTAAGTATTAGTTTCTTTTTAATTTTGATAGCTTGAATTCTTTGTGTGGAATATCACCTAAGCTGCACCAATTATTACCAATTTATTTATTATTTGCACCTTCGGGACTCACGACTTTCCATGGAACTCTTGATTACAAATTTTCGACCTTAGATTATACGGGGTCTACTCATTCAAATTCCAAGGGCCGTTAAGGAAATCCCATGACTTTCTATGGCACCCGTGTAGCGAACTTTCGACAACATTATCCCAAACCAGACGGTCTTAGGTAATGAGGTGAGGGAAACCACCCTTTTCATGTCTACCGATTCGAGTACCATAGGCCACAGATTGGATTTTCCCTCCTGAGTCTCGATCTTATGGTGACTTTTTCATCTTTGAGATTTTCTCGATTTTTTTTTCTTATTCGAGGCTTTTTCTTTCCTCAGTTTGGCAACAGCATAGGGTCTGTACTTTTGTAACAAAGGGAACCTAACTCAATCTTTTTTGACTAGGGCTTAACTATGCTTACGACTAAAATGACACCTTTTGAAAGATATCATGTGCTAAAAAGTTTTTAGAGGGGTCTATTTCGTCAACAATGCAAAACCATGTTGTAGGGACACACTAAATAATTACCAACTTACAAGTCAAAAATTCAATTAGAAAAATAGGCAGCCACATATAATACCTACGAAAGCTGAATACAACTCAAATTTCTATTCCTATCCATTATTCCAGATGTATTTATATTTATTCGTTCAATTTCGGGAAATTATTAAGACAAAATTTTTAAAATTTGGTCAAATAAACCTAAATTGCTTAAGTGTAACACCTCACCCCACACTTAAATTATACAATGTCCCCATTGTATATATTGCATTAAATTAAAGAGGGAGAAAAAGGAACAGACTCCCCTGGGTGAGTTGCAGCTTTCACTTGTTTGGGACAAGCTTTTCAGGTTTTGTGTTGAGCAAACCGCGCTTCATAACCGCTTTTTATGACAACCAAGAGATAAAAATAATAGTGGGTATGACCCCACACTTATTTTGAGCATAGTCTCGTTGGAAGATCATTTTTGTTGTTGTATTCGAAGCTTATTTAGTTGGATTCATCGTTGCTTCCATTTGCCCCTGTCAAGCAGTTTAAAAGAAAGAGGAAAATAACAAAGAATAGAAAATAAAAGAAAAATAAAAAAAATGCCCGGGTTGCCTCCCGGTTAGTGCCTCTGTTTAGTGTCGTCGGCCCGACCTTGCCCGGTTCAGATGTTTCATTTAATATCTTCCGGTACCTCCAGCTTTTCTTCGTTCTTCTTTTCCTCCACGAAACCTTCATAAAACGGCTTCAACCTGTTGCCGTTTACCTTGAATATCTTGTCCGTCTTCATGCTCCTTATTTCTATCGCACCGTGGTCGAATACATGTACGACCACAAACGGCCCTACCCATCTAGACCGCAATTTTCCAGGAAACCACTTGAGTCTTGAGTCGTATAGCAAAACTTTCTGACCAACGCTAAAATCTTTTCGTTTGATGTATTTGTCATGCAAGCGTTTGGTCTTTTCTTTATATAACCTCGAACTCTCGTATGCGTCGTCACGGAGTTCCTCAAGTTCCTGTAATTCCAACTTCCTATGTACCCCCGCTTCATCTATTTTCATATTCAACTTCTTGATTGCCCAGTATGCTCGATGTTCAAGCTCTACTGGCAAATGACATGCTTTACCGTAGACTAAGCGGTAAGGAGACATACCTATAGGGGTTTTGTAAGCTGTCCTATAAGCCCATAAGGCATCATCCAACCGAGCGCTCCAATCCTTGCGAGTTGTATTCACAGATTTTTCAAGGATTTGTTTAATCTCGCGATTGGAGATTTCAGCTTGACCGTTGGTTTGCGGATGATAAGCTGTTGAGACTCGATGTTGCACCCCATATCTTTTCAAGAGGGTACTGAATGCCTTATTCAGGAAGTGGGTGCCTCTATCACTTATTATGGCCCTTGGAGTGCCAAACCTGCAAAAAATATTAATTCTCACAAAATCTATAACAGTTTTAGCGTCATAGTTTCTTACAGCTTTCGCCTCCACCCATTTAGAGACGTAATCCACGGCCAGAAGGATGTACAGATTGCCATACGACGACGGGAACGACCCCATAAAATCAATACCCCACACATCAAAGATTTCACAGACTAAGATTAGGGTCAGTGGCATTTGGTTTCTGGACGTTACCGCTCCAGTTCGTTGACATCTCGCGTAATTCTTGCAATGTAGGTACGCATCTTTGAAAATACTTGGCCAATAGAACCCGCATTCTAACACCTTCCTTGTTGTTCTTTGAGGACCGAAATGTCCTCCACAGGCATGCTCATGACAAAAGGAGAGAATAGAGGGCACCTCATCATAATGTACGCACCTGCTAATCACTTGATCTGCCCCTTGCTTCCACAAATAGGGGTCATCCCAGATGTACCACCTCGTTTCAACCTTCAACCTTTCTCTTTGAGCTCTATTGAATTTGGGAGGAAATTCTCCCGATACCAGGTAGTTGCAAATGTCAACATACCAAGGTAATTCTTGAATTTTAAAAATGTGCTCATCAGGGAAAGCATCACGAATTGGCTCGGTCTCTCCTTGTGGTGTAATGCGGCTTAAATGGTCAGCCACCAGATTTTCCTTTCCACTTTTGTCTTTTATCTCGATATCAAACTCTTGCAACAAAAGGATCCATCGGATTAATCGTGGTTTTGAATCCTTTTTTGTTAGCAGATGTCTAATGGCAGCATGGTCAGTGTAGATGATCACTTTGGCACCCAGGAGATATTGACGAAACTTTTCAAGTGCAAAAACCACTGCCAAGAGTTCCTTTTCAGTCGTGGAGTAGTTACCTTGAGCCTCATCCAAAACTTTTGACGCATAGTAGATGACATGATGGCCCCTATCAACTTTTTGCCCCAAGACAGCCCCAATGGCTGTGTTACTTGCGTCACACATTATCTCGAAAGGTAAACTCCAGTCAGGTGGTTGTATGATAGGAGATGATGTGAGTAGAGTCTTCAAGTGATCAAATGCTCGCTTGCAGGCATCGTCGAATTTGAAATCGACGTCTTTCTGTAGAAGATGGCACATTGGAACTGTGATTTTTGAAAAATCTTTAATAAATCTTCTATAAAAGCCTGCGTGCCCCAAGAATGATCGAACTTCCCGAACATTCGTTGGATAGGGCAAATTTTTGATGACATCTATCTTCGCTTTATCGACCTCCAGCCCATTTTTGGAAACTACGTGTCCCAAAATCAATCCCTTGTCCACCATAAAGTGACACTTTTCATAATTGAGGACAAGATCTGTGTCGATGCACCTTTGTAGAATTTTTGTGAGATTTTCTAAGCAATGATTGAATGAGTCTCCATATACCGTGAAATCATCCATGAAGACTTCAATTATCTCTTCAACATATTCAGAGAAAATGCTCACCATACATCTCTGAAATGTGGCCGGTGCATTGCAAAGGCCAAAGGGCATCCTCCTATAAGCAAACGTGCCAAAGGGGCACGTGAAGGTCGTCTTTTCCTGGTCTTCAGGTGCTACAGGGATTTGATGGAATCCAGAAAATCCATCCAAACAACAGTAATGTGATTTCCCAGCCATCCTCTCCAACATTTGATCGATGAAGGGCAATGGGAAATGATCCTTTCTGGTTGCAGCGTTTAGTTTCCTATAGTCTATGCACACTCTCCACCCATTTTGTACTCGAGTGGGCACCAGGTCTCCATCTTCATTCTCCACAATGGTAACTCCAGCCTTTTTAGGAACTACTTGGACTGGGCTTACCCACTTGCTATCAGATATGGGATATATCATCCCGACGTTCAACAACTTCATTATTTCTTTCTTGACCACCTCCATCATAGGTGGGTTCAATCTCCTTTGCGGTTGTCTTGAAGGCTTATAATCATCCTCCATTAGAATTTTGTGCATGCATAAGGAGGGACTCAACCCTTTTATATCAGCGATCGTCCAGCCTATCGCTTTCTTGTATCGTTTTAGGAGGTTGATCAACTCCTCTTCTTCCTTTTCAGTCAATTTGTTTGAAACGATGACAGGGAGTGTCTCCTCGTTTCCCAAGTAGACATATTTAAGATGCTCGGGCAAAGTTTTGAGCTCGAGCTTTGGTGCTTTCACTACTGAAGGAAGGAGCTTTTCGGTTGAGTTAGGAAGTTGCATCATGACCTGCTTGTTTTTCAGGTCTTTTCTCTCCTCAACTGCCTTCACCATTGTTTTCAGATCTTCATTTAGCTCAAACTTCTCTACCAATTCTTCTATCTTTTGCTCATCCAAATCGTTATTCAATACCAAACTCAAGGGGTCACTGCTGATTAACTCAAAGAGTTCTTCAGCAAGTGGTTTAATGATATCTACGAAATTCAAAGAATGTACATCGGTTGGGTACTTCATGGCTTCGTAGATGTTAAAATTGATGACCTCGTCGTCGAATTCCATGGAGAAGGTACCAGCATAGACATCAATTTTCGTTCTCGCAGTACTCAAGAACGGCCTCCCCAGTAGGATTGAGTTTGGGTTGGGATTGTCGTCATCTCCCATATCAAGAACATAGAAATCAGCTGGAAAGACAAGCTGATTGACTTGGACAAGTACGTCCTCCAACACTCCCTTGGGATGAACTATTGAACGATCTGCGAGTTGAACTATAATCCCCGTCTTCGCTAGATTTCCAAAACTAGTCGCTTTGTACACAGAATAGGGCAAGACATTAATTGAAGCCCCCAGATCAAGCATTGCTCTTGGTATGCTTAGGTTACCCAGTTTGCAAGGTACGGTGAAAACGCCAGGATCTTTGCATTTCTTTGGTATCCGCCTTTGTAGGACTGCGGATGCGTTTTCTCCGATTTTGACTGTCTCGTACCCCTTTAACTTTCTCTTTGAAGTACATAGCTCTTTGAGGAACTTGGCGTACCTGGGTATCTGCTTAATAGCCTCCAGGAGGGGAATGTTTATTTCAACTTTTCTGAAAATTTCAAGTATTTCATTCTCCCCCTTTTCTCTTTTATCACCTCTTAGTCTTGAGGGAAAAGGTGCGGATTGTATTTTGGCTTCTACAGGTTCTGGGTCTTTCGGCTTTGGCTCTTCAGGCTTTTTCGGCAGTTTCTCCACTTCCAGCTCTTCCTCTTCGATCGAGGCCTTAGGCCCTTCGTATTGTGTACCGCCTCTTAGAGTAACGGCATAAGCTTTATGCTTCGGGTTTGTTTCAGTTTGAGCTGGGAGCTTTCATTGTGCTTCCAATTTGCTTACTGAGCTAGCAAGCTGAGCCATTTGTTGTTCTACATTTTTGATGCTTGCTTTAGTTTCATTTTGGAAGGTTTGTGTACTTGTTGCTAAGCTTTTGACGATATCTTCCAAAGACGTCCCAGAGCTGCTTGGTTGAGAGGTAGTTGGTGGTGGACGAGCTTGGTATGGCTGATTTTGCGGTGGCGGCCTGGGTTGATATTGTTGATGGTTTCTTGGTTGGTAGTTCGACGATTGACCTTGATTCCATCCTATATTTCCTCGCGGTTGATCGTATTGTCTTTGAAATGGCCCCGTGGCTTTGGCTTCTTCGGTTTCTTCTTGCAATAATGGGCACATATCGGTTGGGTGGCCCACTTGTAGACAAACGCCACAAGGTCGAACTAGCGGTTGGGTGGCTTTCTCTTTGGTTAACATCAGAACAGATTTAGTCAACTCGGAGATTTGAGACTCCAATTTAGGGTTGTTGACTTCATTAACTGCTCTTGGTGGATCTGGATACCATTCATCCTCCTGAAGAGTATGTTTGGAATCCTCATCCATTGTATTGATCAACTCCCAAATCTGAGTCGGGGTTTTATCAGTAATTGATCCTCCACTTGAAGCATTTAATAGTCGATGGTCCCAAGCTGTTAATCCCTCACAAAAATATTGAAGTAATTGATAATCGGTGATACCGTGCTTGGGGCATCGAGTGCACAACCTTTTGAATCGTTCCCAGTAGCTATGTAATGCTTCTCTCTTCTGCTGCTTAATGCCAATAATCTCTCTGCGAAGGGCAGAGGCTTTCATCTCAGGGAAGTACTTATCAAGGAACATACGAGCTAGCTCATTCCACGTGGTAACGGATCCAGGTGGCAAGTAGTAGAGCCAGTCTCTCGCGGAGTCTTGAACAGCAAAGGGGAATGCCCTAAGCTTGATTTGATCTTCTGTCACATCATGTGGCTTCATGCCGGTGCACACCACATGAAATTCTTTTAAGAACTTGTGAGGGTCTTCGTTTTCGACCCCTCTGAATGTTGGCAGAAGATGAATTAGCCCAGACTTGAGCTCGAAATTGATCATGGCAGGGTAGGTGATGCATAATGGTTGTTGGGTAACATCTTGTGTTGCCCATTGACGAAGGGTTTGTTCGGGTGCTGCCATGGTGATAGGTGTAGGAATAGGAGTTGGAGATGGTGGTGATGTGGTTTCGGATTGGGTTTCGGTAGGTGTGGCTTGGGTTGGTTGGTTTTCTGTGGTAGGATGTGATGTAGAAGTTTGGGAAGTGGGCTGCTTCTTGCGAAGTGTGGCTTGCTTCCTTAGGCTTCTAGCGGTTTTCTCGATCTCCTTGTCAAGTGCAAGTGGTGAACCTGTACGAAGAGATCTTGGCATAAACGTTAGTATTCTCGTGTCCCCGGCAACGGCGCCAATTTTTTAAGGGTGTCAATCCCTAACAAATGTGATCGGAAATAGAATCCGACCAGTCACTGCTCAACTGCACTGGATTAGAGTACAGGGTAAGCAGGGTCGAACCTCAAGGACACGGAGTTCAAAGTTTATGCCTTAAAATGTAAAAATAAAGGAGGGGGGGGGGGGGGTTTGAGTAACAAATAATAATAATAAATTGCAGAAACATGCAAATAATAAAGCTTGACGGAAATCAATAATAAAAAGGCCTAGTCCCGAGTCTTCAATATTCAGCGTAATAAAATGAATCCGGTCGACGTGCTTAAGAATACAAATCCAAGTTGGCTTTTAAAAATCATAAAATATAATCTTTATGAAAATAACTTGTTAAAATGTTTAGATAAAGTCCGCTTATTACCTAAACCTAGTTTCATTTTACCCGACCTAAGGTCCGCTTATAGGCCGAATGCAGAAACCGCATAAGGTATGCAAGTACCAATCAATGTCCAATTCTTTGCGTCCGCTGGGAAGTGTGTGGACATATGACCAGATTCTAAACAAGGAATTGGGCGCTTGTTTTTGTTACCAAACATCAAGTGTGTTCAGCGATTAGGTGCCTTACACAGTGGATTAACAGCGTTTGAAAAAGATCCAATTAAGATGGCCAGTCAAAAGTAAATCAAATTCAAAACTCAGATTGAAACAAGAAAATGATCATTGGAATTATTCAAAAGCATTCATCGAACCGAATGTTTCAAATTATACACCAAACATATCCAAACTCAGGACTAGAGTGCGGTTTCTAGCCAGACATGGCTAGAAATGAATCAAAAATACAAAATTGTAATCGAAAACGTCTTACAAATGATAAAAATACGAAACCGAATCTCGAGAGTCGTGATTCGGGCTTCAAAAACCTTCTAAAAACTGCTTGGAAGTGTCTCGGGATCGTAGCTGAAGCACAGGAACTGAACTCCCTTTCTGGCAGGAGAAGACTGCTATTTATAGCCATCCGGAGGAGATAGCGGCGCTATCTCCTTAGATAGCGGCGCTATCTTTCGAATTCCCCTGATTCTCGTTCTCCTGGTCAAACGTAAATCTCGCCTCCTTGATTTCCTCAACTGCCGAGATAGCGCCTCTATCTTAGATAGCGCCGCTATCTCAATAGATAGCGCCTCTATCTATGCAGTTTCCAGGATTTGTCATTTTTGGTCCCTGCTTGTTCCAACTTTGGTCCTTCTTCGCCCATTTTGCTCCTTTTTGCTTAAAAACCTGCATAATTGATATTTTCCAAGTAAAGTGAGTATTTTAGTCCTTTTTAGCTTAATTTATTTATAAAAATACCCTGATATCGTATAAAATATGTACGAAATACGCACGATATCAATGTCTTACGCAGTATTGGTGCTCTGCACTGGGAAACACACTAGCTAGGGTTGGAACCAAACCCTATGGAAAAATTGGTGTTTGTTAGTATATCAAATACATACACGTTACATATAAACTGCTAGATTAATAAGAACATACCTTCTGCCTTGCACTGATAAAGGTAAAGTTAGAATTGTTCTCAAGATCAATATCGTCTCCCAAACATTTGAGAAATCATTTCCAAGACTCGACTATAACATACGCAACTCGGTAAATAACATTACTACCATCCATCCCCACTGCTGTCAATACTTGGCCGGGGTTAGGCCCTTTCATAACGCCCCGTCTAATCCAAGTAACTCATGCTGCCTCGCCACAAATCCTTTCTTCAATACTCCTAAACATATGTAGATCCACCTGAACTATCGAGTTTCCTCACTATAATTGGCCTGTGGTTCGACTAAAATCTTAACTGTCGTACCTGGATTTCGTTGCTGAAGTTCTAGGGCATAGTCTCTTAGAATTGTGTATTGTTTCTCATAATCACCATGCAATCGATTTAAAGCTAATACATTTACCCGAAACACCTTCATAAATGACAGGTTGATCTTGAATTTCTTTTGCAACTCGTCTCTAAGGGCAGCAGTGGGAATTTTAGGATTCCCTTCAACTTGTTGGTAAATCTTGTTGGCGAGGTAGCTCTGGGTACATGCTTTTACAGATCCACTTTGAAGACATTTATGCTCTTCCTTGTAGGTTTTTACCATCCAGTCCTCGTCGTTTTTACATCTAGAGACGTGAAGTACCCAGGGGCATTTATTCTTGTCAAAATTTACACTATTAGCCTTCAATTTCCTCTTCTCCATTAGCCTACCCTCATTATCCATCGGTGCAAGACCTCGACATGCAGCTCTAAGCCTAACTTTGTCATTTTTTCCGAAATACAAATCCCGCCTGGATTCAATTGCCAATCTTTGATTATGTTCTTGTTTTCAAACATCTCACCAACGTGAAATTCCGCTTCATGCATTTCCCCAACTGTACACCTTGTAGGTTTCTTCAAATTACCCAACATCTTTTCCTGGTCATCCATACTACTTCAATAGTTTGCAAACCTCTCTGTGTCTATGCCATCTAGACTTCCAATATCCACATTCTTCCCATCTTCTCCATCATTCATCTCTACTGTCGGGTCAACCATGCTTTGAAATTCTTCCATATCCAACGCTATATCTTCTATCAATTCATGGTCTTCCAGAAGATAGTCACTGCCTAAACTACTGTCACCTTCATAATCATTCTCATCTGTCCTCTCTTCATCATGCCTTTCATTCATCATACTGGACATCCTTTCTTCACAATGAATCTGATACTCCTCTTGTCAGTTTATATGGTAGTCTTCTTCTAAATTACCCTCATAAGGTAACCGATTTCCTCCACATGCAAATTGTAGATCATAAATACATTTGGAGTCTAGATGGTCCCGTTGCATTTTCATCGGCTATGGGTTGGGGTGGGGGTAAACAGGAATTACAGAACACTTATTCAACTCTAAGTTCTGAAATCCATGAATGCTTGGAACTGACCAAGTACACACATCCTCATAGTTATCCGGCTCATCAATAACTATGAGATTTGCCACATTCGAGAAAACTAATCCCTGAACATCAGGTTGAACGTAGACAACCATTGCTTTCGAAGGATCGAAGGGTTCTAGAAGATCTACAAAGTTAAATTCTATTGAAGTCTTGTTGAGGTCAAAATATAGTTTTTTGTTACAAGACCCCGATGGTTTACTGATTTTCTCCCGTCTGTTATACTCAGGGGACATAGTTTACACTAACATATCATTAAAATCAGGCATAGACGAGTTGCCAAATGTATCTACAAGACTAAACCCACGCTCACAAAAAACATCTCCTTACAAATACCAACATACCTGCTTAACATATTCACATCGTTGTCGTTAGAAAGAGGAAGAAATCCACTGTCAAGATCGATCACCGGCAGCTGGAAATGGTAGATTACTGCTTCGAATCCATCATAACTGAGTTCCTTTAACATTGCATTGAGTTCGATCACCGAAAGCTAGTCGATGTCTACGTTATCGACATACGCAACTCTATCGTTGATATTATATATATATATACACTAAAACGAGTGTGTGTGTGTGTATATATATATATATATATATATATATATATATATATATATATATATATATATATATATATATATATATATATATATATATATATATATATATATATATATATATATATATACACTAAAACGAAGAGGGCATTATAGGAATTTGAAAATTGTCAATAAACCGAAATCAGCTAAATTAATAGTAATACACAATCTCTCACACACATATATCATCGACACACTCTCTCTTCTATTGCATTCTGTTGACCTCCTTCTGCTAGGGTTCTTCAGCGCCGTCGCCCCACCACCTCTCCTACCAATGTGGGACAGAGATCAAGATATTGATAGATCGGGAAAATTACCAGGAAGAGAATGACGTCATTGACGTTGCCACTGTAGGTATGGTTTCAGCCGCTTCTCCTTATGCAGATGGTTCAAGTTTTAAAATCCAGGTACTCAATACGCCTTAGTTTTCCCATTACGCCCTTTTGATATACTCCTTAGTACCGGAAAACCTAATAAAGAAATCGGAAACTTCACCGAAACTTGAGCAGATACGTTTCCTGTCTCTAAGAAACTTACCAGCCGTTTCTATGGCGTATCCGTTTCCTAGAAGTATCTGAAACGGGAACGCCAACCTCTTCGGCGTTTCGGTGCATCATAGGTGGTAACTTGAAGAAACTATCATTACGTTCATTTAAGGCGCCAAGGTAACCAGGATACGCCACATTACTAATATACCCTCAAGTGAGATACAGTTTTTGAATGTTAGCGGGAGTAACTAGATGGTAACCTCATGAGAGGCCGTAAGTGTAATGAAATGGTGACTTTAGGGACCCCGACAGTGAAATCTCAAAAATTGGACACAGAGTGCAATTTCGTGTCAAATACAAAGACCAAAAATGTAATTTACTCTTTATTCTTTAACAATTAAAACAGTATAATTAAAGCAAATAAAACCAGGGACTTTGATTATTCGCATCAGGATTTTGAATTTCTATAAAACCCCAATAGTCCTTGCGCGTATCGTCTGAACTGGTCGTCGTCACCGCCGAGATTCGACGACTCCGCCACCTCCCTCCATCGTATTCTTCATCTAGTTCCAGTAGAAAGATTTATCATTGACGATCTCCCTGCGGTAAACGTTTCGTTAATTAGTTTAGCCTCCCATACATTATTGAACTATTTGTATTTTGATGAAGACATAATACCATCGATCGATTGTTGATCTCATGCCGGTAAGAATCCAGACCTGGCCAGAGTACTTGGTGGCTTGAGCAGCGGCCCAAGGCAGCAATTACTGTTAATATATATGTGTTGCAGCCCAAAATTTATTATCAAACCTGGTATGCCGGAGATATGAGGGCGGCAAACCAAAAATAACGTGAGGAAATCTGAAATCGAAATCGGCGTCTAGGAAATTGTAGAGAGTTGAGTGAAATCAGGGAAAAAGTTTCAGTTGCTGATGTGATGAGTATCGATTGATTTACTCGATTAGGCGATTACTGATTATGTCGTTCTTCTTCACACCCCCAAAATCATCAATCATCATCGATCCTTGATTGATTTTCTGTTCTTCACACTCGACGCCCCCAAAATCATCACCGGCTGTCGACTGAGTGGACGATTATGGAGGAGCAGTTCTTCATTGCTCCATTGCTTATGATTTCAACACGTTCAAGTTCATCAAATTCTAAGCTTCAATCATGTAAGTAACTGCTTATTTATAACGTTTCACTGTGTTTGGGTTTTAGAAATTAGAAATTAGAAGTAGGTATTTTCAATTGGAAATTTATAAGCTATAAAGAAATATTTCTAGGGAAGGAAAGTAATCCTAGTGCAAAAATGATATATCTGATTTAGAAGATAATTCTCAAATACAAAAAAATCAATAACATTCCAAGTAATTATCTATGTAATATGCAATTTATGAATAAATTAAATCAATAAATAGTAAAAAAAATCGTTTAATAAGGAGATAACTGCTATTCTAAAGAAAACACAATCCTACTTATGTATCTATCTATGTGAAATTGTGACAAATGTCACATTTAATAAAATTAATAATATCTTAAGACGCATGTCAAAATTTACATGGATAGAAACATGAGTAGGAATAAAAAGTAGAAAGAAATACAATTTCTCATCTTAAAAATTAACCATCAAAAACATTCCTTTCATTAAACATTTCTTACAATATTCAATCCTTTAAGTCATTTGTCACAACCTTTGATATCACTTGATGGCGGAAGAATAATATAAATGATGATTAGGTTCTTAATGAAGAAGAAGAACGAAGAACGAAGAACAAATGAGAGCGGCAACTGTTCTAGAGTTTATCTCGAATTCTATTAAATTTCGAATAATAATAATCCACTCTGAATAATCCGAAGTCATCGATAAACATTTGTAGGAAATGAAAATAAATCAAAACCACAAGGGATTTCTCTAGTTTTGGGGATAGTTCCAAGATAAAAGATACAGTGAAGAAATGAAGTTGTAAATATTTTTCTAATTAAGAGGTAATTCCTAAATAAGATAAAACAATTGATACTAAAGAATATCATTTTATTAGAGATCATTCGTAATCAAAACACGACAACACCAAAATAATTATAATCGCGAAATAAACTGCTAAAACATTCATTTTAGAACAAATGTTAAGAGGTAACACTCCGCCGCATAGCACTACCGATCAGCTTGTTGTGTTGCCTTTCCGACATCAAGATTAATGTAGTTCTATCATCACAGTTCTTTGTAGTTCGGAATGTCTACTTTCTATGATTATAATCATATATGTTATTTATTATTTACAATAAAAACTTATATTTTTTAGGACAAATTACAAAAAAAAAAAATCACTATGTTTACATAAAAATTTGATTTTGAAACTGTATTTTTTTTCAATTAAGTCACTAAGTTTTTCAAATTGTTGCAATTTTAACCATTTCACCGATCATTCCGGTTGCCAACTGATGTGATATGGTGATGTGTCAGTATTGGAGGACGTGGTACAAACGTTGCATGATGATATTTTCTATTTTAGCTAAATATTTCTTTTAGTTTTACGTATTTGACTATTAAGATAAAATGTTGACCCAACTAACAAATCCAGCTATGTATAAACCATAATTACCACTTCTATAAATATATATTTTACACTTTTTAACTAATTATCAGTAGATACTATATACAATCATCATATATCATCTTATTTTCAAATCATTTTTTAAAAGCATGTTTTGAATTTCTAACTATAATTATCAGTATATACTATATACAATCACGATATATCATATTACTTTCAAAATATTGTATTTGTACTTAAAATACTAAATAAAATACTCTACCCATTATAATCGTTGTTTTAAATATTACTTTTCAAAGAAACTATGATCATACCAGCGCCAAGTCAACACCATATCCGAAAAGACTGACACGTTGTCATGTCACATCAGTTGACTGCCGGTTTGACCGGTGAAATGGTCAAAACTGCAACAAATTAACAAACTTAGTGACTTAATTGCCAAAAAAATAAATAATAAACACAGTGTCATAATCAAGATTTTGTGCAAACTTAATGACTTTTTTGCAATTTACCCTAATATTTTGTGAAGCCACTAAGAACCGAGGCAAGAAAGCCAATACGATTGAAGAGAGGTCTTTGCCGGGATCAGTTACCTTCTTCTTCAGATGTAGAGCTTGTCTGCATCAAATGTCGGCGGGACTAAGGAGAAGTCTTTGCTCCGGTTCGAACATTGTAGAAGGATCTCCATGGGGTCAGGTGGAGAAAAGTTGAAATGCTGGCACAAGTTCCAAGGTCTTCCGATGTCCGAGAGTTAGTTTGTTCATCATGTTGCATACCTTGTCACATTAGACGACTTATTGTTGAAAGCAATAAGTCTAGAAGATTTGAAATCATTTCAGAGATCTCCTCGTGCCCAGTATAAAAGCCAGTCTCCATGTAACTAATGTGTGTATGTGTAATTGTATAGATTCAAGTACAGTTAGAACTATTGATTTGTATATCATTTATATATATATATATATATATATATATATATATATATATATATATATATATATATATATATATATATATATATATACACACACACACACACACACAAAGGTCTCTCTACTTCCACAGTGGATATAGCTTAATCTAACAATTAGGTGATGATATAACGATCAGGAGAACCACTTAATTCTCCGTGTTTGATATTGCTTGTGTGTTAGTTCTTATTGTATTTCTTGTTGCTCGATTTTGTGGTCTTGAGTATTCTTTGTTGAAGTATTCGTTTGATAATTCTTGATATTGAGAGGTTGAATATTATCAATCTCGCTTGTAGCTACCCAAACAATAATGACATCGAAAATGCACGCCCACATGGCGATGAAGTAGATATTTTTTGAGGCGGCTAAGGAACAATACAAATTCAAAAGTGATGGGAGAAACTTTGCCGATAAAGCCACTTGAAACGTTCTTAAAAATGTCATTAATTTCTAAATGAGTGTGTAATGTGCATGTTTTATCATTCATTATTAAAGTTAAGAATGAAAAATATATAAAGGTTGAAAGTTTGGGTGCATATTACATTTGATTCAATTACAATTAATTCAAATCAACAACAGGTTCAAAGTTTGGCCTTGAAAGTATATTTTTTCTGGTAACATGTTGCTTGAAACCTTTGTTTTGTTGATATAACCATTTGTACTAAAATCCTCCTCAACACTTTTCAATTGTAATGCTACTTGAAACGCTTATTTGTATTGAATGTTTGTAGATGTTTCATCTTATCTGATGATTTTGGTTCAAAGTTTGGCCTTCCAAGTACAATTTAATAACTATCATTGAACCATTGATACATGTCACAATAAAATACTCATCTAAAAATTTTGACATCATATTTTTTTGTCGGACAAATGATATCAGATAGATAGATCCATTGAAATCTTTAACAATAGTATCTCTTATAAAATAACAATTTAATGCATATGAATTTTGCAATACTAAATTATGATTTTCGAAATACGATTTGTGATTTTCATAGTACGGAAGTCTGTTTTTGTAGTACGATTTAAAGGAAAATAACGACTTTTGTCAAAAAATACCAACTTTTGTTAGGTTTTCAAGTATAGACATGATTTTCGCATGTCATCTGCAAAAATGTGATTTTCATAGGTTATCCGTGAAAATCACATTTTAGCAGCTGGTATCAAAAAGCATCTAAGATTTTTGTACCGTGAAATCTACCAACGAATATGAAACTTTTTGATTTTTTTTACCTTAAATGCAACTATCCTGCTCCACAGATTTTCGCAGAGAACGTGGCACCTGAGAAAAAAACCTAAAAGACGGTGTATTTCAATTTTCATAGGCGGTCAAGAATTTCGCAGATAAATGTCTACATAATTTATGGCCATTTAAGTGCACACTCTAATTTTTAACTAAATGCTTTTAAATTTAGTCAAATTTATCTTCTTCTTATTAAAATTTTGCTAGATTAGTCGACTATATTGGTTTAACATTTTTTAACGCGGAAAACGGTTGTACAATAAAGAAACTACGAAAAAATTTCATTGAAATTTTTCTAAAAATCTAAGAGCATCCACAATGGTGGAGCTTTTTATAAGAGCTTTTTCAAAAAATTTTATGACATGTCATTGCCACATAATTATATTAAAAAGCTTATAAATCTTTCACTATAGTAAAAGCTTTTTCATTAAGCTTTTTCATAAATCTTGATACATTTAATTATTTTGTATAAATACAAATATCAATAAAATAATAATAAATATTAAAAAGCTTGAATGGTAGAGCTTTTTAATGGCAAAGTTATATGAAAAAGTTTTGCTAACAAAAAGCTTCCACTATGATTGTTAAAGCTTTTTTAATTGAAAAAGCTCTAAAAAAAGCTTTGAAAAAACACCATAGTAGATGCTCTAATAACAAAATAAGTTGTTGCGGTTTACAAAATACCTATTAATAAATTATTTAATACAAATGAGGATAATATATTTTAGTAATTTTGATTTATGCAAAGGAGCATGAAAATCTTGAGTTGACACATGACATGGTCTTAATGGCACACGCTAGCGCGCGAACCACACAATCGCGCTAAACGACATCGTCCGACAGACTTGGCGGGTTTTTTATTGCACGGTACCCAACTTCACTCTTTCGGGCCCACCAATCGTATCCTTGCATTTACTCCCATTCGTATGATCTTTGTTTTATCTTAAAAATCAAAACATTGATAACATACATTTAATCAGAATAATATTCTAAAAAATAGTGGATTGGAAATCTAGTTTACGTCACTTTGAAATTTATTCTAAAAAATTCAATTGGTAGATTCAAGTATAATCAATTTTCGAATTTAGTTTGCTTAACTTTTAAATAGCACACATGTTTTGTTATTCGGATCAGGGTTTTTATTTGTTGAAATAGCTGAATTATTATTATCTAACAAGCTCCTAAAAAAACAGGAAATGTTAGAAAGGTATCGTCAAGATTTGCTTTTGAATCCATGGGACCCAATTGACATTAAATTATCGGTTCCTATTAACAAACAAATTGAAACACATAGCAAGAGTGTAACACATAACAAGAATGTTATCTATAATTGAATCCTTCATCTCTACTTGTGCCAAACACCAAATCGTTACGGTATTCCGACAACATCCACCACGTAGGCAAAACAATATAGCCTCAAAATCGGCTTTTTCTGAGAAGATATGGGTATATTGTCACCCTAATTAACACTTGTTGTAGCAATCAAACTCAAAGACTCTTTAACTCACACAATTTAGCATATACTCTATTCTTTTACTCAAATATAGATTTTAACTCGTCTCTTGTCAGAACCACTCTAACTCTAAGCTACCGCAATATCAACATAACACGCATATATGTACAACGTATATATACAACAAGGTATAATTCTTACTCAAGTATTTGAAAGTACTCACCTGATATCGGTTTAGTATGTGGAACCCCCAATTTACGCGTACCAGACTCCTGTTCGCTAGACTTGGTTATATCACCATAGTCTAAATCAATTCTCCAATATCCACAATCGTCTCAATAACATCTATATCAAAGATGTATAAATTAACAGAAGGAAAAAGGAGTATAAACGGTAAATATCAACTTTATATTTACCGAAAACCCCAAATCTGTGGTTCTACTCAATCAACCATAGAAACTCGATAATAATCACACCAATTACTCTAAAGGCATCTACTAACAATCTACTAGCAACATATATAACAATATATAGTAACATCACGAGATATAAAGTTAGGGTTTCAAAACCCCAAAATCAAGAAATTACTCACCTCGACGAATTAGGAATCGAGAACGTGTTTACGGGGTTTGATCCCCATCTCTCTATGCTTCTCTACAAATCTCCAGCTTTAATTTGACCCAAAATCGCCCAAAAATGCTCTGAAATCGATTTGGGTTTGTTTTTGCTCGAAATGAGGTTTTGCTGCACATTTAAAGGGGTCTGCACGCGTAACACGGCCCGTGTAACTTACAGATTCCTTTCAAAATTTGATCTGCAGAAAAACACGCCCCCGCTAAAATAACACGGTCCGTGTCAGCTTCTGGATGCCCAATTAGTTCCAAAAGGTCTCCTACACGACCCGTGTGACTCCGACACGACCCGTGTAACTTCTTTTTAGCATTTTTCAACCTCAAACTTCTTTCAAATTGGATTCTAACTATCCAAACTCATGCAACAACTTAACTAATCTTAATCACGCCAAGATTAGTACATAAGAAAGGCTTCAACCTCATCTCACCCAGTAAGCAACTCATAACTCAAAGGTAATCATAAAAGATCGCTATACCCTTACTCTAAACACTTATATATATATATATATATATATATATATATATATATATATATATATATATATATATATATATATATATATATATATATATATATATATATATATATATATATATATATAAAACCACACCAACTATTAGGTAATAACTCTACTTACCTTAATAATCATCTCAAAATGAAAATGGGTCTTACAGAGGTTGACCCATTTAGAGTGGGCAGTGTAACCACCACACTTGGGACAACCCCCTAAAATAGTTTTTAAAACATTTATAAAGTTTGAAAGAAATTCTCATTCCAAAGGTTTATATAAAAGTATTATTTTCTCATAAGTATCAAATAAATATGGATAGTTATGAATGCAAGATGCAACTATCCTAATCCAAGTCAATCTCATAAAAGTCCAACCTCACCCTCGATGGCACCTACCTAAGTTCTTAAGTATTACGCACAAAGCATACCACTTGATCACCTGACTGGCTAAAACCAGGACTAGTGGCCATCACACTTGCACCTATGATGTCACACCCCGATCCTTGGCGGAATCGATCAAGGCGTGATATATTGTTCAAAGTCTCATGACAACTATGTTATAATATGATTAGATTCAATTAAGTACTAAGTATGCAAACAAAATCCACAACATACAAATACAAATCCAAATACAACAACATTTATTACAGGAAACTTAAATAGTATTGTGGGTTTCTAAGGTACACCCTACTTTTCATCAACTCCATTCTTCAAATCTGCATCATGGGTAAAAACAGGTCAACTACGAGAGTTGGTGAGTAATCTAGTTTTATTAAAGAAAATTGTGAGTTTGAATAATTTGAAATTTGTTTTCTTTTGAAGTTGGCAAACAAGTGTTATTGAGATAACAATTTATAAATAAAAAATTGATTAACAAATGATAACAACAACAATAAGTCCTCACCCTATATATACATATAAGTATATATATAGGATGGAGCATCTAATCATCATACACACTCAACCACGTGCAATCAATCACCTTAGCGTCCCAAGGCGGGGTGGTCAACCCAATAGCGCTATTATTGTCCATAACGTACCTCAAGAATACGGGCATAGTCATGGATATTAGACTAAAAATGATAATGCACTACAAGTACATGTAGCGTAAACAAACAATAATTATACAAATAATGATTCAAGTATAAATGTCCCAACAATCTCTCAATTGTGATAAAATAATAAAATGAAGTTGAAAACATATTAGAACCACATGATACACCCCAAAAGTATTGAAAAGTATAAAATACGGGGTAGATTACTCACATTAGTCCAATAAGGAATGCGCGTGTTGTACGATAGACGGCTCGGGTCAAAACGACGTGGAACCTATTATAATTAATAGTTTTGGTTTAGGAATCGATAAATAGGAATATAGTATTAATAAAATAATTTAGACACATATTATTATATTAGATGAATTAACAATTATCCAAATTTTGTTTTGAATATTAATGTATTTATATGTTAAATGAATTTTAAATTGAATTAATTACTTTGCTTAATTAATTTATATTTTCACTTTAGGAAATATTTTAATAATTTCTTATTAAAATAATAACTAGTCAAATTATAAGTATTTACAGATTTTATATATTATAAACAATTATTTATATGAAATAATCATTAAAATGCTTTTTTACATGCTTAGATATTTAGGAAAATGGTTTTAAATACTAAACAGTAATGAAACATTCTGAAATTATCAGAAAATAATTATTTCATAAAATAGTAATTACTGTAAAATTTTCATATTTTTCTTAACTGCTTTAGTATTTATTTAGTATTTTAATGTTTAAACAACAACAAAATTCGAAACAAATAATGAATGATCCCTAAAAATTCTGGAAAACTAACCATAGTTTTCTAACATTATATTGAGCCTACTGTAAATATTTTGGATATTTTGGATTAAGGGAAGTATTTCTTATGTTTTTCATTATTAACTAATCAATAAAATCATAAATAATAGGAAAATATTAAGAGAAATTAATTAGACTTTTTATTTATGATTACCATGTTATATATGATATTCTGATAAGGTGTTATAATTTTTGGACATGTGTAGCTATTTATTATCAATTTAAACCATTAAATAAACATTAAATCAGGAAAAATACGAAAACATTCTTACAAAATTCTGTAAATTTATTAATGGAGTCTTTAATATGTGAATAAGGTGCGAAAAATATAAAATCTAGTTTTTAACATACATAACTATATTTTGAAATTTATTTATCTACAACAAAATAAAATACAAAATAAGCATCAAACTGTAATATAAATGCATGAAACTTTTTAAATCCACTTTACTCAATATATGGGTTGTTCCAAAATATTCCCAGAATTTATTGATTGCAAAAAATATTTTATGTGAATTATTGCCTTATTTTAGTGCAATAGTTATAGTAATTCAATAAAAATAAGTTATTTTCTGAAAATTTCCAGAACTTCTTATTTTATTGATGGGATCTTTAGAAAAATCATGTTTATGCATAAAATGAGTTTTAGATATTTTGGTGGATTTAATTTGTTTCATGTATGAATTTGGAACTTTTAACAACTTACCTTGATGAATGCTTCAATAGGGATGAAGATTTGAGTATGAGAGCTTGTTCTTGGCTGGAAAATTGGTATTTCTTAGATGAATTTCGAGATTGAGAGGGAGAGAAAGGATAGAGAGGGTTTGAGTGGTGATGAGAATAATGTGTGGGGAGAAAAATGAAAGGAAAGATGATGAGAGGTGTGAGTGGGAGACCATGGGAATAACTTTTGACTTTAGGTGGTCCTCATAATTTCCCACTAGTACAAGCATCTCTATGTAATACACTAATTAATATAAGAATTTTATAAAATTTAATGTAGAGTTTATAAAAATAGAGTTTTATAAAAAAAATAGGTTATTATTTGATTATAACAATCTACTTTGATTTGAAGTTTAATTATAGTATTCAAGTTTGACTCTTTTAATTTAATTAGAGTATCATACTTTGATTTGATTTTAATATGGTATCATAATTTAATTTGATTATAGTTATAACGTTTTACTATGCTATTTTGCTATTAACGTCAATTTATATCGTATTGTATAGGTTTTGATCCTATTAGCGTCAAGTAAATCTTGAGTAGGGTTTATTAAATTTTCCAATTGGGTTGGGTTGACCCGAATCCATTTTAGGCGGATGTCACATATGAGGGTTAGCTACTCCCCTCGTGCGATCCCACCAGGGTATAAACATCTCCTCTATCTTCCCTATGTGTGGGTAATACAAAAACATCTTCCCATACTCCCTCAAGTGGGAAGGACTAAACTTTCCTCTTTAGGTTTACGCAGTCAATCCCATCCTACATGCAATACACAAATAGGATGCCAAACACCTCTTTTCAAAAGTGTTATCCTCTTATACCAAATCATCTTTTAAAAAAGGAACATTTTCATGCTATGCACAAGTTATACATATAACACATTGCACATATATAGAATGCATGAAAATGATTAACAACTCACACCAAAAGTAGTAGTAGTAGGGATGTGTACTCTCGGTATACTTACCTAAATATTAACAGACAAGTCAACACTGGTTCCACACAAGACTGTTGTATTTGAAAATGTCCCTAGCTAGACATCAACTCCTCAACACCAAATTTTATTAGTTGAGTGGTAACTTAAGTCCTCATTCTTACCTCCAAGTTGCTACAATGTACTTCCTTCCTACAAGTTAAGAAAGAAGGTGTCACACTTAATTCACCCAATATAAGTGGACAAACTTCTCATTCTTATCTATTTCATAACTCAAAGTTAAACACTATACTAAGGATTTATTAGGCTAAACAACTTCTAAACATAAGTTCTCGGGGTTAGAGGATCAAAACACTAAAGGTCCAAGCCTAGAGAGGGCCACAATGAGCAAACGACAACATAGAGTATGTGCATGGGTCATGCGGGCCATGCAAATTCAAAGAAAAATTCACGCGAGTTGCATGAGACAAACAGGTCTATGATTTCCACAGTGTAATTTATGTGGGTCTCACATATTCAAGGCAAAGGGCCACACAGTCCACTTTTTAACTGTGCGAAAATCCTTATTTCTTGACATTTTAGTCCCAATTAAGTCTAAATGCATCCCAAGGCTTCCTAATCACTTATACAAGCAAGGGATGACTGATTTTATGGCTTCCCAACCCAAAATACACCTCAGAACCTCAACAGGCTCATAACTCAATCATTAAGCACTTAATACTTGTTTTTCATCCTTCCAACAAGAGGTGGAGTTTAACATTACTAAAAGTCATGCATTGCTCAAGGACCTAGCCATTCATTCAGTAAGGGCTTAGTTAAATTGGCTTCCAATTTGGATTCACCAAATAGCTTCCACTCATATTTCCATGAGAACTAAACAATGAAGTTCCCAATTCCGTTCCATCAATTGATGACTATAAGTGGGGATTTCTTCTTCCATTCTTCGGAATCATTAGGAAATGATCATAACTACACTAATACATTCAAATTGATGTAATGGATCCATAAACTACATGTTTTCTCATGAGTTCAATCATTTCTCCAAACTCCAATTCATCATTACCACCTCCCATCGATTTAAGCCCAAAACACGGATGTTACATCTAAGATGAAAGAGCGTGAAACGAACGTTGCCAAAATTGCTTATTCAAGCACGTCAAATGAAGCCACTTTACAAACTCTTGTTTTAAATTCAACGGATCATATTAATTTTTTTAAGGAAATATGAAGTTACAAGATGTTAAAGTTGAAAGGACTGCAGTGCCGGCCTTAAGCATACGCAGCAGGTGCGACCGCATAGGGCCCACGTCATGAAGGGGCCCGAAATAATATTTTGTTGCGGTTCCGTTGTTAATTTGTCACTAATCTGTCATTGTCCGTCACTATTTCCTCGCTAATTAACATAATTTAGGGGTCCATTATTTGACTTTTCGCCGAGTGCCTTTAAAATCAACGGACCAGTCCTAAATGATTGTTTTACAAAAATATGGTCATAATTCGTCAGACTATGCTATGATTGGTGTTTATAATAGATTTGGGCCTTTGGTTCCTATCTTTGAGATGGTTGCCAAGATTATTTTTTAGGTTACTATTAGTGTTCCACAAGCTTCGTCACCTGTGCAACAAGGGGGAGAACGTTCAAGAACCTTCAGATTTACTGATCAACGTCAAATTTCAAATCCTCCCCTGCTTCGAGTCCACTTGTTTCTCGTTTATCAGGTAGTTTATAGAGAACTAATTTAACGCCAGTAAATTTATCTCTTACTCTTCCAACTAGTATTCAAGATGCTTTGGAGATCCCTCATACAACAACTTACATAAAAGGTATAGTTCTCCCTCCAATAACTTTAAGCAAAACTATTTCAATTGTTGTTACTCTGATAACTATTTCGGGTGATGATCCAAAGGATAAGAGAATGGTTATTCAGGAAGTTCAATCTAAAGAAGAAATGAATATGAAGGAAGCTAAAATGAGATAAAAAGCTTGTTGAGGAATGGAATGATCAACATTAAGAGAAAGAGTTGAATCCATTAAAGGATATGGTTGCGGTATGGCTCAACGTTAAGATAAAGAGTTGAATCTATTAAAGAGTTCAATTTATAACTTTGGCTTTGTATCTGTCATTTAGAGAAAAAGTTGAATCCATTAAGGAATATGGTTGGGGTATGGCTAAGATTCTTAAGCTTATGTCAAAATAATATTCTTTAATCAATAATATTCTTGGAAATCAATTGGATCCCCCATCTTCGATATGTTAGGCATACCCGTGGATGAATGGTACTTTTGAAGAAAACGCTTTATCAAGCAATTATCAAGACAATGATGCACATTTTTATGCTTCAATAGCTAAGAGTCTCGAAAATGTTTGGTCTTTAAAGAATATCAGGAGAGTAACTTCTATTGAAGGGGATATATGTTTGAAGGTGTATTTAGAATATTATTATCAATGTCACTCGAGAAAATATAGATGAATGTATTCTAACGACTATTTCATGAATCCACATGACTTCATTGTGCTTTATTGACCATTGGTTATTTTTAATGATGGAATTCATTGATTGTTCAGAAATATTATCTATAATTACATGTACTTTTATTACAAATACATTGTAAAAAGGATGTCGTTCTTGCTCACTATATTGGAAACAAACTCAAAGAGCCATACAAAGAAGTGACAAATATTTATGATCGGCTTGATGGTGATATTTTAATACTCTATCACTTGGTATTGTTTTCTATTAACAAGTTAGTGGAAATGGAAGTATGAAGAAAAGCTTATTCAGAATGGATGAAAATGGATTATATTCTTCTGTTGTTACTCATTCTGTTATCATCTGGGTCCAGTTTATGTTAGAAGAAAAAATGTAAATTCAAAAAAGGTCATTGATTAACTAATTTGGTGGTTGACAGTTCGAAGAACTTTGCTTAATATTGAACCTTCTCTGTATCTTAAAAAATTCAACACAAATTGATAATTTGAAGGATTCAACACAAAAGCGGAGATTGTTGAAGATCCTTTGTTATGTCGTAGTCTGTCATCCGATGATGACCTTCAAACTTTTTGTTAAGAATATTTTTTTGCTGACAAAGTTCAAGAGCTTCAAAGTACTCCTTCAGATCATATACGTGAAGAATTTACTGAAGGTGCTCCTAATTGATGGTGTATGTTTGTATGAGCTAGGTTGTTGTAACCACTTCATGTGGGTTTTCTTTGTGTATGTTTTCGATTGGTTGTTTGTGCTCCATGGACTTTGTAGTTTGTGTGTATGTGTGTTGTGGGACACAATCTTTAATTACTTTTTAATTTTTATGCATGCTTGTACCTGCCTTACACTTTGAGTTGCTGTAAGTGGTACATCAATATACAAAGAGTTCAATATTTTATGTTGATTGCAATTTTAATTTTCCGCATTCACCATTGTTGTTTTGGTTCTCACACCTACCCCTCATTTTCCAATACCCATTAACACTAATGCGTAAGATATCTTCCTTATATCCACCATTTCATTCACACCACGACAATAACCATATCGTTGGCATTCATTTTGTTTATTATTTTCTCATTACGATTAAACCTAGATATTGAAGCAAATATGTGGTAATAATATACCAATATAGTACATAGCTTTCTCGCAAGAATAGTTTCACCTTTAATCTTTAGAAAACATGCAATGCTAAAATGTTTCCCAAAATTTTACAATTTTATAGCAATGTACACAGTTGTAACATGCCTATACCTCATACATTGTCCATATATCATTTGTTTAAAAAATGATCGACAAATTGGTAACAAGCAACATCATTGAGAGCTTATCGATATCTTCAAAGTTAGGATTAGTAGGATTACCTCAAAATTCAAGATTGATCCCATTTTGATTTCGTTTGACACCATTACTCTTCTTGGAAGAAATGAATCGCCATTTCAATTTGTAGTTTTCATCTGATGCCATGTTTCCTGATCACCACCATGCACACATGAAGATAATCCTAGTCTTCAACCCTGCCAATGTTTTAACTATACAACCAATCACCTTGAGAGGAAAGTAATATGGGAAAACTCGGGACCACTAATAACCCCTCCCCGTCGGCAACGACATAAAGATCATTGAAGACCGACATAGTTAACATCAACAAGGAATACGCATGAGTTTTCTCACAGAAACTTATTAGTCAAGAAGCTTTTGCCAGTTTATTCAGATCAAGGTTATGTTTTGTGTGTGTGTGTTATAGATAGGTAAAATGACTTAATAGGGTAATGTAGTTCTCATTTGTACACATATAGTCCCTCATGTTTTTATTGCAAAATAAGCCATTGAACTTGTTGTTTTGTACACATCCAAGCCATTTTACCTGCAACTCTAGGGTTTACTGATGTGACATCCTATGTAGGACAATCATTAATGAAGTGGCATCCTATATTTCCTGTCCCTCACATATATCAATATCCAATCTCAAATTCAATCAAATTGGTAAATGTCCTAGGTAGTCTCCTCCAAGAATACAATTTCTATGACTTCATCTACTTGCATAGCATACAATTAGTTTATTTGTGATTTCCTCCTCCCAACTCGAATTTTCATGTCTAAGACTAAAGAAAACCCCGTCAGGAAGTTTAGTGTCTACCCTAATTCCATGGTATGGTGATTTTGACTATTTTTTGCAATTAAATATTTTTATCAAATTGACATTCTTACATTCTTAATTTTTTATACCGAAGAAACCATGTAAAAAGTGCAAATATTGGCAACGGGTTGATGAAGACCATGTGAATGTGAAACCGAATTTGGAACAAGAGCTTGCAGTAGTTATAGAGGAGGTTTCATGTCTGAAGAAAGAAGCGAACGAGCTGAAGGAAAATTCACGTAGTCATAAGGTCAAAATAACTTGTAATCTTTTGTAATGAAGTGAAATGAAGTTGGTATTGGCAATCATGTTTTCAATTGTACTAGCTATTATTGATGTAATCATGTTTTGTAATGCATAAAGAAGTAGAATGCTATTAATTGAAGAAAATCCCTTGATGTAATCATATTTTGTCATGCAAAAGTAGTAGAATGTTATTTAATGAAGTAAATTGTAATATTTGTCTTTGTTTTATTCCACTAACAAACCAAAACCAAGTCAAATTAACAAATAACATATGATTGTGAAATCTGTCTTTGTTTAACCCCATTACCAACCAAAACCATGACAAATGACATATGATTCCACTGTATAGACAAATGATATATGATTCCACTATAAAGACATTAGTAATAAAGAAAGTGTATTGGTATTAAGAAATCTTGTATAAGACAAATGACATATGTTATACAATACCATAGTTGATTCCATTACCAAAAGGGCATCAAAAGTTGTTAAAATACCGGTAAGAGTAATACAGTCATTCACATCAAAAGTTGGGCCCATTTGCAAAAGATAATGCCAAAGAAAGTGTGATATTACATAAACAACCTAACACTAATCATTCAAATCATAAAGGCGGTCTTGACTGCGTCCACTTCCATACTTTGGACCAACCATCCTCTTAAGAGCAAGCTTGGTAATTCTTTATGAAATCTTCCTCATTCTACCACTAGCATTTATAAGAGCCACTCTACCACCATGATTTATTAGAGCTTGGTCTACAAGCATTTGAGGCACTTGAGTCACATGTTGTAACACCACGATACTTTTGTTAAGTATTAATATGTTAATCATAGTGTATTTATGATTTAATATGGTGTTCTAAGTATTAGAAAATTAATACTAGAAAAAGGGTAATTTGGTCATTTTTTCATAAAAGGGTAATTTGGTCATTTTACCATAAAAGGGTAATTTGGTCATTTGACCATAGGAAGGACCAAATATGTTAAAATATTGTTTGCTTGTGGCAAAAATATAAGAAATGAAAGTTTTATGTCATAAAACTTGATTATTGTGGCCAAAGTTCAAGAAATGAAACTTTAGGGGCTAAATTGTAAATCCTGGAAGTATAAATAGGAGATTCGACTCTCCTATGTGTGGCTGAACATTTGAGATGATCGGGAGGAATTTTGAAGGTGCGATTTCTGCAGAGATCATGGAATCGAAGCAAGAAATTGGAACAATTGTTTGAAGGTTGTGATTTCCAAGCAATTGAGGTTAGTAGGTTGACTTTTTAGTCAAGTTCTTGAAATGTTCTTGGTGGGTTTTTATTGGATGAACTGAAATCTGTAAATTCAATTATGATCCATGATACCCATATGATTTTAAAGTTTGAAACATGTTCATATGATAAGAACATGCCATTGAAACCATTGATTTGATGATTTTTATGAACTTGAAGTTTTGGGGTTTTTGGGACTAAGAACCCTAATTTCTGTAATTGATTGATTGAGTTGATTTCAAAGAGTTAAAACCTTGTATAAATGGAAGGTTTTAGTTTTGAAATAAACCCAAAATGATTAAGAACTGGACTAAGGACTTAATATGCAAAAACAGGGAGCTACAGTGCAAAAATCGAGCTGAAAATGGACTCTGCAGCAAGGGCACGAGTCGTACTCTTTATGCACGAGTCGTGCACCTCCTGCAGGTGAAGTATATTGCTATTTTATGCTTACACGAGTCGTGCTCTTATAGAGCAATATTTTGCACGAGTCGTGCACTTAATCAGAGGACTTTAAAGTTTGAAATTGATGTTAGACATGTCCGATTGACTTCAAACTTTAACTACAAGTCCATGATGGTTTGAAAAGTCTTGGAAAAATATTAAATTGAGAATACGACTCTCCGGGGGCACTGTAGAACAATACGTATGCCTCGGGAAAGTGTATAACTCATGAAAAGATGGTAAATGGAAAGTTTATCATCTAGAGATGGTTTGTAGTTGTATAATATTGGACTCTTATGTATTAGAGTCAACTGAAATGGAGATTAACCTGTGATCATTTGGTATATAAATGAATATATAGGTACGGTACAAATGGTTGTGGTGCATGTAAAGGCAAGAAACAACCGGAATTTAAATGCAGCAAGTGCCCAGGTGAGTAATCTCACTTATATCATATATGATATGTATTGATTGGACTGTTACAGATTGAAACAGATTTGGGGGACGAAATTTGACAGTTTACAGATGCATTGGAAAGACAATACCAGATAAGCCGTGAGTCTGCGATAGACAAGAACGGAGCTGTGAGTCATTAATACGACAATACCAGATGAGCCGTGAGTCTGTGAAAGACAAGAACGGAGCTGTGAGTCAATAATAAAAGTAAAAAGACAATACCAGATAAGCCGTGAGTCAATGACATGACAAAAATGGAGCTGTGAGTCAGTAAAAAGATAATACCGGGTAAGCCGTGAGTCAATGAAATGACAAGAATGGAGCCGTGAGTCTAGGCAAAAGCGGGGCAAACTCGTGAGCCATAAATGATTATGAAATAAAATGTTATACACAACTGGTGCGGCCTTATGGCTATGACATTGAACTTGAATCCAAATGGTGCGGTCTTATGACCATGATATCGGGTTATTGAACCCAGCTGGTGCGGCCTTTGGGCTATGAAATAAATGATGAAACTATTGGTGCGGCCTTAGGGCTATGACTTGAATGTTGAAAATGTTTGGTGCGGCTTATATGGCCATGAAATGCGGTGCGGTCAATTGGGACTAAGAAACATGAGACAGAAATGTATGTAAATAACAACCTGTAAGACTATGAAGTAGGATATGAAATCCTAAGAGATATACGATCAGCCAGAAAGGCTAAGAGTTTGGATCCGATATCCAAATATATATACGTTTAGTCGGAAGAGGCTATAGAATGGGACCTTGTGTTAAAAAGATGAGTCAGAAGAGATTCATCATATATAGGGAATTATATATGAACGCGTTTCCTATACATGTTATTTACAGATATGATTACTCACTGAGCTTTATAGCTCACGTTATTTGTTAAATGTCCCTGCAGGTTAGCATGATCTTGATAAGGGAAAAGATAGAGTCCGTGACTAAAGAAGTGGGACTTATAGATGCTGTCAGTAGCAGCCCGGCTTCAAAGGAGATTATGGTATTTTATACTCTCCTTGATACACTTGTACCCGTTTTTAATGAAATATACCCCCTTTTGTTATGGTTTTACGTATTGAAACCTTTGTTTTAAATGAAAAATTTTCAGGGGTGTTTTTGTTTTAAAAGCCGGGTGTTACAAGTTGGTATCAGAGTCGTGGTTTAAGTGAACTAGGTGTCTATAGAGTATATTCCTGGACTTAAACCTTGAGATAGTAGACATGATGTATAGTTAGGTGTATATAAGTTGTTATTATACCAATATAACCTAACTGTTGCTGACTTCTAACGTATAAGAAGTATGAGCAGCGAATCCTATTTGGAGGAATTTAGGGCATGGAGCTTTAAGAGGTGGACCAGCCCTTTCTCAAGGCTCCATTGAACGAGGAGTAAAGAGACCAGTAGAATAAAAATCCACATGACAAGCAATAGTAGCTGATGTGGTCAGAAAAAAAAAAAGAAATTGGTTGCTCACCCTGACTGATATCCAAGGTGAAAGAAAAGTAGTTGAGACTACAAGAAAAGCAGGAAAATACTAGTGGACGCTTCAAAAGAAGTCACCACAATTTAGGTCTAACCTTAAAGGGAAGGGACCAAAACGAAAAAGGTGATGTGGTGTAAGAAGTGCAGGAAAAGCACTCAAAAAATTTTAGAGTTGCGACTCTACCGTTGAATTATTTAAATTGTAGAAAACAGAAGCATATTGCTCGAGCCTGTTGGATGGAATGGAAGTGTTTCCAGCGCGGAGCTATAGATCACTTTCCTATGAAATGGTCACATGCTAAATATGGAGTAATGGGTGATAAACCCAGGAAAGAACGGGGAGGAATGAAAGAAGAAACGAACGGTCGAAAAGGACAAGTGATACCATGAGCATTCCAGCAGACTGCGGAAGAAGCTCGTGAGAAAACTGATATGATCTCAGATATAATTGTTTTGAATATAATCCCCGTGTAAGTTATATTTGATCCATGAAGCTATGCTTTGGATCGATGACTTTGACATCTTGTCTGAATATTTCATCATCGATTATGGATGAAATTTTGGAAGTAGTTATAGCAGATAGCAAATATGTTCGAGATATTGAACACCTGGAAGGTAGTCTGCCTAGGATTTACGGGACCATTCTTCCTTATAAATCTGAAGCTGATGACTACCAACGAATCTGAAGTAATTGTGCGTATGAATTGGTTAGAAAAGAATGATGCTAACATGAATCGTAGAAATATGAACATTATGGTTCAAAAATCAGAAATGAAATGGAGGAAAATCCACGGTAAATGACCGTTGTTGAGAATACCGGTTATTTTCCTTTGCTTAAACTTGGAGAAGGGTTAGTAAAGGAAGGATGTTTTAGTTGGCATATGCAGTATTGGCCAAGCTAAATAAAGCGGTGATAGAAGTGTAAAATTTTAAATGAATTCACGGATGTTTCTTCCAAAGAATTTCCAGAATTACCGCCAGATTGACGAGAAGAGTTTATGATTAAACTGGTTTTGGGAGCCGTTTTTGTTATTTAGGCTCCGTACCGGCACCTGCAGTGATGGCAGAGTGGGAAAACAATTAAAAGAAATTTTTGAATCGGAGTCTCATACAGCCGAATGTGTCATCGTGTGGAGCCCCATCGTGTTTGAAAAGAAGAAAGATAAGTTGATGTGTATGTGCATTGACTACCGAGAATATGATATTCTCGAAACCAGACTGAATACGATGTACATTTATACCAGATATTGGAGTTACTTCGCTGAGTAAAGTGATATGTGAAGTTCTCCAAGTATGAAAATTTGGCTAAAAGAAGTTTCAATTCTTCGGGCATGTTAATAATGCCGAAGATGATAAAGTAGATCCAGTGGAAATAATGATGTGATAAAACAGGAACCGCCTTGGAATCTGACTGAAATTTGTAGTTTCCTTGGATTGGCGGGTTATAATAGGAGAGTTGTAGAAAACTGCTTCTTGATTGCTGTCTAGTTGACTAAAGTTGACCAAGAAAAGTGAAAAGTTTGAGTGGGTAGAAAGACCACAAGTATCTTTTCAAAGGTTGAAATAAACCTTGTGTGAAACTCCGACGTTAGCGTTAATGCTAAGCGGAGAAGATAAATTGGATTACAGAAATACATCCAGAATTTACTATGGGTACATAATATTGCAGTAGCAATTATGATTTTGGCATTTAAGCTTTAGAGACACCACTTGTATGGTGTAAAGCTTACTGTTTAAACAGATCATAAAAGTTTGAAGTACTTAATGGATCAAAAAGAAGCTAAGTATGATATAGCAAAGATAGATGGGTTACTTAAAGATTTCGGTTATGAAATCTTATACCATCTCGGAAAGGCGGGCGTGGCTATAGATGCCTTGAACTGAAAATAAAATACCCTTTGAAGGTTACATCCACATGTATGAGTGTGGCGAATTGATTACCTGAGTTGATTCGGGTAGCACAGAAAGAAGTGTGCAAGTCTGAAAACGCGAAAAAAATGAATGAATGATTGGATATTAGAAGAAGCTAGTTGGGATGTCACAGCGATTTAAAACCCTTGGTGGTTGTGTATGTGGATTCCAACGCAAAGCGAAACATGAGATTTACTTTGAAAAGATGCATATTGTAGTAGATATGCAATAAATCCGGGCCAGTGCCAAATGGTATAGGGTGATGAAACCTATATATTGGTGGCCGGGAGTGAAGAAAGATATCGAAAAGTATGTAAAAAAAAGTGTTTGACTTGTGTGTAAGTAAAGCCAAACCATTGGGAGCATACAGAGAAATTTAGTCGTTGTCGGTCCCAAAGAAGAAAAAGGGACGATATTATGATAGACTTTGTAATAAAGTCTTTGCAAGTACCGCATGGGTATGATACCATTTGGGTAATTGCAGATTGATCGATGAAATCAGTGTAAATTTATACCGACTAGTGAAGAAATTTAGATCGAAAAGTAGTGAAAAGCTACATAGATAGAGTAAATAATCGACGTGAGTTATCGGCGCTGATTGTACTGGGTCGAAATAGTATATTTATTCTTCGGTTTCGGTATAGTCACTAGAAATCATTAATTCAAAGGTACCGTATATTGATGGACGAGGCGACATAAGGATGCAGACTCTAGAAGATATGCTTGACATTTGCATAATAGACTTTAGTGAAAGATGAGAAAATCGTCTATCCTTGATAGAATTTGTAAGGAATAACAACTTACATACTAGTATTTTAATGACTCGTATGAAGTGGGGTACGGAGTACCGTGTCATACTTCGCTTTGTTAGATTGAAATTGTGAAAAAGCCGTTGGCTAGATCCTAGACTGTGGTACAAGTTAAAAAGAAGACTTGATGAATACGAGAAAATTTGAAAATGGCTAAGAATCAGTAAAAGTTGTACGTGGATCATCGAGTAAAACCGTTGAAATTCCAAGTGAGGGAAGATAGTGGTAATCAAAATATCCCTTGGAAAGACTAAAAAAATCTGTTTGGGATGAAAAGAAAGTTAAGTCCTCATTTATTGGACATTTCCATATGTCCCAAAGAGTAAGAATTGTGGTGTATCGATCGAAGAGTCTTGATGAATTTCAAGATATATATAATGTTTTTCATGTGTTCTATTCGCAGAAAACATGTATTGATAAATTTCAACGAATACCTCATGTTGAAATGAAGGTAGATGAGTAGTTAAGGTACCCGGGACAACCGGAGGAATGATAGATAAACAGTGATATAACCACGAAATAAGAAGATTAGTATGGTAAAAGTGCTTTGGCAATACCATAAATGTTACCATATGATATGGGAAACCGAAATTGTAACGAGATAGAATTACCCTCGCTTGTTTGTATGATTTCGGGGACGAAATCTTTTGAAGGAGGGGAGAATTTGTAACACCACGATACTTTTGTTAAGTATTAATATGTTAATCATAGTGTATTTATGATTTAATATGGTGTTCTAAGTATTAGAAAATTAATACTAGAAAAAGGGTAATTTGGTTATTTTTCCATAAAAGGGTAATTTGGTCATTTTACCATAAAAGGGTAATTTGGTCATTTGACCATGGGAAAGACCAAATATGTCAAAATATTGTTTGCTTGTGGCAAAAATATAAGAAATGAAAGTTTTATGTCATAAAACTTGATTATTGTGGCCAAAGTTCAAGAAATGAAACTTTAGGGGCTAAATTGTAAATCCTGGAAGTATAAATAGGAGAGTCGACTCTCCTATGTGTGGCTGAACATTTGAGATGATCGGGAGGAATTTTGAAGGTGCGATTTCTGCAGAGATCATGGAATCGAAGCAAGAAATTGGAACAATTGTTTGAAGGTTGTGATTTCCAAGCAATTGAGGTTAGTAGGTTGACTTTTTAGTCAAGTTCTTGAAATGTTCTTGGTGGGTTTTTATTGGATGAACTGAAATCTGTAAATTCAGTTATGATCCATGATACCCATATGATTTTTAAGTTTGAAACATGTTCATATGATAAGAACATGCCATTGAAACCATTGATTTGATGATTTTTATGATCTTGAAGTTTTGGGGTTTTTGGGACTAAGAACCCTAATTTCTGTAATTGATTGATTGAGTTGATTTCAAAGAGTTAAAACCTTGTATAAATGGAAGGTTTTAGTTTTGAAATAAACCCAAAATGATTAAGAACTGGACTAAGGACTTAATATGCAAAAACAGGGAGCTACAGTGCAAAAATCGAGCTGAAAATGGACTCTGCAGCAAGGGCACGAGTCGTGCTCTTTATGCACGAGTCGTGCACCTCCTGCAGGTGAAGTATATTGCTATTTTATGCTTACACGAGTCGTGCTCTTATAGAGCAATATTTTGCACGAGTCGTGCACTTAATCAGAGGACTTTAAAGTTTGAAATTGATGCTAGACATGTCCGATTGACTTCAAACTTTAACTACAAGTCCATGATGGTTTGAAAAGTCTTGGAAAAAAATTAAATTGAGAATACGACTCTCCGGGGGCACTGTAAAACAATATGTATGCCTCGGGAAAGTGTATAACTCATGAAAAGATGGTAAATAGAAAGTTTATCATCTAGAGATGGTTTGTAGTTGTATAATATTGGACTCTTATGTATTAGAGTCAACTGAAATGGAGATTAACCTGTGATCATTTGGTATATAAATGAATATATAGGTACGAGACAAATGGTTGTGGTGCATGCAAAGGCAAGAAACAACCGGAATTTAAATGCAGCAAGTGTCCAGGTGAGTAATCTCACTTATATCATATATGATATGTATTGATTGGACTGTTACAGATTGAAACAGATTTGGGGGACGAAATTTGACAGTTTACAGATGCATTGGAAAGACAATACCAGATAAGCCTTGAGTCTGCGATAGACAAGAACGGAGCTGTGAGTCATTAATACGACAATACCAGATAAGCCGTGAGTCTGTGAAAGACAAGAACGGAGCTGTGAGTCAATAATAAAAGTAAAAAGACAATACCAGATAAGCCGTGAGTCAATGACATGACAAGAATGGAGCTGTGAGTCAGTAAAAAGATAATACCGGGTAAGCCGTGAGTCAATGAAATGACAAGAACGGAGCCGTGATTCTAGGCAAAAGCGGGGAAAACTCGTGAGCCATAAATGATTATGAAATAAAATGTTATACACAACTGGTGCGGCCTTATGGCTATGACATTGAACTTGAATCCAAATGGTGCGGTCTTATGACCATGATATCGGGTTATTGAACCCAGCTGGTGCGGCCTTTGGGCTATGAAATAAATGATGAAACTATTGGTGCGGCCTTAGGGCTATGACTTGAATGTTGAAAATGTTTGGTGCGGCTTATATGGCCATGAAATACGGTGCGGTCAATTGGGACTAAGAAACATGAGACAGAAATGTATGCAAATAACAACCTGTAAGACTATGAAGTAGGATATGAAATCCTAAGAGATATACGATCAGCCAGAAAGGCTAAGAGTTTGGATCCGATATCCAAATATATATACGTTTAGTCGGAAGAGGCTATAGAATGGGACCTTGTGTTAAAAAGATGAGTCAGAAGAGATTCATCATATATAGGGAATTATATATGAACGCGTTTCCTATACATGTTATTTGCAGATATGATTACTCACTGAGCTTTATAGCTCACGTTATTTGTTAAATGTCCCTGCAGGTTAGCATGATCCTGATAAGGGAAAAGATAGAGTCCGTGACTAAAGAAGTGGGATTTATAGATGCTGTCAGTAGCAGCCCGGCTTCAAAGGAGATTATGGTATTTTATACTCTCCTTGATACACTTGTACCCGTTTTAAATGAAATATACCCCCTTTTGTTATGGTTTTACGTATTGAAACCTTTGTTTTAAATGAAAATTTTTCAGGGGTGTTTTTGTTTTAAAAGCCGGGTGTTACACATGTACTAGCATTGAAGTAATTGAAGTTAGAGGACTTGAAGCTAGTTACTTAAAGTACCCTTCTTTGAAGTAGATCCACTTAAGGCTTTTGAAGGACCCTTCCCTGAATTATATCCACTTGGCTTACTTGAGCACTTAGCTTTTCTGTACCAAGTTTGATTTCAAATGTTACATCTTTGTGGAATGCCCAACCTAAATGTAATGTGCCTTGCATTCCCGCTAAATTCATTCTCTCTTAATTTATTTTTCTTTTGACACATAGCCTACTAGGTAATCTTCTTCTTTTAGAAGGTAAAACATTGTAGATTTCAGGATTTTGTGGCCACATGGAACTATCATTCAGTGGGTGGATTGGTTATTCATAGCTAATAAGGAAAGAAGCTTTATTAAAACACCCTGCTACAAAAGCCTTTGTATCTAGGTTCAAGGATGAAATGGTATCCATGTCATGTACACATGGAATGCCTGAAAATTGTCGGCTACCACAACTACACACCTTGTTCTATAGTCCATTGAATAACTTCAAGTTGTTGGTATCCACTAATATATGCATTCCAGAATCTGTCCATAGTAAACAATACAATCGATAAAACCAATGTATGAATGTAACTACTAACATTGAAACCAACATTTTCAAAATATTCATATCCTCAATCTTCTTTTGGATAATTGGGTAGATTGCCAAATCATAGCTCAATCTTGTTTACTTTTGGATGTACAGCCTCTCCATGACAAACACTCTGATGTCCTATAACATTTTTATTAGTGGACTCCTTCTAGCATCAAGGATAGCAACATTGAAGCTCTTTGAAACTCCATTTTCCACTGCGTCACAGTTGATTCCCTCCTTAAAAAAAAGCCTTTCGCCAATATCTTTGTTGTCCCTCTCCGTGAGATAGTCGTATGCCCTGCAATCTATTTTCTTGACCTTATCCATAGCAACTTCAAATTTTGGTTGTATGGTAGACCTTACAGCCTTCTAAAATGGCTTGATATATCATTCGCCTTTAAACCTTTTGTGGAAGTTAGCAAGGATGTTCCCAACACATAATCTATGTTCCACTTCTAGAACTCTTTCCTTCACATGTTCCATTAAACCCTGTATGGAAATAGAATGGTTAGTGTATGTGATATTAAAGCTTCCTCCACATCATCATCCTTAGGATCTGGGTCTTCCATCTCAATCCAAACAAATAGAGGTTCATGATATTGGTCCACACACGTATTCACTTACTTCTAATTTCCATTAGTAGCCTCAAGAAAGTCACTGTAAACACACTTATTCTATAAGGCATACAGTCCCTTAGACATTCTTACTTCAAGTACACAGTAACACACATATTTCCACATCTTGTTGGTAAGTTTCTCAAGAAAGGTGATGAAAGCATAGAAACTCATTTTGTTCACATCAATGTCTCGTACCGATGCTCTGCTCGATGACCGGCTAAACCTGGAGTTGCAGGTAAAAACGACTGGATATGTACAAAAACAACGAATTGAATGGCTTATTTTACAACAAAAAATGAAAGACTAAATGTATACAAACTGAAAACTATATCATAATAACTATAAATAAAAATGATTCATATGAGTTTTTGTATATCAATTAAGTTTTTCAAGTGAGAACAACGTACATGAATACATTTGTACACAAAAAAAAAAAAAAAAAAAAAAAGATAAACTAAAGTTATAAAAAAAGTAAATTTAATAAATAAAAAACTCAATGCATCTCGCATGATAGAACTTACTAAAATTTGTTAGAACTTGGCCCTTTTTTATTATTTTATGATAATCGGTGTAAGTGGAACAATTTATTATTTCAATAATTTTTGTGTCCGATTTATAAGTAATAACCAATTTGTAATATTTTAATAATACAATAGTTATGTTTATATCCCTTAGGGTGTGACTTAGTTGGTTTCACGATGATAAGTTTGAGATAAAAAAAAAAAGACGTGGGTTCGAGGCTTAACAATATCGGGAAATGATCTTTATACAATAATTGTTATCGTTACACAACAATCCATGCATTAGAAGTGTTATACATTATGCAAAAACAATGTTAAATTGTTGTGTATATAAAAAAATATTGTATACAAATAACTTCAACCATTCATATATTAGAAGTGTTATACATCATGTAAAAAAATGTTAAATTGTAGTACATGTAAAAAAATATTATATACAGATCACCTCCTAACAATATTAGTATTAGAGAGGTTGTAAGGATTCTTTATGCGTGGAGCTTATTGCTAACTAATCAATTAATCAATCCCATTAGAGCTATGTATGTCATATATTTCTCACAGAATAGGTTTGTTGATGTTCCGACATGGATTAATTGAGTTTGTAGAGATTCAAACTTTTAGGATTTGGAATAAGATGACTATGTTTATAATATGTTATACTTGTTATCAATAATTTATTCAAATAACATAAAAGAATGAAGAATTTAATATTTATAGTTCCATGAATCATGCTTTTTCGGAGCATCTTTATTGAAAAAGGGAGTTTTACACGTTGTTGTAAGACATCAACGTCATCACTTGATATTTTACTTGTCCTTTTAAGAAAAAAGATGTCTTTGGGTTAATGACAAAGAGATATCAAAACGGAACATGTGATAAAATTTTAGTTACATATTATAAAATAATTATATGCTTTCTAAAATGTAATTTATGAAACCAACCTTTTGCGAAATATATAGTATTTTCGTTTCTTTTGTTAAAGGAGACTTTTTTTTTCTTTTGCCGAATAACACTGCCATTTTTCAAATCGATAATGTCATTTGGAAAAAGCTAATTACGGATATGTGATTGAATTTTGATAAATATTTAAAAAATGCCAATTTCATAATGAGTTAATTACGAAAAAAACACTATATTTTACAAAAAATTCGGTTTAACCACAATTTTTTAAAAGATTTGGAAAATTTGGTAAAAAGTTTCATCGAAACCACTGTTATCGGTTCATTCAGGTCACAGTGGTCATGTTTAATTTTTTTAAAAATTGATGATTTTTTTAGAACAAATGAAAAATTGATAGTTAAACCAGAAAAATATAAAAATATAGTATTTTTTTTTTTTCATAATTTGTCCTTTTAAAATAACACCACCCATTATTACCATTTTGTTATTAACCCTTGTTAAACTCTCAAAAGTGATTAATATCCTCGTAGATGTAAAAAGTAATAACCGATAGATGAATTGAGTAGGAGTTTTGTATCAAAATACGATCTTTATAAATAAAAAATATGTATACACTATTACGAGTGACTTGCAAGATTCAGGCCAGTACAAGTCAATTTGAGGCCTCAATCAAAAGTAAAAATTGAGACACTTAAAACCACGAAGGGTGAAATAAAAAATGTCACTATCTGGACTAGAACCCGAATCATCTAGGATAAGGCCAACCAAGTGAGCTACATGCATTTTTATGTTTTTCTTGAGTAGCTTAATATATAACATACTAGGCGTATCGCCGCGCGTTGCGCAGGAATAAAATATATTTGGAAAAAGATATTGGCATATCATATAAGAATCTGAAAACATTAGATCTAATATAAAGACGTAGGTTTAATTATAAATATGTTATCAGAATATATATATCATGTATCAATTATAAATTTTTCATCACAAAACTCAAACATAATATCATAATCATATATTTAATATAATTATAATGTTATCAACATGTTAATTTAACCAACATCAATGAAACATTCAATAGTAATTTTGTATTATATATGTATAGTGTAATTAAAACATAAGAAAATATCTTAACATGAATTAGCTCAACATCTAAATAAAATAGAAATAAACATAGTAATAATATTACAAATGTTACCATTGAGAAAGAATTGTATTATTATGACAATTTTCTTCATGAGTTTCTTTAAAGGTAATGAATATAAACTTTTGCAAATTTTATTATTTAGTTATATTCGATGATTCGAATCCTTAAATTTCATTGTTTACCCTATCTATTATAAAAGCTAACAATATACTTTGACTTCTAAATAATTTCACAAAATCAAACTTAAAGACTTTATTTAAACATAACTAACTCTAATTGAAAATTAAAAAAAAAGAATCACTTTTGTCTCTTGAATAGTATCGTAGTATGAATTTTTATGAATTTGATATACATATAACACCATGAAAAAAAAAAGTTCTCTATATTTCTCTTTTTCATCCGATGAACACATAAATACCTAGAAAAAAAATATTGAGGTAAGTTAGTAAATAATGAAACTAAAGCACGAAATCTCAATGGATGTTAGCAAAATATATAAATGTGTTTCAAGTCTTGTTTTCCTTCATCTCATTCTTTAAGTCAATCAACTTGATTTATCTCAATAAACTATATATACATCTATATTAACCATAATCACCGATTAAATATCATAAGTTAGAAAAACTATTAAGTTGCAGTGATTAATTAGTTGAGAATTGAAAGGTTTTTATTTATGATTAACCAATATAAATTACTAACAAATTAATTAGACTAAGTTGAAGAGTTTGGTAGTTTTATGGTTCAAGATAGATAACATATCTTGAACCACGTTGAATTGTAAAGTATTTATTATAATAATTATAAAGATAAATATAAAAATAAAGAAAGATAATGATTTAATCAATTATAAATAAGTTAATTAAATAAAAGTTTTGAAATTAATATATAAGATATCATTATTTTTATGAAACCATATGCTTTTATTTCTATATACTATTTAAAAGTCAAAAAATTTAATCAATATAATATATTTCAATTAAAAACATTTCATTAAGTGCTTAATTGATTAATTTAAAAAACTTAAAACCTATTCAACTACCATACCCATAAATTATAACATCTTAAATAGACTACTTAATATTATTATTATGCAAGTCAAAAACTCTTGAATGATTGTAATTAATTAGTGGAAAGTTGAAGAGTTTTGGAAGTTTCAAATAAATATGGTGCAATTATGATTCATATCTTCAACCATATACATTTGAATACCTATATTATATGATTTGTAATGATGATAATGATAATGATAATGATAATGATAATGACAATGATAATAATAAGACAATGATATAATGATAGTGATGGTAATGATAATGATAACGATGATAAATGATATATGATAGATGATTTTGGTCATTTATTTTAGATAACATTTTTATAATGAATTCGGTGCATAAAATAACTATAATTATATTTATATAATGTTTTATAAAGTTTTATTATTTTTCTATTATGTTTTTATTAAGATTTAGATTAGTAGTTTTTTCTATTATATTATTACTATGTTTTAAATTAGTAGTTTTTTTGTTCAACAATCTTATCCATGCTACTTCATTCAATCTAAAAACATCAATCAAAATCATAAAAAATAAACATAAGAAAAATGTAAGAATGATCACATTGAAAACATATAAAATCATAACTGAAGAAATATCAAAGAAAGCTAATAATTATTTGACCAAATGTTGGCAAATCAAGTCAATAGATAATCTATTGATAATAACATCATTCTTCATTCAAATAAACCAATACGTTGTAAAATTTCAAAAACTTAAAGATTTAACTCAATCATATTAAGAATCAAGAGAGATGAAATAGAGATAATACATTTTTCATCAGTTGATTGTCAAACTAATAAGAAATACAATTCATCATTATTTCAATCTCGAAAATAAAAATATAAAAAAGCGATAATAAAATAAGTATTAATGTCATTCTTAGTTTAAATAAACCAACCCGTTGCAATATTTCAAAAACTTAAAAATCCAACTCAATCACATTAAGAATCAAGAAATATGAAATCGAGATAATACATATTTTCTATCATATTGATAGTGAAACTAATAAGATACACAATTCATCATTATTTCAATCTCGAAAATAAAAATCTAAAAAAGCGAGAATAAAATGCGTATTGTTACCAAGAGAATATTGAAGTAAAAATTGATTAAGTTAATCCTAAAATAAGAAGAATATTGGGAATACGATGTGAACTTTGGATTGAACCAAACTGATTAAAAACATAATATAATATTTGGTTAACTGAATACTTACGTGTGTATTGACATGGAACTTGTAAGGAGTCTTCGGCGACTTTAGGATCAAATGACATTGGATTATGAGAGCTCTTGAAGCTTGAATAAACATATGTTTTATAAACTATAAAATGAGTTTTTGAAGAAATTTATAGTGAATGAAATAAAATTAATTGTCATTAATTTAGGAGATATGAAAAGTTTGTAGGTTTCAAATCAATATGGTTTGAGATATCAACTTATCTCTAACCACATGATTTTGATGGCCTCTATTATAAGTATAGATAGACTAGGCGTATTCTCGCGCGTTGCGCAGGAATAAATTAATATAGTAATAATGTATTAGAAGATCAAATATAAATATAAACACTTTAGATCTAACCAAAATTTTTAAAACTAAAAATAAGTCAATCATATGACATATTATCAATAAAAATTTTTTATCAAAACATTAAGTAAAAAACATAATCAGCTTTTTAGAGTCAATTATTATAGACGGTCCAACGTTACAAATATGTGGAAATATATTTACATAAATCATCTCAAAATGTAAAATAAATATAAAATAAAACGTACTAATAATAACATGAAAATAGTCATTGAGAAATGTATTGTCGTGGATCCTTTTCCGTCAGACTCATATGTGTAAATTATACTTTAATATTATTAACAAAAATAATATTGTATTTTTAAATAAAAACTTTTTCACTGATAAATATTTAATAAAAATATATGAATATGTTTCTATTAAACTTATTATTCAAGAAATACTTTCCAATAACTTTTAAATCCTTTATTCACTTACATTTATAAAAAAGATATTTCTATTGTAAATTTTTACTTCCTACATCTTCCTCTAGTACAAATTGCCTATAAATCTTTGAAACCTTAAATGTTTATACATACACTTGAATTTATAGATAATAATGATTTAAATTTTGTTATATTTAATTTTTCCTTGTTTTATAATTTAAATTCAAAATATATCTTATTAACTAACATAATCATAAAAATATAAACAAATAGTATAATAGAAAGAAAATGAGTTTATCTATTTTTCTCAACAAAATAAAAATACGAAAATCATTTAAAGACTGGTGAGTCAAATAAAAATAATATGAATCTGGAATTTAGGACATAATGTGATTTTATATAAAATTTAAATATCTTCATAACTTTTAGTTTCCTTTGATTAAAAAGTAATTAGTGATCGCTTTCAGTCTATTTATCAGTCTTTTATATTAATTTTAGAAAAAATATATTATTAAATAATAATCAAATTTCACTTTTACTAATCTTGTTATCTATATTTTTAATACTGTTTATCGCAAAGTTTCATTTTTGTTGTATTTATGTGAATTTGTTTTCAAATCTTTAACAACTGATTTCACAACAACCTCAAAATTTTAAATCATTTGTTATCAAATAATGTTAATCCCAAAAGTACGGATTTATTGGTGTAGAACTAAGCATACAACATGTCTTTTGCTTTATTTTAGCTTATTTATCTTACTCCTTTCTAGTTTAGTATATGTAAATAGACATTTCTAAAGTAAATATTTTGTGTTGTCAAGTCATATATAACTGAACTATATATATATATATATATATATATATATATATATATATATATATATATATATATATATATATATATATATATATATATATATATATATATATATATATACACACACACACACAAACACATATATATATATATATATATATATATATATATATATATATATATATATATATATATATATATATATATATATATATATATCAATTAAGTACCATATGTTCAAAAAACGTTTGAGTTGTAATGATTAATTAGTTGGAAGATGAAGAGATTTAGGTGCTGTTTGTTTTTGAAGAGGTAAAAGGTCTACAGTCTGCGGACCACATCTGCAGACATCTGTAGAAGAAGAGGAGGACCAAATGTCTGCAGTCTGCAAAAAGAAGACTGTTTGTTTTTTAAAATCCGCGGACCGTAAAATAAACTGAAATTTAAATAATCTGATTTTTTTAACATAAAAAATTTTCAACATTGAAATTTAAACACTTCTAATTTTAGAACGTCGAAATATAAATCACACAACCACAATAATAATTTTGTTTTAACAAATCTCAAAGCAATACTTGGATTCATGTTGGTTGTTTTGAGTTCTTTTAAGGTTGTTTTGAGTTCTTTCTGTTGTTCTCTTTACATTCACCAGTTTGCGAGGAGATTTTCTAGACTAATAAGAGAACAAAGTTTAACTATTAGTCAATTACATAAATGGCCCTCCTCAATAACGATGAAAGATTTTTAATATGATTTCCATTGAGAAAATCAATGCAAAATATTTTAAATAAGTCGGCATAAAAGCAATCTCAAACTCAAATTCAAAATGAAGTATCGCATATTCTACCCATAATCCACTTCAAATGGACCTGTTTTATTTTTTGGAAGTATAGCATATTAGGGCAGACGTATTGTAATTTTTGGAAGAGGTAAAAAGAGGCAGTTGTTTCACTTCTAGAAAAAGAGGACGCGCAGACATTTTCAGGTCTGCGGGCTGCGAAAAAACAAACAGTCTGCTAAAGAAAAACGTCTGCGCGCGTCTGCGCACCTGCAGACAAAGAGCTTAGAAGTGATTTTTAGAAAAAACAAACACCCCCTTAGTATTAAAATAAATTAATGTTGTAGGTAATAGTAGGATATATATATATATATATATATATATATATATATATATATATATATATATATATATATATATATATATATATATATATATATATATATATATATATATATATATATATATATATATATATATATATATATATATATATATATATATATAGAAGTAGGATCATTTGAGGCCAATAAAAAGGTTGAGTATTCCGTATTCCCAGTACCGATTGGCTTCGTAAAATTACTATTCTAGCCTTATACAGTTATTAATGATTATTTAATCCAAAAAAAAATCAAAATCCCTTATTTATCTAATTTAATCTCAGCCATTTAAAATCAAATATCTAAGGGTTTATATTTGGCCTCAAGACCTCAACCTTTTTATTGGCCTCAAATGATCCTACTTCTATATATATATATATATATATATATATATATATATATATATATATATATATATATATATATATATATATATATTACATACTTGCGGATCAATAATAGATTCTCGAAGCATTGAAAATCACTAATTACAAAGAATAATCAATTATATCAAATGTATTATATATCTTTCTACCGTTATGTTGGGGTAGAACTAATATGCAATTTGTGTCTTGTCTTGCAACCTATAATTTGTTTTAGCTTCTTCACGTTTCTTCTTTCTAATACAATATTAATATATGTACCTCCAAAGTATGTGTAAGCAACCATGTCGTTTCTCTCTTGCCTCTTGCCTCATGACTTATGATTTGTTTTTGTTTCTTCATGTTCCTCCTTTGTAATACAATATGAACATTTGAAATTTTAAAGTGGGTGTGCTCTCAAATAAACTTTTCTTCCATCATATTCTCCAAGATAAAATCAAATTTATATGTGAACTATATATAACCTTTATATTAATTAGGTGTTATAAGTAACAATTAAGTATCATAGGTTAAAGGACTTTTGAGTTGTACATGTTTAATTATATGAAAGTTGAAAAGCTTTGTAAGTTTCAAATGAATATGGTGCAAGAATGAGACATATCTTGAACCATATTCATTTGATGGCCTCTATTATAAGAGTTATATAGATGTTGAGAGAGCAAGTTGGGGCCCTAAAATTGACGGGGCCCTGGGCCGTCGCCCAGCTTGCCCCCCTATTGGGCCGGCCCTGGCAAGATTACTGGAATATTTACAGTAATTGATTATTATTTGTAAATTCGTATTAAGTAAATTATACACCATCTATTAATTTGTATTTGATATGGTTATGTCTATTTGTTCATCTTATTTGATTTTATATATTATTTGGTTGAAATAAGTATCTATCATACTTTATGTTTATGTTGATAATTTGAACTAAAAAGCTACTTACAAAATTTTCAACAGTTAAGTTTACTATTAAATTTGGATTTCGCTTGCATTATTTGTATTGTATGGCAAAATCTCCTCTGTTGAATCAACAGCTATTGATAACTTTGCTTTAACGGTAGGCCATCCAAAGATTGAAACATGAAAGGAACATCAGATGCGATATTGAGTTTCAAAAGAAGCAATCCCCAAAGACTGATGAAGACAAGACAGAAAGGACCAAGATCCTCTATGCATCCACAGTAGGTAGCTTGATGTACGCAATGATGTGCATTAGACCGGACATTGCTAATGCAATAGGAGCAGTCAGCCAGTTTATGTCAAATCCGGGAAAGGAGTAAAGCGTCTACTTCGCTATTTGAAGGGAACCTTAGATGCAACCTTGAGTTTCAAAAAGCAGAATATTTTCTTGGAAGGTTTTGTCGATGCAGAATTGGGGGCTGTAAGGACTCAGGCAAGAAACTATGGGTTACGTGTTCACTATAGGAGGGACAATAATCAGTTGGATGTCAAATATACAGAAGAGTGTTGCTCTTTCAACCATTGAGACCGAGTATATGGCTCTGGCAGAAGCTAGCAAAAAGCTTGTATGGTTGAAGAACTTCCTATCAAAGTTGGACTTGAAACAGGAGAATTGTGTGTTACTTTGTGATAACCAGAGTGCCATAGCCTTGCGAAAAACCTGGTGTATCATAGCAAGATGAAACACCTCAAGCTGAGGTACCACTTCATTCGGGAGTTAATTACCAATGGTACTCTTAACTTGAAAAAAAATCTTTAAAGCAAAGAACCCTGCAGATATGTTCACCAAGGTGGTCTTAGTAGAGAATTTGAAGTTGTGTATGACTTCAATTAGTCTTCCATAGAAGTAGGAGAAGATGAGGGCTAGAGAGAGGAATACATTGTTACAACTTGGGTGACAAAAGATTCAAGTTCTGATTAGTGTCCAATTAGGATATTAATAAGTATGTTGAGTGTAATCCGAATCGAAGGATGTCCAGGTGATCAAAGAATATCGGCAAATGGAAGCAACTAGAACATAGAGACGAGACATGGTTGTTATTTTGTGGCTGTGCCTCGGTTGGATCTTCTCCTCAGTTAAGGAAGTTCCTTGCTTCGGTTGGGCGAAGCGTAGCGGATCAACATATGTAAAAATGTTTCATGAGTTTGAGGCATTTTGCCCAATTTAACCATAACGCTTCTTTAGTGGATCAGCAGCTCGGTCAGATCCAAAGCAATCAAGAACAACAAAACCGAGGCAGACATCGCTCTGGTTCCGTTAAGGAGATTGAGGTTTTTAGATGAGCAATGTGAAACGAAGCATGACAGTGCCTAGGAGAAGCTACTTCAGTAGCGTTGTCTCTTGGTACAAGTTTCCAAGCCTAACTTGTGTAACATGCAGAAACAGTAAGGTCTTTGTCCTGCATGACACATGACCTGTCCCATCGGCTGGTATATTGTAGAAAACATGGTGCTTAAAGATTTGTCGTCATTTCAATGAGTTTTCTTTGCCAATATATAAACAACATCAGATTATAACAATGTGAATGTGAAGAATAGCCAAAATATTGAAAAAGTGTAGTAATACTTGTATAAATTGTACAACATTCAATCTCAATAAGAAAGTTTATATAGTTCCCACAATGAACTTAGCTTGATCAGCATATTACGTCATAGAAGTATTTCGTGAATGAACTTTGTGAATGGTCCGTGATGCGAACCGGTCCTTTGAGGGAACCTTCCGATCGATAGTAGCTTAGAAGGAGGACCAGTGTGGGTGTCTCCCGCCCCTTGAAGGAGGACCAGTGTGATCTGACTGCCGGTTGTGGGGGTGATATTGATCGCTTCGTCTATGGTAAGTATCTGTGGCTGCCTTGAAGTATAGCTGCTTTTCTGGTGTTCCATCCTCTTGTCGGAGGAATCGTTATACTCGCTCTTTCAGCTCATGGTGTGTTTGAGGAGGTTTCCCCAAGAATTTTCTGGACAGTGGCCCTGGCAGCAAACCCTAGGTGAATGCGCCTGTTACCATTCTGTCATCCTGCCCTGGTACGTCTAGGGTGGCTTGTTGAAACGTCTGAAGTATTCTTTTACCGACTCGCCCTCTCGTTGCTTACATCCCATGATAGCATGGTTGTCTCCCCTATACTTTCGAAGTTGCATGAAGTTTGTAAGGAATAACTATTTCAATTGTTCGAAATTGTAGATACTGTTGGGTGCAAGGCTTTTGAACCATGCGCCTGCATTCCCATCTAATGTTGTGGGGAAGTATGTGCACTAGAATCGTTGATCTAGCTTCAATGAGGTCATGTGCCACTTGTAAGTATCAATGTGGGTATCGGGACATGTCGTTCCATTATATATTTTCAGCGTTGGTAGCTTGGCCATGCTTAGGATCTCGTAATCCAACAGTTCTTTAACGTAGGGAGAACGAGAATTTGTTACTGTGGGGATCGGGGTCGGCGTTTGTTGTTAAAACGGTGGCTGGAGTGGAATGAACGAATACTGCGGTGTCATATAGGGTGGTGTATGTGTTATTATCGGGGGTGTTGTGTAGCCATCGACGTAAAATGGTGTCGGGCCGAACTGAGTTTGTGGTGTGGGGGCATTGACGAACATATTTTGAGGAATGGTGGGTATTGGAGAGGCAGACGAGGGTATTCCTGCGATGAAAGGTGTCGGGATTGTTGATGGGAGGCTTAGTGGAATAGGGGTACTCATCGGCGTTCCTGCAGTTGTAGGGGTGGTGAATGGAGATGTAAACAGTGGTTGGGTTGCTGACGTCCCAACGTGGAGGAAAGGATTGAGGTACGTCATTGGTGGCGTCAAAGGGTTTGGCATCGGCAGCTGCCATGGTGGTATAGTGGACACAGTGACTGTAAGAAGAACTATGTTGAGTGTAGTCGCCAGGGTTTGAGGTGTGGCGGCGTCCAGGGATGTCATGGATCGTATCGGACTCCGCGGAGCGCCGCTTTGTCGGTCATTCGGCGGTGTAGCCATTTAGTATTGCGAGAATGTGATTCTTGCGTTGTCACACAACGGATGGCGCCAATGATGTGAACCGGTCCTTTGAGGGAACCTTCCGATCGATGGTAGCTTAGACCTGGGTTCACAACAACGAAAACGGGGGTCAGTCGCACTCCGGGAGGCGGTCCCGAGAGGGCGCTCCGACGATCAAGTTAGTACGGTGAACGGAGAAAGGTGTAAACGAGAGCAATGAGAGTGAAAGCACGGATTACGATGATGATCCTCCCATAGGTACGATCATCATATACCGTTGTACCTTTGTGGGGACCGAATGTCAGTCTTGGCAGTAGGCCTTTTCTCATTGGACGATCTTCTGCAATCGACTGTGATTGGCCCGTTAGGCCGACCAGGTAGTGGCTCGTGCACTACCTTGGTCGTCTGTGGTTGACAGGTCACACAATTGACTATCCTGGGGTAAGGTGTCGTCCTTGTATTGGTCCACGTGATGACCAGCTGCTCGAGGCTGTCGAACCGGATAACGTCCAGCCAGGCGGGTCGCGTGGCCCCTGGCTGCTGGCTGACCGGGTAATGGCGAGGGTCTGCTGGCGTGTGTATCACTATGATACGCTATCAGTCCGTAAATACACTTTTTGTTGGTAAATTATTTTGCGATGTATAACATCATTGGCCGCGACAAAATGCTATAAAAACTCGTATAAACAATGACTCATTTTCAACCCATAGCATTATTTTTTTTTTTCAAAAAATTACAGACATATTCTGTAATTTTAAATCATAGAGACCGTCAAATCATTCATTTTATTAGCCTTTTCAAATTTGGATTACATCTTCTTAAAACACTCATATGTTTTATTAGGTATATATCTTTATGTTACCATAACTTTATAAAACATATAGAAAGTTACAATCCAAATAAATTATACATGTATAATTAATCCAAATTGATTGTTATTATATTAAAATATACTTTTTAAACAAAATTGAAATTTATTAAATTTCATACTTGTGATTAATCAATATCAATTTAGAATATATCATGGCCTTACAACGACAAATTATTATATTAATAAAAAATTTAATGGATTATATGCATATATAAAAAATCCAAAACTTTAGAAACCAAAACTGTTTCTTGAAGGTTTGACACTATTTATACCAAAATTGTTTCCTGAAACTTGAGTAACCAATATTAGATATCATATTAATTTTTATATTAATATGATGGAAATTAAAAGGATACGTAAAATGAGATGACACAAAACATTTGATGTTAAAGCGAATGTCTTTTTATAATATTTTTATCCATTAATTTATACATAATAAAAAGTGAGGATGTACAAAAGCAATGTTTCACATAGGTACCATAAAATTCGTCCACCACCACCCATTCTTTATATAAAATCCCCACATCCTCGCCCATAATAGAATCTGTTAACACTTCAACCGAGAACCCATCGTCCACCTCCGTCTCTAACTCCGGCGATCAAAATGCCTTCCGACTACCACCAGCAGTTACTCGATTCCGGCGACCAAGAAACCGCCTACGACCCTACCGAAAAAGTCCACATCGTCGGAGTAGATGACAACGACGATGACTACACCCACGCAACGCCACCGTTCTCGTGGCGGAAGCTATGGCTGTTCACCGGACCTGGGTTCTTAATGAGCATAGCGTTCTTGGATCCGGGTAACTTAGAGGGCGATCTTCAGGCCGGTGCGATTGCAGGGTACTCATTGTTATGGTTGCTTTTGTGGGCCACTTGTATCGGACTTCTTGTTCAGCTTCTTTCGGCTCGGCTCGGTGTCGCCACCGGACGACACTTGGCGGAGCTGTGTAGGGAGGAGTACCCGAACTGGGCCGGGAAGTTGTTGTGGGTCATGGCAGAGCTTGCGCTGATTGGAGCCGATATTCAAGAAGTTATCGGAAGTGCGATTGCTCTTAAGATTTTGACGAATGGGTTTTTGCCCCTTTGGGCTGGTGTTCTCATCACTGCCTTCGATTGGTAAATAAAAGCTTACTTCTTTTCAAAAAACTTATTTATGGTAATTAATTCAAGTAAACTTGAAGTAAATTTGCCAAAATATCGTTAGAAAATACCAGATGTGATGTCGGAAATTAAAGATTTAGGTTTCCTTTTTGGTGGAAGAAGGTAATGCCCCTCTTTATCGCCATGTTCTTGACTAAAAAAAGCTTCTTGATTGCAGTTACGTCTTTTTTATTTTGGCGTTTTGAATCAAATTTTGATCTGGGTTTGGGTTTTCTTTTTAATTGGATGAAGATTTAGGGCTCTTGTTCTTAATTGTGCAATAAAGCTGGCTACTTTATCGTGAATTTTGCGATGGTTTGTTTGAGGGCATGTCAAATTCTGTTTTTTTCGGCGTCTTTTTTCTGTTTAACGTTTTGATTTATTATTCCAATAACTAATACTATGTTACATTCATTACTTCGATTAATTTCTTACATTTTATTTCCAAATTGATTGCAGTTTCATCTTTCTATTTCTTGAAAACTATGGTGTGAGGAAATTAGAAGCCCTTTTCGCCGTTCTTATAGCCGTCATGGCAATTTCATTCGCATGGATGTTCGGTGAAACTAAACCCGATGCGAAAGAGCTTCTTATTGGTATCAATTATTTTTTTTTTTCCATTTTTTTCTATTTTTAGAAAGACCTTAAATAATTTTGTTTATTAATGTTGTTTTTTAAGGTATCGTGGTTCCAAAACTCAATTCGAAAACAATCCAACAAGCGGTGGGAGTGGTCGGATGCATTATAATGCCTCACAACGTGTTCCTACATTCTGCTCTTGTCCAATCAAGAGAAGTTGACCCAAGAAAAACGGGTCGGGTCAGGGAAGCCATAAGATACTACTCGATTGAATCCACAATAGCACTCGTTGTCTCATTTTTTATAAATCTTTTAGTAACGACTGTTTTTGCCAAAGCCTTTTTTGGTACGGGAATAGCGGATAAAATCGGGCTCGGGAATGCGGGTCAGTTTCTAGAAGAAAGATTTGGTGGAGGGGTGGTGCCGATTTTGTATATTTGGGCAGTAGGGTTGTTGGCAGCCGGGCAGAGTAGTACCATTACGGGCACCTATGCCGGGCAGTTTATCATGGGCGGGTTTCTAGATTTGAGATTGAAGAAATGGTTACGGGCTTTGATTACAAGAAGTTGTGCTATTGTTCCTACGTTGATTGTTGCTTTGACTTTTGATGGTTCGGAGGACACTTTGGACAGTTTAAACGAATGGCTTAATGTTCTTCAATCGGTTCAAATTCCATTTGCTCTTATTCCGTTGTTGTGTTTGGTAGCTAAAGAGGATCTCATGGGCGTTTTCGTAATTGGCCGTGCTCTAAAGGTACAATCTTTAAACTCTAGCAACGGTAAACGTAAATTTTGGCGAAATCCCGTGAAGGTTAATGAAAATTATAATCCCTAAAACCCCACGGGCATTTTAAAAAATGGTCAAGGGTTCGAGTCTTAGCAGTAATGTCAATTCAAATGTGGATTGGACTTCTTATGGGTAATGTACTTTATGTCACTATACACATGATGCTTTTGGGGCATAACATTGTGGGCCAGCACAGAGGTTGCTAGAATAAAATTTATTTTTGCAAAAAAGCCCCTAGAGTTGGTTCCAAGGTGGTATAGTTGTAGAAATGGTCCAGGGTTTGAAACTTTGAATCTTTATAATTACAACATTGTGGATTTTATGTCAGCTAGCTACCTAGCAGGCTGTTGTGTACCTATAAAACGTATAGGGTTGTCTGATGATCCAAGAAAAACCCTTTTTACAAAAACAATGATCCCAAAATGTGTCATTTTTTTATGGTAATATCTATGTTAATAATTATTTTCTTGGCATGACTTGTAGGCAATCTCTTGGCTTGTGGCGGCTTTGGTGATAGCAATAAATGGTTATCTATTGCAACAATTTTTTGCAGAAGAAGTAACTGGAGCCGCCTTTACTTCGGTGGTGGTTTTTTTGACGGCTGCATATGTTGTATTCATAGTATACCTTATTTGGCGAAGTGTCGCTGGTTCTACATTTGGGTTCTTTAAACTTAGAAGCCAATCAACATGATACGAAGTTCTCATAATTTAATTAATGAGATAACTTCGTTAGAACATTGTAATTCTAGGAACCGAAAATCTTGAATCACGGGAGTAGCAAGATGTAGTCATTATTTGTAGTCATGAATGTTCTTAGAGTACATGGAAGATGGGTGATCCATATGAATGAATAATTCAGTTTGATGTATTTTATGTTATTTATATCATCAACCTCAATTTTGAATTTTATCGTTATCTATCAAATTTGAGTATTGGATGGGAATGAAATTATCGGCCTAAACCTACGAACGTAATCGAAACTTTTTGTTGGGGATGTATGTTGCTATAGGGAAGGTTTTTGAAATCACGGACTGCTTCAAGAATCGTGAATAACACTTTTCGAAATTGATATTTTGACATATGTCTGGGTTGCACGAAACTTGTAATCACGCACAATTGCAAGTTTACGGTTTTTGATGGTTGAGAGAATTCGTGTTCTTTTTGTATATCTCAATATGAACGTAAAGTCGTAAACTGATCATTTTGAATCTGAAAACTGAATCCTATAAAGTATGAGCGGTTAGAGGTTGATCATCGGTACCAACGTCAGCGTGTGATCGACGTTAGTGCGTGTTGACACTATGTTGATGTTGAAATTCGTTGTTGTTTCGGGACGCTGTCCCGATCCCCACAAGGGCTCTGCCCCTTGAACCCTGCTTGCCCATAGGACTCCGTGAGGGCGCACAACCCCTTTGACCCCCGTTATTAGGCCGTACCGATATCAACTTAGTCTTATACAAGTGTGCACTACCGCACCTCCTAACTTGTATTAGAACTAAAGTATGAAGCCGTTGATATACTTATTATTTCCATGAACTAAAATGTAAATGTGACACTAAAATCATCTGACATTTTTTGGTTGGTTTGATTTGTGTGCTCTCTAGATTAGATTTTTATTCTAGTTGTTTTTCTATATAATTCTATTATCATTGTAATTATCATTGCGGCGTTGTAAACATGTTGACACCTTGATATATCAAATTATGTTTTGGATATTTGTATCAAAGAATCTTATGGTTTATATATTTGTTAAAAAAATAGGATATTACGCAATTGCCGTAATGCATAAACATGTCTACATTTGTTCCTCAAAGACAAAACATCATTTTTGACATTCTCTATATGTAAACCGTTATACAATTTGATCATTCCCCAATATAAAATAGGTTTTCTTGATGGTTCAAAAAGATACTAATGTAGTTTGTTTTTTATTAAACTTTAGGACGTTAAATTTGGTGGTTTTGATTTTTGATCTTCTTAAATAGAGTAAGATATAATCTTAGATGTTCAAAAGTAAGAACTCAAATTATGTTGTGATTTTCTTGGAATGGGATGAGTTGTTATAAAAAAGGTTAATAAAATTACCTAAGTAATCATCTATTTTGCGAAATGACTAACGAAATTACTTTACCTTGCAAAATCGAGAATTTCGCAACAAATAGAATGGATGGTCATTGCCACCGGAATACCCGGATATTGAGGTTAGAAGAATAATACTTTAAAAAATTAAATTACTTTTTCAAATTTAGAGATAATGTTACTATAGCCTTGTAAATTTTTCGGTTGTAGTTTAATGGTTCGTGATGTTTTTTTGGTCTTCTAGGGCTTAAACTTTATATTTACTTGCTACCCAAATCCTTCTTACCGGTTACAAATATAAGAAAGAATATTATGTCAAGTCTAAGCCTCAAGAATACTATATATATATATATATATATATATATATATATATATATATATATATATATATATATATATATATATATATATATATATATATATGGTTGGGTTCAACAAGGGACTAAAATTATTCATGGTATCAAGGGACTAATCTCGATCGTCGGAATCAAAATCATCAACGACTAAAAATTAGGTTGTAAATTTTTTACATCGACGCACATGTAGAGGATTATAACAAAAAACCCACTTTATTTTTTAGTTTTTTTAATTTTTCGAAAATATTCTTTTTCAAAAATAAAAACCGAATATACCAAAATTCATAATTTTTTGTCCTCTACAAATAGACATCTATATTGATGTACAAAAAATAATTTTTTTTTCATAAGTACAGCTCGTAGAGTATTATAACAAAAACCCACTTCATTTTTTTAGTTTTTTTAATTTTTCGACAATATTCTTTTTCAAAAATAAAAACCGAATATACCAAAATTCATAATTTTTTGTCTTCTACAAATAGACATACATATTGATATACAAAAAATATTTTTTTTTCATAAGTACAACTCGTCTAGATTCATAATGTGAATTTGAACTGTAAAAATTTGAATATTAGTAATTATTTTACTTTTAAAAGTTTTACTACTTCAATATTATAACCATTTATAAGTAATTTACTTGATTCACAAGTGGATTTACTCATATTTACACGAAAATTTACTCATATTCACATATCAATATCATATAGTATTGAGAATTTTCTTAAAAGTTTTTTACTACTTCAACATTTTAACAATTTATAATGAATTTAATCTGATTCACAATTGAATTTACTTACATTCACACAAAAAATTTACTCAGATTCACATATGAATATCATATGGTATTTTAAATATACTCTGAAATATGAATTTGATTAATTTACTTAGAAAATTTTTAATACTTCAACATTTTAATCATTTATAATGAATTTACTATGATTTATAAGGTAATTCCATTTACATTCACACAAAAAACTATTCATATTCACATGACAATATTATATGTCATTGTGAATGCCAACAGTGAATAACAGAATAACAGTTCAGATTCACATGTGAATCTCAACTAACGGAAAATTTGAATTTAAAGTGTAAAAATTTGAATATGGGTAATTATTTTACTTTTAAAACTTTTATTACTTCAATGATATAACCATTTATAAGTAATATACTTTATTCACAAGTGGATTTACTCATATTTATATGAAAACTTATTCATATTCACGTATCAAAATCATATAATATTGAGAATTTACTTAGAAGTTTTTTACTACTTCAACATTTTAACCATTTATAATGATTTTACTCTGATTCACAATATAAATAATTTACATTCACACAACAATTTATTCAGATTCACATATCAATATCATATGGTATTTTAAATATACTTCGAAATATGAATATGATTAATTTAGTTAGAAAAATGTTAACAATTCAATAGTTTAATCATTTATAATGAATATACTATGATTCATAAAGTTAATTCCATTCACATTCACATAAAAATTTATTCAGATTCAGATGACAATATCATCTGCCATTGTGAATGTCAACAGTGAACATAATAACAGTTCAGATTCACATGTGAATCTCAACTAACGGAAATTTCGAAAAAAAATCATTTTTTGTATATCAATATGGATCTCTATTTGTAGAGGATAAAAAGTTATAAATTTCTATATATTCAGATTTTTTTTTTCGAAAAAAAATAAACCCTAAAAACTAAAAAAACGAAAAAAAAGAAGTGGGTTTTTTAATAATCTGGTAGATGCACGTCCACCGTAAAGTGTACAATCGTGTGGATGAGATTAGTCCCTTGGTACCATGGTTTATATTAGTCCCTTGTTGAACTTTTGCATATATATATATATATATATATATATATATATATATATATATATATATATATATATATATATATATATATATATATATATATATATATATATATATATATATATATATATATATATATATATATATATATATATATATATATATATATATATATATATATATATATATTGAAAAGCAACATATCATAAAATACAAGCACGCCCAACAAGATGCTGGGACGCTCAAAAAGTTATATATATATATATAGTAGGGGTGGAATTAGTACGGTACCAGACTTTTTTCTTCTATACCGTGTACCGTACCAATTGTAATTGGCACAAAAAATTAATTACCAGTACCGTACCAAATATACTTGGTACCAACTTATTTGGCTACCAACAAGTTTGGTTGGTACATATTGGTATTGGTATATACCAAAAACTTTTCTTTTAGTATTGGTTTCCCTAACTTATCATTGCTTACGTGCTAGTCGCTTGTGTCATTAGTTTGATTTTAATATCTAGTGTTGTTTGAAAAAAAGAATTAGTATTAAGAGTTATTTTAATAATTCATTTTCGAGTGTGACTTGTTAGTTATTACTCCTATTTAAAACATAAAAATACGAGAATTGAAATTGATATATATATATATATATATATATATATATATATATATATATATATATATATATATATATATATATATATATATATATATATATATATATATATATATATATATATATATATATATATATATATATATATATATATATATATATATATGAATTGGTTGGTACGGTACAACCGTGGTATTCAAAATTTTGTATCGTTACCGTACCAAGATTGCTTAATTGGTATGGTACTACCAACCAAACATATTGGCTACCAAACATGTTGGCTACCAACGTTATTGGTACGGTTGGTAACATGTTGGTTGGTTTTCCACGGTACATTTTTGCCAGCCCTAATATATAGGGTCCGGTTCCGGTGAGGACTCTTTTTTCGGTGAGGACTCGCGATGACACCTTAAAAAAATATTAAAAAATATTAAAAAATACAAATCATAAAATCGAGAATAGTACTATATCATTATCAAAAAAAAAATTTGAAAACAAAATTTGCATAATTGCAAAACGTAATGATGCAATTTTTCTGTTTTTATTTTGGATCGTTATTTCATTATAAAAAATAATTATCGAAAAGTTTTTTTTTTGAATATTTTTTTTCTCCGATATAGTACTATGATCCATTTTATTATTTGTATTTTTTTTATATATTTTTTTTAATTTTTTAAGGTGTCCTCGCAAGTCCTCACTTTAAGAAGAGTCGTCACCCGATCCTGATTCTATATATATATATATATATATATATATATATATATATATATATATATATATATATATATATATATATATATATATATATATATATATATATATATATATATATATATATATATATATATAACATTGGAGACCATTTAGACCAAAACTATATAGTTCGTAGCGCTACAATGACATTAACATGGCTGGACTTCCTGTTTATTCTCACCGACGGTGTCAGGGATTACGCTCTAGTCCATGGAAGTCACCTCTATTGCTGAGGTCCTTACATGCATGTTATTTAATATGTTCTATCTTAGCTAATCTTTATGTAAAAGTCATATCCATAGACTATCTACTGTTAAAATTCATTCGTTCTTCTGTGAAATAAGCGAGAACACTCGGATCAAAACACCTACAAACTATTTGAAAGTGAGCTCCACAGAGTCAACACGCTTTGTCGAGATAGCAAACAGAGAAACTAGAACACATGCAATTTAATAATTGTCCCAAAAGTTGAAAATCACAATAAAATTGTGCAAGAGTTACTAGCAACCAACGAAAAATCAAGAATCTATTGATGAAGTGTAATAATTTTGCAAGATTGACAAACGAAAAATCAAATATATTATTCTTCGATTTGCCACAAATAGTCATCGATGTGTTTTTTGTATTCTAAGGGTTTAAACTTTACATTCATTTGTTATTCAAGTCTCCGTTACATTCTATTACCGGTAAGGCCTTTGTTGGGATAGTGTGGAGCCTAATCCGAACCAGATAAAGACCCAAGGACCGAAGAGGAACAATTATCTGAAGCAACTAAAAGACAGAGGCGAGACAAAGCCAGTGCTGTCAAGGTGTGCATTTCAGACAAATCTTCACATCTTTATTTGAGTAGGAGTCCTTTATTCCAGTGGGAACAACCATGGCAGGTCAAAACTAAGAAGGAGGTGATCCTCCATAATATATGTAGAAGGTTGAACTTAAGGCTTGAAGATCAGCAGGACTAAGGCAGCCTTGCCTTGTCCGGATCCGGAGCCATGTCTAGTGCTGAGATCCGAGGTTGCTAATCATTCAGACCGTGGAAGGTCAAACCTCATCTGAATGTGTTGGTATGCCTGCAACATGAACATGGAGGAAGTCATCCAAGATTGACAGCCAAAGTCAGGAGGTGACAAACTAGTTACTAGACGGAGGCATGTGACAAAGAAAGAACTAAGTCCGAACCAGGAGTTATATCCGAAGGGAGCTTCATCAGTATCTCATTTAGACAAATGTTTACAGTGACATGAATAGCTCGGGCTATGGTCACAGTGGTGAACATGTCATCAGCATGAAAAGATAAGTCAGCAGTACCCTTGGGGAAAGCAAAGTTCAGACGGAAGAGTACTTGGAGGCAGTGTTGCAAAACTCGGCCATGTAACGCCCGGTTTCTCATACAAAGTACACCCAAAAATTTTCAAACAATTTACACATCAAAATGGGTATACTTGTAATCAAAGCACGGATCAAGATATTATCATCACAATAATTACATAAAAGGTCCTTACAATCTTAACCAGCCATTACAAATAAATCTACTTCAATTAAAAAGACAGACTCTAAGTTGTCCATCTTTCTTTATCACATGCCTTCTCCTATCACAGCTACAGATACCTGCAAAACAACAAACAACTCAAGTGTAAGATTATAAAGCTTAGTGAGTAATCTCAATTACACTCCAGTAATCCCTCTCAGTAAATATCTTTATCATTCTCTTTTGCTAATCTCATTAGCAATTATCCAATTTCTCTTAATTCTGAAATCTGCAAACATATTACCTTTACAATACCAGCTAATATTTAATAACATCAATTCAATAAAAATACCACGCTTAGTACTACTCGTAACTCGACCACATTCTCACATATATTCATTTTTAACAACCAACTTATACTCAATCATAGCAATTCTCATGCCTGTAACAATTAAACTCAAAGACTCTTTAACTCAACCAATTCATCATATACTCTACTGTTATACTCAATATAGATTGCAACTCATCTCTTGTTATCCACAGATAACATAATCACTCCAACTCTATTCCAGCTCAATAGCCCTCATGGCTATGCAATTTGACTCAAAACACTTTAATGTGACTACACTAACATCTACTCTGTTTATACAATCAAGATGTATGTTCAACTAGGTTGTGGTTATTCACATATAACAATTTACTCCACAATTTGATTACGACAATAACAACGTTATATATATATATATATATATATATATATATATATATATATATATATATATATATATATATATATATATATATATATATATATATATATATATATATACATACATATATATATATATATATATATATATATATATATATATATATATATATATATATATATATATATATATATATATACTCAGTTTACCACAAGGTAGAATTCTACTTAAGTACATAAGAGTACTCACCTGATAACAACTTAGTGTTTGGAACCACCGATTTACGCATACCGGGCTCCTGTTCGCTAGACTTGGTTATTTCACCATAGTCTAAATCAATTCTCCAATATCCATAATCATCTCAATTATATCTATCTCAAAGATATATAAATCAAAAGAGGAAACAAAAGAGTATAAATGGTAATATTAACTCAATATTTACCGAAACCCCCAAATTCGCGGTTCTACTAATTCAACCGTAGAAACTCGACAATAATCTCACAAATCACTCCAAAGGCATCTACTAACAATCTACTAACAACATATATAACAATATATGGCAAAATCATGAAATTGAAAGTTAGGGTTTCAAAACCCCAAAATCAAGAAATTACTCACATTGATGATTTAGGAATCATGAGCGTGTTTACGGGGTTAGATTGAAGTCTCCATACGTTTCCCCACGCATCCCCTGACTCAATTTGGCAGAAAATCGCCTTAGGAAGCTCTGGATATCGAAATGGGTCTATCTTTCCCGAAATGTGCATTTTCTGCACTTTATATAGTGCTGTCTGGCCTACACGACCTGTGTAGGGTCACACGACCCGTGCACGACCCGTGTAGGGTCACACGACCCGTGTAGGTCTGATTTGCCCACGGACTGCTTCTTGAACAAATCCTACACGCCCCGTGTAGGCTCACACGCCCCGTGTAGGTCTGAAAGGCTTACTGTATGCTTTCTTAAAGAATGTTACACGACCCGTGTGACCATACACGACCCGTGTAGCCTGCTTTGGTATATTTCAAATCCAAACTTTACTCAATTGGGTTTCTAATCACCCAAACTCATACAACAACCTAATTAATCTTAATCACACCAAGATTAACTCAAAATCTCTATAATTTAAAAACACAGTATTACAAGTTATTACCCCCTTCAAAAGATTCCGTCCTCGGAATCTCTTGAAATAGGTATGGTTTATACAATCACCTCACCACCGTAATTTAACATTACGTATGCCAATGATATTATCCTTTCGTCAGCTCATATGACATATACATACTGTCACATCTCATTTACTCATAATATAGGTAACACCCGCCATCATTCTCACAAGATGATCTCTATAGTCATATTGGCTATCATCACTGCCACGTAGGAAAATACTCACTCTTTCTGGCCATACACTTTGCTATGGCATTGTTGACACCAAGCTATGTCACCTCACTCTTCAAGTGATACTCCAACCACTATCATTATTTTCCATCTGTCCACAATGATTTCAAATCTCCATGAAACGGTTAATTCTAACTCAATAAGAAAATTGGTCTCATCGCTTTCACATTAATTGTCTCTCAGTTTACTCCTCCAATAATAACTCATAGTTATTGAATCCTCCTATTTGCACATTCTCATCGATCAGGGTTGGAGAAACACTCATACAACATAAAACACACAGACATTCAAATGTCTCACTCACATCATACGACTCATCAATCCAAAGATAACATCAAAAAAATAAATAAATAAATAAATAAAATATTAGAAACTATCTCATGTTTCACTCATGCCTCCTCAAAATCTCAGCTATCTCTACTTTCACTTCAGCACATATATTAGGTGTTCACCCAATATACTGCTAACAATCTCTCGCCAAAATGGCTCCTCTTCATCTCTGTTCAACAACATACCTCATGTTGTTTCTCTCGATGTACTCACTTATTATATCATCTCTTATGTGGATAATCCACATCATATTCTCAATAAATCATTTACTCTATTAAACTCGATAATTTATTATCAAATAAATTCTCAACACAACCGCATAAATTCTCACCACCTCTTCGTCATTATCACATCAATCTCTAATTCATCCGAATGACACAAATAGGTCATACATACGGCACACCGTAATCTCTACACACGACTCAATATCATGACATCTAATACCGTAATCTCTACGGTGAGATCATATCTCATTACTAACTCATTAATCTCAAGAAAAGAACTCAAAATCATTATAATAAAATCTACTATTCATCATCTCATACAAATAAATAGTATTTTCATCTCGACATTCATACATTTTCTCATTGGCAGTAATTGGTTTGATTATTAAGGAACGAATCCTATTAATCACAACTACAATTACTCTTTTACTCTTTTCACTCATATTTTCTCATCATGTGGTTACACAACTCTATCTCGCTCGACATGCAAGAAATCTCACACATTCGTAACACTATTACATGATAAACACACATACTCACAACAACACTTCTCAACAGTATTACTCATTGTATTATCTCACAATACCTCTATACTGTTACTCAGCCTCTGATTCGTCCTCTTCTCAACCCGTAGGTTTCAAGCCACACAATCTTACCACGACGTTCATATCTATCCACACGCAAGGATAGTACATGTCTCATTACTCCGCATCATCATAAAGTACATGCCTGTTTACACACAAGCACTACCACTATAGCACCACTCTACCTCAACTCTTGGTACCTCGTACCATCCTTTGGTCTCATCATTCAACACTATCTCACGGTACCTCGGACCGTCCTCTGATCAAATCATGGTACCTCGTACCATTCTCCGATTTGAATCCATCTCCTCTTTGACTCTAGCGAGTCTCCACTTCGGTCTTGAGTCATATAGACTCACCGTCACTCCTCCTTTTGTTTGAGTCATAACAATTTTCATTACTCCAACCACAAGGTACTTGTTATGTGCTCTCACATATGAATAACATGTGAATAACTTAATTATATGTGAATAACAATATTATAATCACATGTGAATAATAGGGTTTTATCATATGTGAATAGATTAATCATATGTGATCAACAATGTTTAATCATATGTGATTAAATACATATAATAAGAAAATTTATTTAAACATAAAAAATCATTATGTACATATTTGCATATAAATAACATGTTTTAATCACATGTGAATATGTGAATAACAAGGTTTAATCACATGTGATTGAAGAAAAAACATATCACATGTGAACAAGATTTCAGAATCATATATGATTAAGCGCTTAATAACAAGGTTTAATCACATGTGATTGAACAAATAAACATATCACATGTGAACAAGATTTCAGAATCATATATGATTAAGCACTTAATGGTACCTGAACAAGCCTGCAGCTCCTTGAACTTTGGCATGACAGAGAATAGGGGTGTGAGATTGATTTTTTTGAGTTTGGTGGCGTATTTTGAGGTCGGAGTGAGTACAAGGACCACTAATAGGCGGGATTTGGACGAAAGTTTCTTTCAGCTATTTTGTCGAACACCTTAGGTGCATAAAGTGTGTCTCCATATGTAACGCCAAGATACTCTTTTTATAATTATTATAAAAGGGTAAATTGGTCATTTTACCTTGTAAGGGTAAAATGGTCTTTTGGACAGAAAAGTATTTGGTTTGAAATAATATTTTAAGTTTTGGACTTAAAATGTTATAAAAACTGATTTTTGGTCGTTTTACCGAAAAAGGGTATTTTGGTCATTTGACCAAGTCAACGACCAATTATGTAAAAATATTGTTGGTTGTGGCCAAAATGTAAGAAATGGAAGTTTTATTGTAATAAAACTTGAGTGTTGTGGTCAAAGTTCAAGAAAATGGAACTTTAGGACCAAAAATGTAAATTTTTGGAGTATAAATATAGAGAGTTTGACTCTCCTCTTTGACCAGCTCATTGTGCAGCTACGGGAGTGGATTTTGGAGAGAAATTTCTGGAAGATCATGAAGCTTGAGGCAAGGAATTGGAATCAAGGTTTGGAATGGGTGATTCCTAAACAATTTAAGGTTAGTAACTTGATTTTTATCCAAGCTTTTGTGTGTTCTTCACATGATGAACTAGAAACTGAATTTCAGTTATGATTATGTGTTTAAGTTGATGTAATACTTCCCTTAAGTCATTAGAATAAGGACTTAACTAAAGAAAGTGGAAGTAGGTTGCTATTAGTAATGAATTTGAAGTTTGGGGTTGTTAGAACTAAGAACCCTAATTCTTCATTTTGATTGATTTGGTTGTTTTAGATGGTTGAAAACCTTGTTAAGGTATAAGGTTTTAGTCCTAGAACAAACCCCAATCGATTAAGGACCTGATTAAGGCCTTAATGGACCAAAACTGCTTGCTACAGTGCATAAATCGCGGCTGGACAGGAGAGACCTGCAGGCGATAGGCGCGGTGCGCCCAAAAGCCTGGCGGGGTGCGCCTAGGCGCAGTGCGCCCATGCCTGGGCGGGGTGCGCCCTCAGACAGGAACTTTGAAACGCTATCTTTTGCGTTGTTTGTCCGTTTTAGCTCAAATTTGGACCATAGGCTCGTTATGGTCTGAAAAGTTTGGGAAAATTTTTATATTGAGTTTCCGACCCCTCGGGGGCACTGTAGATCGATTCTAATGCCTCGGTGAATAGTAAAATTCATAAAAAGTTAGTAAACGGAAAGTTTATTAACTAGGCATTATTTGTAATGATATTGTATTGAACTCTAGTGTATTAGAGTCAATGTATATGATTATTAACCTATTATCATTTGGTATATAAATGGATAAATAGGTTTGGGACAAAATGGTTGTGGTGCACGTAAAGGCAAGAAACAACCGGGAATTTAATGCAGCTAGCATCCAGGTGAGTAATCTCACTGATACCATATGTGATATATGATGATTGAGTTGTTACAGGTTGAAACTGATTGTGGGACGAAAAAGATACGTTTGAAGAGACAAGACCGGATAAGCCGTGAGTCATTGCGATGACAAGAACGGAACCGTGAGTCTAGGCAATAGCGGCTAATCCGTGAGCCTCAACTAATTCTGGATTTTATATCCAATGGGTACGGCCTACGGGCAATGATTTCTGTATTTTTATATCCAATGGGTGCGGCCTATATGGCTATGAATTTTGGATTGTATATCCAACCGGTGCGGCCTCCGGGCTATGTCTCCGATGCGGCCTTCGGGCTATGATTTGATGCGGCATGTTGGCTATGACTCCGGTGCGGCCTTCGGGCTATGTCTCCGATGTGGCCTTCGGGCGAGGACTCCGGTGCGGCCTACAGGCTATGTCTCCGATGCGGCCTTCGGGCTATGATGTTTGGTGCAGCCTGTTTGGCTATGATTTTGTTACAGGTACACGGTACAGCCTATTTGGCTATGATATTGTTACAGGTACATGGTGCAGCCATTTGGCTATGATATCGGGTTATCAAACCCAGTTGGTGCAGCCTGCGGGCTATGACTTGTATATAAATTGTTTTGGTGCAGCTTATATAGCTATGACACAAGGTACGGCTGTTAGCCATGAAATATGATGCAGTCCAGTGTGACTAAGTAATATGGGACAGAAATAGTTGTATATGATTATACGTGCAAATAACTGACGTGGATTGATAAATGCAGGTTATTATGTCATAGTCTGTAAGACTATAACTTAGGATGTGAAATCCTAAAGAGATATTCGGTCAGCCAGTAAGGCTAGGAGTTTGGATTTGATATCTAGACAAATACATGATTGTATTTAATACGTGTTATTGTAGATTTGATTATTCACTGAGCTTTGTAGCTCATACCGTTTGTTACTGTCCCTGCAGGTTAACATGATACTGATAGGAGACAAGATAGAGTCCGTGACTCGTGAAGTAGGACTCGTAGATGCTGTCAGTAGCAGCCCGGCTTTAAAGGAGTTATGGTATTTTATACTCTCCTTGATACACTTGTACCCGTATTTATTAAAATATACCCCTTGTTATGGTTTTATGTATTGAAACCAGTGTTTTAAATGAAAATTTTTTCAGGGGTGTTTTTGTTTTAAAAGCCGGGTGTTACAAGTTGGTATCAGAGCCGAGGTTTAAGTGAACTAGGTGTCTATAGAGTAGATTCCTGGACTTAAACCCTGAAACAGTAGACATGATAAACTGTTAGGTGTATATAGTTGTTATTATATATATATAACCTAACTATTGCTGACTTCTAACGTGTAAGAAGTATGAGCAGCGGGTATTACTGAGAGGAATTTAGGGCGCGAAGCTCTAGGAAATGAAACAACCCTTTGTCAAAGCTCCGTTATACGTGGAGGAAAAAGGGGACAGAAAACAGAAAAATACGCATGACAAGCAATAGTAGCTGATGTGGTCAGATAAAGAAATCGGTTGCTCACCTTAGTTGATATCAAGGTGAAAGACAAGTAGTTGAGACTACAAGAAAAAGCAGAAAACGATTAGTGGACGCTTCGGGAGAAGTTACCACAGACTGGGTCCAACCTTATAGGGAAAGGACCAAAACAGAACCACTGTGTATAGTGATCAGTGCAGGAAAGGCACTAAGGAAAATTGTAGAGTTGAGACTCTACCGTGACATGCTGAAATTGCAGATGATATGAGCAGATTGCTCGAGCTTGTTGTATGGGACGGAAGTGGTTCCAGCGTGGAACTATAGATCACTTCTTTATGAAATACTCACATGTGAAATGTGGAGTAACGGGTGATGAACCCAGGAAAGAAAGAAGGAACGAATGGTAGAAAAGGACCCGTGGTACCATGAGCATTCCAGTAGATTGTGGAAGAAGCTCGTGAGTAGACTGATATGGTCGTAGATATCATTGTTTTGAATATAACTCGTGTATGTTATATTTGATCCATAAAGTTATGCTTTGGATCGATGACTTGATGTCTTATTAGAATTTTTCATCAATGATTTTGGATGAAATATTTGAAATAGCTATTGTAGATAGCAAGTATGTTCAAGATATTGAACACCTGGAAAGTAGTCTGCCTAGGATTTACGGGACCCTTTTCCCTATGAATCTGAAGCCGATGACTACCAGTGAATCTGAAGCAATTGTGCTTATGAATTGGTTAGCAATGAATTATGCTAACATGATTTGTAGAAATATGAACATGATGGTTCAGAAAGCAGAAATGAACGGATGAAAATCCATGGTGAATGACCGTTGTTGAGAATACCGGTTAGCTTTTTTGCTTAAACTCGGAAAAGAGTTAGTAAAGGAATGATGTTGTAGTTGGCATACGTGGTATGGGCCAAGCTTAATAAAGTGGTGAAAGTAGTGTACTACTTTAACTAATTTTCGGATGATTTTTTTTGAAAAGAACTTCCAAGATTTCTGCCAGATTGGCAAGAAGAGCTTATGATTAAGCTGGTATTGGGAGCCGTTCCTGTTATCTAGGCTCTGTATTAATTGGCCTCTGCAGAGATGGCAGAGTGGTAAAACAATTGGAAGAAATTGTTTTAAAATTGGGATCTCATGTGACTGTACTGTCATCAGATGGAGCCCTATCTGCTTGAAAAGAAGAAAGATAAGTTAATGTGTATGTCCATTGACTACTGAGAATGTGATATTCTCGAAACCAGATTAAATATGAGGTACATGGTACCAGATACTGGAGTTACTTCACTGAGTTCAGTGATATGTAAATTCTCCAAGTATGAAAATTTGGTTAAAAGAAGTTTCAACTCTTTGGGCATGATAATACTGCCAAAGATGATGAACTAAATCCAGTGGGATAGATGATGTGGTAAAACTAGAACCGCCTGAGGAATCCGACTGAAAATTGTAGTTCCTTGGATTGGCGGGTTATTATAGGAGAGTTGTAGAAAACTGCTCCTTGATTGCTGGTTAGCCTATTAAAGTTGACCAAGAAAAGTGTAAAGTCTGAGTGGTAGAAAGATCACAGATATGTTGTAAAGGTTTGGAATGAACCTTGTGTGAACCTCTAACTTTAGCAATGATGCTAAGTAGAGAAGATGGATTGGATCATTGAAAGGTATCCAACGTTGACTGTGGATGCATGATATTGCGGTAGCAATTATGAACGTGGCATTTAAGCTTTGGAAACACTACTTGTATGGTGTAAAGCCTATAGCGATAAGATCATAAAAGTTGAAATACTTAATTGATCAAAAGAAACGGAAGATGAGATAGCAAAGATAGATGGGTTACTTAGAGATTTCGGGTATGAAATCTTGTACCATCTCAGAGAGGCATATGTGGTTACAGATGCCTTGAATTAGAAAGAGTAACCTTTGTAGGTTACATCCACATGCGTGAACGTGGCAAATTGATTACCTGAGTTGATTCGGGTAGCACAGGAAGATGTGTGCAAATCTGAAAAAGTGAAAAGTGAAGAAATGATTGAAAAGTAGCGAAAGTTGGTTGGAATATCACAGTGATTTAACTTCCATGGCGGTTGTAAATGTGAGTTCCAAAGCCAAGTGAAATATAAAAATCATCTTGAAAAGATGCATTTTGTATCAGATATGCAGCATACCCGGGGCGATACCAAACTGTATAGGTCGATAAAACCTATGTGTTGGCGGCCGGGGCTGAAGAAAGACATGTGAAAAGTGTTTGACTTGTGTGTAACTACAGTCAAATCATTAGAAGTATGTGGACTGTCGGTCCCAAAAATGAAATGGGACGAAAAATATCATAGACTTTGTAGTAAAGTCTTTGCAAGTACCGTATGGGTATGACACCATATGGGTGATTGCAGTTTGAATGATGAAATCAGTGTAGATTTATACTGACTAAGAAGAAATTAAGAGTGGAAAAGTAGTGAAAAAACTACAAAGATAAAGAAAATTGTCGACGTGAGTTATCGGCACGGATGGTATCGGACCGAAATAATAGAATTATTCTTTGAATTTGGCATAAATTTCAAGAATAATTAGTTCAAAAGTACTAGTAAGTACTGTGTGCGAATCGTAGATGGATTGGCGAGGTGAGATAATGATGCAGACCTTAGGAGTTATGCCTGAAATTTTCATAACAGACCCTAGCGGAAAACCAGATGACCGTCTATCCTTGGTAGAAGTTGTAGATTAGTATAGGTATTATACTAGTGTTTTATTGACTCGTAGGGAGTATTGTATAGACTACCGTGTTGCACGCCGATTTGCTAGACAGAAGTTGGGAGAAGATGTTGACTAAACCTGAGATTATATCTCAAACGGAAGAAAAGATTTGGCAAGTTCGAGAAAGCTTGGAAATAGACCAAAGTCGACAAGAGTAGTATGCGGATTGTCGAGTAAAACCATTGAAACCCCAAGTAAGGGAAGATAGTGGAACTCAAAGTGACCCTCCGGAAGGACTAGAAATTGATGTGGGATAAAAAGGAAAGTTGAGTCCTTGTTGATTGGACCTTTCTGTATATCCCAAACGCAAGAAATTGCGGTGTGCTGATTGAATATCCTTGATGAACTTCAAGATGATTGTAAAGTTTTCTATGGGTCTCAGGGTTCTGAGAACATAGATTGATAGATGTTAACGAATCCCTCATGTGAAATGAGGAAGATAAGTGATTATGGTACCCGGGACAACCGGATGAGTGATATGCGCGTGGTGATATAACCACGAGATTCGAAGTTTGGTATGGTTAAAGAGCTGTAGCAAAACCATAAAGGTTTCCATGTGATATAGGAACCGGAATAGTAACGAGAAAGAAATACCCTCGCGTGATAATATGATTTCGGGGACGAAATCTTTTGAAGGAGGGGAGAATTTGTAACGCCAAGATACTCTTTTTATAATTATTATAAAAGGGTAAATTGGTCATTTTACCTTGTAAGGGTAAAATGGTCTTTTGGACAGAAAAGTATTTGGTTTGAAATAATATTTTAAGTTTTGGACTTAAAATGTTATAAAAACTGATTTTTGGTCGTTTTACCGAAAAAGGGTATTTTGGTCATTTGACCAAGTCAACGACCAATTATGTAAAAATATTGTTGGTTGTGGCCAAAATGTAAGAAATGGAAGTTTTATTGTAATAAAACTTGAGTGTTGTGGTCAAAGTTCAAGAAAATGGAACTTTAGGACCAAAAATGTAAATTTTTGGAGTATAAATATAGAGAGTTTGACTCTCCTCTTTGACCAGCTCATTGTGCAGCTACGGGAGTGGATTTTGGAGAGAAATTTCTGGAAGATCATGAAGCTTGAGGCAAGGAATTGGAATCAAGGTTTGGAATGGGTGATTCCTAAACAATTTAAGGTTAGTAACTTGATTTTTATCCAAGCTTTTGTGTGTTCTTCACATGATGAACTAGAAACTGAATTTCAGTTATGATTATGTGTTTAAGTTGATGTAATACTTCCCTTAAGTCATTAGAATAAGGACTTAACTAAAGAAAGTGGAAGTAGGTTGCTATTAGTAATGAATTTGAAGTTTGGGGTTGTTAGAACTAAGAACCCTAATTCTTCATTTTGATTGATTTGGTTGTTTTAGATGGTTGAAAACCTTGTTAAGGTATAAGGTTTTAGTCCTAGAACAAACCCCAATCGATTAAGGACCTGATTAAGGCCTTAATGGACCAAAACTGCTTGCTACAGTGCATAAATCGCGGCTGGACAGGAGAGACCTGCAGGCGATAGGCGCGGTGCGCCCAAAAGCCTGGCGGGGTGCGCCTAGGCGCAGTGCGCCCATGCCTGGGCGGGGTGCGCCCTCAGACAGGAACTTTGAAACGCTATCTTTTGCGTTGTTTGTCCGTTTTAGCTCAAATTTGGACCATAGGCTCGTTATGGTCTGAAAAGTTTGGGAAAATTTTTATATTGAGTTTCCGACCCCTCGGGGGCACTGTAGATCGATTCTAATGCCTCGGTGAATAGTAAAATTCATAAAAAGTTAGTAAACGGAAAGTTTATTAACTAGGCATTGTTTGTAATGATATTGTATTGAACTCTAGTGTATTAGAGTCAATGTATATGATTATTAACCTATTATCATTTGGTATATAAATGGATAAATAGGTTTGGGACAAAATGGTTGTGGTGCACGTAAAGGCAAGAAACAACCGGGAATTTAATGCAGCTAGCATCCAGGTGAGTAATCTCACTGATACCATATGTGATATATGATGATTGAGTTGTTACAGGTTGAAACTGATTGTGGGACGAAAAAGATACGTTTGAAGAGACAAGACCGGATAAGCCGTGAGTCATTGCGATGACAAGAACGGAACCGTGAGTCTAGGCAATAGCGGCTAATCCGTGAGCCTCAACTAATTCTGGATTTTATATCCAATGGGTACGGCCTACGGGCAATGATTTCTGGATTTTTATATCCAATGGGTGCGGCCTATATGGCTATGAATTTTGGATTGTATATCCAACCGGTGCGGCCTCCGGGCTATGTCTCCGATGCGGCCTTCGGGCTATGATTTGATGCGGCCTGTTGGCTATGACTCCGGTGCGGCCTTCGGGCTATGTCTCCGATGTGGCCTTCAGGCGAGGACTCCGGTGCGGCCTACAGGCTATGTCTCCGATGCGGCCTTCGGGCTATGATGTTTGGTGCAGCCTGTTTGGCTATGATTTTGTTACAGGTACACGGTACAGCCTATTTGGCTATGATATTGTTACAGGTACATGGTGCAGCCATTTGGCTATGATATCGGGTTATCAAACCCAGTTGGTGCAGCCTGCGGGCTATGACTTGTATATAAATTGTTTTGGTGCAGCTTATATAGCTATGACACAAGGTACGGCTGTTAGCCATGAAATATGATGCAGTCCAGTGTGACTAAGTAATATGGGACAGAAATAGTTGTATATGATTATACGTGCAAATAACTGACGTGGATTGATAAATGCAGGTTATTATGTCATAGTCTGTAAGACTATAACTTAGGATGTGAAATCCTAAAGAGATATTCGGTCAGCTAGTAAGGCTAGGAGTTTGGATTTGATATCTAGACAAATACATGATTGTATTTAATACGTGTTATTGTAGATTTGATTATTCACTGAGCTTTGTAGCTCATACCGTTTGTTACTGTCCCTGCAGGTTAACATGATACTGATAGGGGACAAGATAGAGTCCGTGACTCGTGAAGTAGGACTCGTAGATGCTGTCAGTAGCAGCCCGGCTTTAAAGGAGTTATGGTATTTTATACTCTCCTTGATACACTTGTACCCGTATTTATTAAAATATACCCCTTGTTATGGTTTTATGTATTGAAACCAGTGTTTTAAATGAAAATTTTTTCAGGGGTGTTTTTGTTTTAAAAGCCGGGTGTTACACCATATGTGATCAACAATGTTTAATCACATGTGATTAAATACATATAATAAGAAAATTTATTTAACCATAAAAAATCATTATGTACATATTTGCATATAAATAACATGTTTTAATCACATGTGAATATGTGAATAACAAGGTTTAATCACATGTGATTGAAGAAAAAACATATCACATGTGAACAAGATTTCATAATCATATATGATTAAGCGCTTAATAACAAGGTTTAATCACATGTGATTGAACAAAAAACATATCACATGTGAACAAGTTTTCAGACTTATATATGATTAAGCGCTTAATGGTACGTGAACAAGCCTACAGCTCCTTGGACTTCGACATGACAGAGAATAGGGGTGTGAGACTGGTAGGCAGGATTTGGAAGAAAGTTTCTTTCAGTCATTTTGTCGAACACCTTAGGTGCATGACGTGTGTCTCCATTTTTCTTAGCATAAGGGTATGATGATTTTGGGTAGTCCAAGTAGCAGTGAACGGAAAGTTGATGACATCATCGACATGCCGCCACTGCCGCCAAGCCCCACCACGCCGGCAAGAGAACCGTGTTGGTGACCTTTTTTGAGGTAAAGAGTTAGTGCTTTGTTCATGATTGCAAGGGCTTCGAATCTTGAATCTGGAATTTGTATTTCTGGTTGATTTTCAGATTCTAAGTAGGTAGAGAGAAGTTCCTTTCTGGACACAAATTTGAAATCCTTGAAGCTGTTTATCTCTTTTGATCTAACTGATACATCGACAACTACAGCTTGTACATCGATAGCAATCAAGAACTACTCCAAAATTAGAGACTCATTTTGATTTTTGAGATGAAATGATTCGTTATGTGATTCTAAATTGACACTGAATGGTTTACTAATAGCATGTTTTAGTAATCACGTGTTGTTTTAAGGAAAATTTAAGAGTATCGTCACGATTGCAATGAAGCATTAACCCAATTCAATTAGAACTCAGGGGTAATTTTGTGATTTTGTCCAAATCGAATTCAGG